>LR990934.1:13543128-14044128 GCA_905163415.1 Noctua fimbriata | reverse complement strand
TACTCTGTTGATGTATGGCCAATGAACGCAAGAGTGAATACCTGGATTAGTTTTGAGAACCCTAGGCATACTACGGACTATAAGGGGCCTGATAAGGCCCAACCGCATGATCATCAGCAGACATTTCGTGCCTAAGCAGCGACATAATAGAATTAAGAACATTGATATGTTGTATCAAAATGTCCGTGGTCTCAAAACCAAACTTTCGACGTGGAGAACGAACTTGTTACAGTTCGAACATAACTTGATCGAGAAGATGGAGAATTTGTGACCGCCGATTGGAATATCATGCGACGAGACCGAGGTACACCGCGCGGTGGAGTGATGCTTGCTGCGCGCGCTCCCATTGCGCTGCGCCGCCGCCGAGATCTCGAAACGGACCGCGGTGAGGACTTGTGGGCTGATTTCTCATGGTGCGGGCGGACTGTTCACGTATGTGTGGTATATATCAAACCTAGTGCAAGTGATGATGTGTACATGGAATGGTTTTGTAAAGTGGAAGAGTGTATTCATAAATTAAAAGGAATTGTTGTAATTTTAGGCGACTTAAATTTAAATAGTGTTTCGTTAAATATTAAGAATTATTACTGTTATTTTGTAAGTTTTTGCGGTCTGAATGAGATGAATGTTGTGAAGAATTCGCATGGAGGTATGTTAGATGTTGTTTTGGCCCAAGAGAGAAACATTCGTCACTGCCACCGAGGGGATAGTACCGCTGGATGCATATCACCCGGCGCTTCATATTCAGGTAAGTGTTGATGTAGGTCATTACTCAGACTCAATGGAGCCCAGCAATATAGACAGTGATAAGGATTGGAACTTCCACAAATGCAATTTTGAACAGCTGTATTCATTACTCTCTAATAAGAGTATTTGGGAGCTGGTTTTAGAATCCACAGAAGTTACAATAGCTACTCGGAAGTTTTATTATATTACTAGCGACCCGCCCCGGCTTCGCACAGGTGCAATATATACATATAAACCTTCCTCTTGAATCACCCTATCTATTAAAAAAAACCGCATCAAAATCCGTTGCGTAGTTTCAAAGATTTAAGCATACAAAGGGACATAGGGACAGAGAAAGCGACTTTGTTTTATACTATGTAGTGATTTATCATTTCTTTGACACTTGCATTGCTAAAAAATGCAGAAGTTAATCCGCGAATAAACGATACCCAGTATGGTTCACAAGCGATATAATCCACGACCTAAGGCTCAAGCTAAAGCTCCATAAAAAGTGGAAACGAACTAAGTGCGATGAGTACTATTTGTTATTTTCGGACCTCAGGTCAAGTTTAAAGGCCCGTATTGCAGATGCGTATTCCTCATACATGAGAAATATAGAAAACTCAATTAAAACCAATCCTCGCCAACTCTGGTCACACATTTCTAGTCTGCGATCCAAAGGTGGGTTTGAACCGTACATTACATACAAGGGTGTAACTTTTTCAGGACCTTTTTTTTTTATCTCTTTCGAACAGTCCCGCAGCCCTGGCAGGCATCGGCCCGTGCGGACTACGTGGTTGCTGACATCTCTTTGAGGCGCACGTGGAACGCGCCGTCGACACGGCCTGTCGTCATAAAACGCCCGGACGGCGAGCTAGCCCATAACTCGCCGTCCACAGGCCCGCGCCTACGGTGGCCGGGGGCCACCACGTGACCCCCGACGCCCAGGGCGTCTCTCGCGGCGGCTGGGACGTGAGGCTCTTTCCCTCTCACGTTCCGCCACCTCCTTCACTAGCATGAATGCTCCGCAGAAGGAGGTGACGGCTTCCCATTCCCTCTCGCTCTGGACCATGGCTTGAACCAGGGCCGGGCCCGAGAGGTCGCCGCCGCCGATCGCCTCTACGAGGACACGGCGCTGCTCCGCCCAAGCGGGGCAGGACTCCACAGTGTGCTGCACGGTATCCTCCGGACGATCCTCACAATGGAAACACCCGGGCGTTTCCTCCCGCCCGATTCGGTGCAGGAACCTCCCGAAACAACCGTGTCCGGTGAGGACCTGCGTCAGGCGGAAGGTGAGGGCGCCGTGGCGCCTCTCTAGCCACTCCTCAAAGAGGGGACTTATCGCCACTATGGTGGCGTGCCCTGCACGGGATTGCGACAGTCGCTCTCTCCATGTCACCATGAGATCGCGCCGGAGGTCTGTCCGCTAAGCGGAGATTTGCCGCGGCAGCGGAGTTTCCCCCCGACGTAGTGCCTCCGCGCGCCATTCGTGAAGGCGCGCGAGGACTATCGCCTCCAGATCCCATGGCGGCAATCCGGCAAGGAGGCTCGCCGCCGCACCGGAGATCGTGCGGTACCCCCGGCCTAGCCTTAGGGCTATCCCCTTTTGGGGCGCGTTCAGGTAGCGGGCGGCTTGCCGCCTCAGAGAAAGCGCCCACATCGGGGCCCCGTAAAGGGCCATGGACCGCACGACCCCCGTGTAGAGCCTACGGCAGGAGGCGTTTGGACCCCCCAGGTTGGGCAGGAGCCGCTTGAAGGCAGCCCTGGTCCGTTCCAGTTTGGGGGCCAAACGTCGGAAATGCTCCACGAAGTTCCACCGGCTGTCGAGGACGAGTCCCAGGTACTTCAGCGTTGACCCGACGCCGATGGAAACCCCTCCTGCCGTCAGTAGGGATCCCGACGTTGGCGCATTCCGAGGCCCATGAAAACACATGGCCTCGGACATGTGCAATGCCACCTCGAGACCCAATTGCCGGATCCTCTTCACGACTATCGCAACCCCGCGTGTCATGTTTTCGGCCGCCGCCTCGTGCGACCTCCCTTGTGCCAGTAACAGCGTGTCGTCAGCGTAGCAGACTACGCTGACGCCGCTAGGGAGGTCGGCGCGCAGCGTCGGCCGACTGGGTAGTCGTAACCGATGTTCCACAAGGCTGGCCCCAGAACCGATCCCTGTGGAACACCGCACGACATCTCTCGCCGGTTCCATTCTCCGCTCCGACCGGGGTACGTGACGGCCCTATCCGTCAGGTAGTCCCCGACCACACGACGAAGGTAGGTCGGCACCCGGTGATACCGGAGTGCAGAGTTGAAAGCGTTGGCGATGTCAAGAGACACCGCCAAGACGACCCCGCCCCGGGAAACCGCGTCCCCCGTCGTGAGGGCTCTCACGCGCATGATGGCGTCCACCGTCGAGAACCGCCCCTTGCGGAAACCAAACTGGTGTTCCGCAAGATCCGGCCCCATCCCGGCGAGGCGGTTAGCAATAACTCTTTCAAAGAGCTTGCCCACCTCGTCGAGCAACACGATGGGCCGGTATGCGGACGTAGAGTCCGCAGGGCGCCCTGGCTTCCGGATGAGGACCAGCTTCCCCGTCTTCCAACGAAGCGGGAACTGGCTTCTCTCTAAGCATGCGCTTAGGAGCCCTTCCAGTCGGGGCCCGAGAGCCTCAGAGGCCAGGACCCAGGCTTTGCCAGGCAAGCCATCGGGTCCCGGGGCGGTATTTCTGGCATTCAGCCTGCGTACCGCCACTCTCAGGTCTACCCCAGTCACCTCCGGAACGTCGTTATCCGTGTGGTCCGCTTCCAGCACCGCAAGCGGTGGCGGAGCCATAGGCGGGGGAGGATGCTTCCCTCGCGAAGGGAACAGGGCGCTCAACTGGATCAACAGATCCTGAACGCAGGCGCAGTGGTTGATGTTCGCCTGGAGAAAGCGTAATGGGGCAGTTATTGGCACTCCATTTCCGGGCCCCCTGCGAGGGCCTCGCTGCAGAAGTTGCAGCAGTGGTGGCCGCGGCGGCGACAGTGGCGGCGGCTGCGGTGGTGGCAACGGTGGGGGTTTTGGCGGTGGTGGTAGAGGGCCTTCCGTTTCCACTCGCCTTGGCCTTGGCAGGTGTACCGCAGGCCTAGCTCCCTGCCCGGTGATCGGCCGGCTTGCCGGTTGCCGCACAGGCAGCGCAGTGCGGCGCGGCGGAGCAAGACGCGGCCATGTGACCGGGCTGGCCGCAGCGGAAGCATAGGCCACTGCGGTCCACCTCCGAGGTGCACCGGACCGACACGTGGTGCCCCCATGGCAGCGGAAGCACCTCAGAGGTCTGGGCTCTAGCAGCTTAACCTGCGCCGACACCCAGCCCACCAAGAGCCTTCGGCCCTCCACAATGGCTTTCGCCGCCGTCACAGGGCAGCTTACCGTTACGGTTCGCATGCCCGACAGGTCCGGACGTAAGGTGCCTGCCTTGACCTGCTCAGCAGGGCACCCACCGATCCTGGTGACGGCGGCCACCACCTCCTCCTCGGTCACGGAGTCGTCCAGACCCAGGATGCGCAGGTCTGCGCATTTGACGGGCCTGGACACTCGGGCCTCGTCCGCATTTAGGGACGCTCTAAGCTTTTCAGCCAGAGCGTCAGCGGACGAGCCACGCGTTTCGCCGGGGATCTCCAGCAATCGAGCCCCTGTCGCGGTGACTCTGAGGCAGAGGCCCCCGGTGATCCCGAGCTCCCCGAGATCCACCATCGCCCTCGCCTTAGCAAGCACGTCGCGGTAGCTCACGCCCCTCTTTTCCGCGCTTTCGCGCCCGCATCCTCTCACCGGCCACCTGCCACCCGGGGCGGCGGTGGCGGCTGTCTCGCGGCTGGCGCTGGCACAGTCACCGCCTTGCCCTTCTTTTGGGCCGCCACCTTGCCCTGCCTCAGGGCCGCCGCCTTCTTGGCCGGAGGGCCGGCCGGACGGCCTCGGTGCGGAGGCCGCAGCAGCCGCATATGTGGCCGTCCTCGGTCCCGGGGGTGCCCTGTTTGCCGCCAGGGGGGGGCGCAGGACAATGCCCTCCAGGACGGAGAACCGCGCCTGGAAGGCAGCCAGCTCCTGCCGAACCAGGTTCAGGACCTGGTTCTCAGCCGGCACGGGCACGGGCTGGCTTGGTCGCTGCTGGCCTGCTGGCTTTTGGGGCGCCTTGCGAGAGCTGGACTCGCGCAGACCGGCTCGGAGCTTCTTATTTGCCTCTTCGAGTAGCTCCATGGCCGCCGTCAGGCGAGCGACCTCCGCCCGCAGTTTGGCCACTTCATTAGACATTAGCCCCGAATATCTGGCCTCCGCTGACGCCATGATAGAGGCGATCGCCGCGGTCATGGCCTTATGCCTGGTGGAGGGCTTCTGCTTATATGAGACAGCCCTCAGCGCCGCCTCCACCTCCTTCTCAAACTCGGCCTTACGCTCCGCATCGAAGCCGCCGACTGCGCCCGCCTCGTCGCCAGAGGAGCCCAAACGGGCCACTACGTGACCGGCTACCCCCGGGTGGCGCCCCTCCACGGCAAGCCGCGCCGACCTCTCGGTGGCAGAGAGGCCTCTCCCCTTGCTGCGGATCCCGCCACGCTTGCTGGTCGGGATCTTACGGGCTGAGGCCAGCTCGCCCTCCGACGACGACTCTCGGTCGCCTGCCGGCCTGGACCGCTTGCGGTAGAACTCTTTGTTCTCCGCAGCGGCCCCGGTCCTCTCGCACCGGGAGCTCACTGAGCCTCCCGCGCTCACATCGCTGGTTGCGGCGCCGGATTCCGACCCCGCATCCCTCTCCTCCCTTCCTTCGCCGTTACCGGCCGTCGTTTGGGTTGTTGGATTATCCATTCTGTTCCCACGAGCATGGGGGAAATAAAAAGTCCATCTGGGCAGTGCCCCCTGTACCCAGATAAGCCATAGCCAGGCCCGGCAGTGGTTCGCACTAGCGACTGATTTTCCATAGGAACCCGTCAGCCATACATCTCCTCGCGGTGCGCCGCCGCTTGAGATACGGGGTAACTTTTTATAGAGGTTTTCTACCTCGCGGTCCGGGCGGTTAAGCCAAGACCCTCGGTCCCAATCGAAGCCGCGAGACGTGATCCACGACACTTCGACGGTGGGATTACGATATCGACGGGGACAGTGAATGACTGCGTCCTTCACTGTCTGCTCGGCGGCAGGGTAAGTGCACATCGAGCCCGCCCTTGCTCCTCCGCTGTGCCCTTTGCTTTTCAGAGGGTCACGCGGAGCAACGCCCCCTTGGTCCACAAAAGGACCCCTCCCATGTCAGAATATTAGCCATAGACAGTAACATTCCCCAAGGAATAAGAATCTCTTCCCATTCCTCGGGGAAGGATACTGCCCACGCCCAGGGTGCACCGGCCCTTCAGCTGCTATTCCCTCCCGACGTATCAAAAGGGACCGGCAGCCATCGGGCATACGAGGAGGAATTCTGACAACGCACCCAAACTTTTTCAGGATCTAAGGCGGTAGGGGCATTTGCCGAATTTTTCTCTGGTGTTTTTCTTCCTGATGTTCCGCGGCTCAATGCTGATCATGTTTGTGTCGCTGAGCATACCAGCAACAGCAATTACATAGATATACCCCCCTTGTGCCCTGTAGACATTGTAAAAGGCATAAATAAACTTAAACCTAACAGCTCTAAGGGCCCCGATAATATTCCCCCCTTTATCGTTAAGGATTTAAGAAGTATTCTCAGTGAACCTCTTTGTCACATTTTTAATTTAGCCTTGCAGGCTGGTTCATATCCCTCTGAATGGAAAGTTTCCAGAGTCACACCCATTCCTAAATAACAAAACAAGAAATCTGCCGAAGATTACCGCCCTATCGCAATTTTATCTTCTCCGGCCAAAGTCTTCGAGAACATCCTCCACAATGCTATCTTCAAACAAATAAACAAGTACTTATGTAATGAGCAGCACGGTTTCAGAAGCAAGAGGTCAGTTGATACTAATCTCCTGACACTGGTTGATTATATCTCCTCCAGCTTGGACCGCGGGCGTCAGGTGGACGTACTTTACTTCGACTTCCGGAAGGCGTTTGATAGGGTTAACAATGACACGCTGCTGATGAAGCTTAGCAAACTCGTATTCTCCCCGTCTCTTCTCCGTTTCTTCGCAGACTATCTACGTGATCGTCAACAGTTTGTTAGGCTCGGCATGTACGAATCTAGTACCTATCTCACGCGTTCTGGCGTGAGTCAGGGCTCAATTTTGGGGCCTTTATTATTTTTAATTATGGTCAATGGTGGTCCCTCAAGTTCTTCGCCATGCAAGATGTCTACTGTATGCCGACGACTTGAAACTGTATCTTGAAGTAAGCTCCGAGTGTGACTGTTTGGCACTGCAGCAAGACATAGACGCGATATACAAGTGGAGCGTTGACAATAAGATGGAATTCAACTCCTCTAAGTGCTTCGCTATGATCTTCGGTCGAGTGCGATACCCAGTGAATTTCGAATACAATTTAAATAACGACACTATCACAAAATCAACAGCCATGAAAGACCTGAGAGTCACATTCGACCGAAAGCTCACCTTCCACGACCACATGACTACGGTAGCCAAACAATCCTACCAAAGGTTAGGTTTTGTCCTGCGTAATTGTCGTGATTTTCGCTCCGCACACGCCACCAAAATAATATATAACGCGGTTGTGCGTAGCAAGTTAGAGTCGAGCTCTTGTGTGTGGAATCCACACGAAAAAACTTACGCGCTTCTTTTAGAAAAAGTACAGAAAGCGTTCCTTAGGTTTTTGTACAAGCGGATACATGGCTATTACCCTTACCTATATCCGACCAAATTTTTACTGGGTTGCCTCGGATATAACTCATTAGAGGTAAGGCGAGCAAATGATCAGCTCACAATGGCCTGTAAGACGCTCCGTGAAACCATTGAAGTGCCTGATCTGCTTGCTATGCTGGCTCGCTTCTTTGTGCCGGACAATTACTGCAGGGGTAAAACGCACAGATTGTTCGCTGTGCCTCCGTGTCGCACCGTAGCACGTGCTAAGTCTCCAATTCCTCGAACTCTGGCTGCACTTAATGATCTCTTGGATTCTAATCCAATAAACGATCTGTTTGCGGATGAATGGACAAAGATTTTATTGGCATGTCAGAAGTACTGTGAGAGGGATTCATGACAGAGCACCTGACTCATTTTTATTTTTATTTTTTTATATCTATCTGTTATCCATTTTTGTCCATTTTTGTTTATGTTTAGTAGTTATTGTGCTTTAGTTACTGTAATTGGTTCTAAACCGTTGTAATTATATAAAATAAATAAATAAATAACGGGGGTTTTGTGAGATATATAAGAGATCTTCTTACGTCTAATTATTTATTTTTTTCCATTTAAGTTTCTATCTCTTCTTAACATGTCTAGGCAATATAAATCGAATCAGTCCCCTAAATTATGTTTATTTTGCAAAAAGGTTTTACAAACTTTTCTTTTTTAGTATGCTCCATGTCCCACTGCTGGGCAAAGGCCTCTCCCAATTCCTTCCATGTGTTCTTTTCCCGTGGTATTTCTCTTACTTGCCTCGACCCAACGCTTAGTGCTGTTGGTCATAAACTGGGTTTTCGACCGATTCATCGTAAGTCCTACTCTAAAGCTGGCCGTGCTCAGTTCTTGGAGCATGGTCTGTGGTTCCAGGGCATTTGTTAGCATAAGGACAGATTCGCTTTACGCCAGATTCGCGTTAGGTCAGCTTCGCGTTGGGTCAGATTCGCTTAAAGACAGAATATGTACAGACCGCAGCATAAAGTTCCTTTGTTCGCATAAGGACAGATTCGCTTTACGCCAGATTACTACACCATGGGGCAATATTTGTCTAATGAATATGTACCCGAGTCATGGTCGTTTATTTTTATCCGATATCTATAACTCATAATACAGGCTCTGCCTAGTTTGAGACTAAATAGTTGGTATGAGTATCTGACATTTTTTTTAAGAATGTTTACTCAATTAGAACTGCTACCTCCAAATTTAATCCCTGAGGCTTACTTATTATATCCTTTATTTATCTTCCTACATACTAATTACATTTTTAAATATTTCTTAACAAAAACCATATAAAAAAACATTTAAAAATATAAAAAAATAGTAGCCCACCGGTATCGGGAACAGGGTCCAAGCTACTGGCGGTCAGGGCTCCAGAGAGAGGAACCTCCTAACAATACGAGCCGTGTCTAGGAGTACCGCTTTCTGAATCAAGCCCTTGATCCAGCTGCCTAACGAGAGCCTCCTCAGGTATTGGTCGAGGCTCTTGGCAATTAAGCCATGGGCTGATACGACTATCGGCACAATGATCGCTGAGTCCACATCCCACATGTCGACAACCTCGCGAGCCAAGTCAAGATACTTGATTTTCTTATCTTTCTCGGCTTTCACGAGGTTCTCATCATGCGGGACCGTTATGTCAACAATCATTGTGCGCCGCTCTGATCGATCCACCACCACTATATCAGGCTTATTGGCTACAATAGTCCTGTCAGTGATGATGGATTGATCCCAGTACAATGTGATACCGCCATTTTCGAGAACTGTTGAACTTTTGTTGAACTTTTGTTCAACTTTTGTTTGTATACAAAACGAAGGTCCTGCACAAACATTTACACATAATTTTTTTTAAACTAGTTGGGATTGGTGTTTAGTACCTGACTACTCTGATAAGAAACAGCCGCAACAAACTCAGAGGTTTTATTCTCTTTTAAGGTCCAGATATTTTCTTCGTCAACTCACATGAGGATTATGCAAATTAGTGTCTGAGATGGTCTTTTGAAGAAAGAACCATACAGATCTGAGTGGACCTGTCCAGTCAGAGCAAGCATTTCTTAGTTATCATGTAGCTCGACTTATATCTCAAGGAGCTCAACGACATGAATTGGTATCCACTGCATTTTTGATTTTTATTTTTCCAGGACTGTGCCTCTCTACGATACTGCTAATAGAAGGAAGGGTGCAACTTGCACATGGACCATATCATTACACGACAAGGAAAATGAACATCTGAAAGGACACGTCATTGGAGGTACCTACTAAATAGCATACTTATTTCATTAATGCCATTTTTGATTTTTTAAGTAAGGTATCTAATAAATTCAAGATGGTAAAAAAAACCAGAACCGCTTAGGCATATCAAGGGGCTGTGTTTTTAACTTTCTTCTCCACTCCTCTAGGAACTCAATAATAATGAAAATCCAACCTATTCGAGAAACTTCGTTCCACGTTTTGAGTATTTTTTGTCTAATTGCACTCCACTATATACAGTGCTTTATAATAACAGTGAATGATAACTTCAATTCTGCAAAATAATACTACAATTGCAGAAAATATGAAATTAAAAAAAAATACTTGATATTATGCCTTACATCGACAAAAATGAACAAATAAACAGATCAAATTGGCGTTTAATGGATGCATGCAGGTCACACTATTACGCCACAATATGAACTCGTTGAATTTGAAGTTATTCATAAGTTGTTGTTATTGTGTGGTTAGTTCCTAACCTGGTGTCAAAGTTTTTATGCCGCCCATGGGCCTCTGACTTGGCTTTACATGCCGTCAAGAAATATCTCTCAGACATGCTGGTTTCCTCACGATGTTTTCCTTCACCGAAAAGCAAGTGATAATTATACTATACGCACATGAATCCGAAAAATCAGAGGTGCGTGCCTTGGGTTCGAACTCGAGACCTATGACGTGTCAGTCCGACGGTCACACCACTAGGCTATCACTGCTCATATTCATAAGTGAAAAAGGAAATAAAAATAGTCGCGACCTAAATATTTTTTTTTTTTAACTTTCTTCTCCACTCCTCTAGGAATTCAATAAAAAAAGTCCCATGAAAATCCGACCACTATAAACTTCGTTCCGTTCGTCTAATTGCACTCGACTACCTCCTATATGATGTACCTCAATCTCACCCTGTAACAGCAACAATGACGCTCTTCAATAAATTTTTCGACGATCGTTGTTATTTTTGTAGTATTAAATAGTATACACTGAATGCAACATTGAGTAATGTGTTTTTATTTCTAGGAAAAACAGTGTATTCATTCGCATCAACTCTAGTAGCTGTCTGGGACACCCTGGCCATGACCCTGGGTGTTCCGAAGAAGCAGATATCAGTGGAGTTCCGTAACGTTCACTTGTACGCACAACCTGTGATGCACACACAGAGTCAACTGAAGCTTAGAGTAGCATTGCAAAGAGGAACTGGATGTTTTGAGGTCTGAACTGTAACTTCTGTGATATTACTTAAGTTATGTCCAAACCCCTCCAACCAACGGTTGTCCAACCTCTTGAAACGAAAGGAATTATTTAGAGCATACCACGAGTGACCGTGAAGCGACTTGCGGAGACGCACAGGACACGTGAACAGGACACATGAGGCATTGCAGCCTTGTCTGTGCGGTAGCAACATGTAATGCCTCTTATTTGGGAAATGTCCATTTACGCTGTGATCACTCACCAACACGTGACTTACTAATTGGCAAACTATACTATACAACATCAGCACCTATATCTTTCTTACCAGTACAAAAGCAAAACTATAATAAGCATTAAATTTTACAGGTATTTGATGATCAAATTAAAGTAGCGACAGGCACGATTGTGAGTTTAAAACCATACATTAACAAAGTAAAAACAGAATTTAACGAAAGTCAAGACGCGAACCTCACCGCTGAAGATTTTTATGACTTGTTGCGTGAACGAGAGTACTCATACAGGTAAGACAACTAAATAATTTAAAAGACTCTTGTCGTAAATAAAAGTGAAGTGGTGGGCTATGAAGTCAGATTAGTCTTTCTGAGTAACAGAATCCGGATCTTGATAGATCCGAGGCAGAGAAAAAGGACGCATTTCATTATTTTTCTTCATTGTTAGGCCATGTGGAAGAGAACTTTGAAAGTGTGTGTTTTGAGCCGAGTTCCTGACTCAGATGCGTGTGCGTCGCGCACCATAGTGATCGCTTACGAGATTTCCAATCTACAAATCTACATATCGAGATAAATAAAATAATAATTGTCATCCACAGTGGCCAGTTCCGCACTATCGTAGCCGCCAGCGCTTCTCTGAATGAAGCTTCGCTGGTGTGGCTTGACAACTGGGTCACGTTCTTCGACGGCTTGCTGCAGCTGCATATGCTGCGACAACCGCACGACGGAGTCACCCTGCCCACTCAAATCAGGAGAATCGGAGTGGATGTGAAGAAGCATCACAGCATGAAAACCGTTTCAGAGGACAAAGTTTTGTATAAGGCCGAAGTATTAGAACAATATGATTTTGTAAGGTAAACTAAAACATTTTTTATCGCAATTTAACCGATATACGTAGTAGGTTGTAATTTGATTTCCTTTTTTGCCATTTTCAGATGTGGAGGAGTTACGATGGAAAACATCAGATACCGGAATTTACCAGCTGTTAATAAAAGGAACATGGCGTTACAGGCATTGAAATTCGTTTCTAATTTCCAGGAAGACCAACAAGTAAGTGTGCCTATTATTTTGTCTGTTAAAATATTCTTTACTCGAATTATTAAATTATGAAGCCGTAAACCAAGCATTCCGTACATCAAACTAAGTAACCCTACGCAAAAATTTTTGCTGGGAAACGACTTTTTTTTGGGGGGTGAAAAATTACGTTTTACGCTAAAACTCAATGTAACTCTTTCAAAACATTATGCGGATGGATGCATTGATTAGTAAATGGGTCATGGAGATATTTAAAGTTACAGCTTTAAACCCGAGTCTTAAAAAAAAAAACTTGTGAAAAAAAATGCAACTTTGACCCCCAATATCTCCTAGAAGGTTCCCAGGTATGGTCTAGTAAAAAAAAAAAATATCGCAATGACAGGGAGAACAAGTGCCTTTCGACTTCGTTACGGGTCTATTTACACCCTATAAAAGGATTCTGTGGTAAGACTGCAAGTGCGAGTGCGAGTGGCTCGTGAGATGACATTTGATAGAAATGTATGAAAGACGTAAGATATTATACTGTACTGCGCAAATAAAATTGAGTAAGAAACTTTTCTTTTCATAATTGAAATTAATCAAGATCACTTGATCTTGATTAATTTCAATTATTAATAAAATGGTAATGTAATAAAATATGTGACATTTTAAATTCCTTTTTTTTTGTTTTAATTAACAGTTTTCAACATACACAACACTACAAATTTTCCTACAAATGGTTGCCGAAAATGTTAATAAAGACTTCATCAAAGTTGTTGGTATCACAAACAACCAAATGAAAGGTTCCGTCTTTGATGAAATGAAGAACATTGGAACTAATGTTTATGGTGTCAACATTAGTTACGAAGAACTTAATCTAGGAGACTTGAACACAACAAAGAATATTAGTGGCTCACTAAAGAGTGCGGACCTTGTTGTCGTCCGTAATCTATCAACCGACGACGACGTAAGAAACCGTTATTGATTCGTTTATATCTTAATGATTTCACAAGGAAACTACGTTGTTCTTAAATATTTACAGATGGGCCAAATGCTACATAGCATGCTACAACTAGACTCCTTCATAGTGAGCGAAGAAGACAATGTATACGGAGGTCGCGTCCGGCCATCGTCTCTGTATCGTATACTGTCCGCCCACAGCAACACTAGCTCGCTCTTGAACCTGATGCGCTGGCGGCCGAGTAACGTGGCCGTGCCCACCACCACCGTCACAATGCGCGTGCATCTCGACTTATCCTTCCTCACCGCCGCACGCACCAACCTCTCCCCTGGCCATCGCCTGCTCATCATTGCCCCCTACCCTGCCCCCTCCGCCGTCAAACAGTTAGTACAATGTTGGAGGAAAGACGAACAACGTAACAATGTTTACCTAGTAACCGTCAATAACAAAGAAAGCAACAATTTCTTCTTGGACGATCTACCGGATATCAATCTAGCGTTTACCGTTCTGGATCATGTGAGTGCAAACATTGTTGATATTAAAATCGACTATAAGTGTTATTTGTGAAAGTTAAGTTTTGAAAAAGTTCGTCTTTGCTGTGATTCGTCATCGTACCTGTATGATGTTCGAGTGTGATAGTATTTTTCAAGTCAACGTGCCGTATTAGCTGTACCTAAGTGTCAAATTGACAATAACGTTTAATTATAGGGTAACTGGGGAGGAGAGTATTACGTACCAGCACAGGAGAGCGCGACAGTGAGCAGCAAGGTGACGTTACAAGTCGCACAAGTCGGGGATTTAAAATCTTTGGAGTGGGTCGATGCTGCGGAGACATGTAGCTCTGGAGTACCAGTCACGGTACGTACTATTATTGTCAATATATTGTGCTTATATCATCATCATCATTCTCTTGCCCTTATCCCAATTCATTTGGGGTCGGCGCAGCATGTCTTTTTCTTCCATACTTCTCTATTACTCGTCATCTTATAGTATACTAGTAATATTTTGTTATTAAACAGTTTATGTACACATAAAATGTTTAGTAACAATATGTTTTCCATATAATAGATAATCTTTTTATTTATTTGTTTGCTTTTAAGTTTAGGGCTACAGTCTCTTGGACCTATAAAATAATCAAGCATCCTTATCAACGCAATATAGAAATCTAACCATTTGTGTCGCATATTCTGTTCATTCGCAAGTAAATCAAAACCTACCTAGAATCATAAAATTCAGTAACAAGCAAGGTCTTACTGTACAAGTAAGGAAAATAACCCGATAGTCGTTAATTTGTAGTTACTTCACATAAAAAAGCCGTTTTGCCATTACAAATTTATATACAAAGTGGAGCAGGACGCTTGACATTCCTTCAAACCACGTAAAGAGTGTCATGTTCTTTACCCGTATACAAAAAATCAATCAAATCCAATGAATACTTTAGCCACAGGAAATTATGTTTCATTTTCTTATTTTACAACATGATGTAGATCTGAGTCCGTAATAATAGGTAAACATTGTAAGGTCAAGAACCTGTGCAAAACGTACGATTCTATTCTCTACGTCTCAATATGCTTGAAAGACAGAGAAAGGTGTCATACAATTCCACTCTGACGCGCCCCGCCCAGGCACACAAAATACTACAATTAGAAAGAAAAAAAAAAAATTACTTACCCAAATTATGCACGAGTGGTGCATAGAGCATTGCGTATTTGTGTGTGTGAGCATAATTTTTGGCAAAAAGTCTCGGACTCGGTAACTATGTCAGTCAATGCATAGCGTCGCCCTTAGAGAGGAGCACACGCCTAATTTTTTTACTACGAGACGAACCGCGTGCGCATTGTCATGATTTTATGAAAAGTTTTAGTTGTTATTGTGATGAAAGAAGATTTATGATAGTTGGATTAGTGCATAGGTTAGTGTGACTTATTGTTAAGTGTTAGTGTAATATTAGTTAGTTAATAAGGCATTTATTAGGTAGCTAGTTTCGAAATTAGGTTAGGTTTCTAAGTTTTGTAGTTTAATTATGCCTCAAATAAGGTACCCAGCTGCCGAGTACACCGACATGGTACTTACGTAAGGAGAATATAACCAAAATGCGGCTTTATCATTGCATACATATTGGGAGAGATATGGTGACACACGAACGTTCCGTAATAAGAATGGTCCCAGGCAACGAACGAACGTAACGAACGTTAAGGGTCTATTTTTACCCATTATTTACTTCGAAACTATTTCATAGTATTTTATTATATTCAGGTCTATTACGCCGGCTTATCCAACACCGACATTAAAAAAGCAATCGGAAAAATATCATCAAACCATGGTGGAGAAAACAATTATGGCATGGACTTCAGTGGGACAACAGAGAGGTAATACATATTTTAATACAGGTGATGGGAAAAAGCCGATGTGATGCGGAAAAAAGAGAAAAATGTCGTGAGTTAAGTTTTAAGTATGAATGTGGACGGGTGAAGAGTAGAGGAAGACCAAAGAAACGATGGATGGATTGTATGAAGGATGATATGGCACGAAAGGAGGTGTCTGATGAGATGACGAGTAATAGAGAAGTTTGGAAGAAGAAGACATGCTGCGCCGACCCCAAATGAATTTGGACAAGGGCAAGAGAATGATGATGATGGGAAAAAGCTGAAATCAACTTAAGATAAAAAAAAAATTTTCATTCAGTTGACTTTTATTTATATCACTTTTTGTTGTAATATCCTACATACATATGCTTACTATGTTTTAATGTTACATTGTTAACAATATACTTCATGGTAATAGGCTTGTAACTGGCGAAATTTGGGTGTGCTGTACACATAACCCTTCAGAGCAAACATAGTCGTGATGGCATGTTATGGAATTATGTAAACAATACAGATCCAAGCGATTGCATCAATCACGACAGATTTGCTGTCTATTATTAAGATTATCCCATTGTCTATCTCAAAAGGTTAGCATCATATCTTCACCAAATTTAAACAGGACCGCTCACCGCTCACCGCCGACGACTTTCTTTTTTATTCTCATTCACACTTTTGTAAAACACAGGTTCATTTTACTTCCACAACAATTTCTAAAGCTTTGAGTTATTTTCAACACGAAATCAATTTACAATCACCAAAACATTTAACAAACAAATATGGCGGCGCGGGGCACATAACGTTCAAACAATCAGCGCGCAAGGTGCGATCCGTCGCATTGGCATGCGACGGATCGCACCTCGCGCGCCATTTCACATCGATATACCGAAACATAATGCGTTTAATTGTAAGCAGTATGTTACGATTCACAATCTCTCGACAGATTACAATCTCGCGGGATAGATTATAATCTAACGGTATTTACTATTTTACGGTGGCATACAATGTGGATCTGGAACTACGACATTAAATTATTACGAGCACAATACTAGTCCTTCTAAATATTTTAAAACACGAAAATTAGTAAATAATGGAAAGAACACGGGCGAACTCCCAAACAAATTTTTGTTGACATTTTTTTTTGCGTCTGCCTGTGAAAAATATCTAAAAGTATAGAGTTTGAATTTCTGAACAGTTTTGTCTTCAGTTATACTTTTATAGGAAGTCAGGAATTAAAGATATTTAAGTTTGAAGTTTTAGAGGTTATGTCTTGTCAACAACAGACTAATCGAAAAAGAGGTCATAAAAAAGTTTAAATAGTTTATGGAATTCTTCAAAAGCAGCATTTGGGTCACTTTTCCCATAGCAATCACTAAAAGTCAGGGCTTTTAAACATTTAATAAATTTTTCAACATTTTCGTTGCTATAGTCTCTTCTAAATTTGAACCAGTGGGATATTGAGTACGTTTTCCTAACAGGACATGATAGTATTTGTGCTGTATGATCAGACAAAGCTAGTTCTAAGACACTATGTTTACAGCCTCTCATATTATGAGCAATGTTATCAATGCACGATTTGGTTTGTAAACGAGTAGGTTCATTTAATGCAAGTTTTAAGTTAAAACTCCGTAATAAGTCTTCAAACTCTCTCGAAACAGGAGTATCTAGTACTAGCTTGCTATTCACTGGCTCTTGACCATTTTCTTTTTGTCTAATTGCACTCGGCTATTTCAAAAAGTAACCGTTACTGTCACTGTCCCCGCTTATGATTTCATTAGCACGATTTGATCTCAGTTCTGATGTCGGATATGTCAGGATTTATTCAGTAAGGCACGTACATCATGTGGGCAGACGATGGGTTTCGTGCTATTAAAGCACTAGGTGCGATACACTGTTTATAATAAACCAACAAATTACTTGAGATTACAACTTAACACAGTAAGACGGGCACATTGAATCTGGTACAGTTCCAAGACGTCTCAACTCCTCCGCGATCAGACATTGACTGTCCTCTTCGCCTCGAGCTGTAAACATCAGGGCTCTGTAGAAGCCACGCTGTGGTGTTGGTAGACTAGTAAGTAGGTCGCGTGACGTCACCACCAGCGGACTTGCGATTCATTTTATGTACGTACTAATGACCGGATCCGACATGTCTATAAATTGATGCCTAATTAATCATTTGGTTGTTGTCACCGGTTGCCAATCTCAAACCAAGGTATCAATATTTCACATATGTAATTTAATTGGTATTACTATTAACTAATATTTGCAAGTTATAAGCAAGTACCTGTAAAGCTATGTATGCACTATACATACATAGATTACTTATTATCCTAGAAGAAAGATCCCGTGGGCAATTCCCGAACTACACGTGGGCGAAGCCGCAGGCATAAGCTAGTAGTAACATGAATTCTTAGGAGTTATCGGTGTAGGACACCGGCGCACTTGGCAGCCTGTCTGCGGCAGTCAGACTGCTGCGACCGAATTAAGGAGCAATCAATATAAGCAACCACTCGACGGCAAGTCGTGACCGTTGTGTTACAATCAACAGTTTTCGAACACAACACACGTTTGGCTGCTACGGCAAGTGCGCGGGGAGCAAAGGCAGCCACATACGTTTGCTTTGTCTTGCTCTGGTTGCACTCAGCCATTTGGCTGCCGTGCAATCATGCGCGTTCTTAAGGCAGGCTGCCGAGTGCGCGGGCTCCAATATACCACCATACATCGGAATGGCTGGCAGACTACCAGGTTACCTAGTGCGCTAGTACGCCTACTGTTAGGCTATTAGCTTACTGTTAGGTTCAAGTGTCATACGTGTTGTGACTGCGCCTGCAGAGAAAACAAACGATAGAAATTGCTTAGAGCATGCCATGAGTAATAGAGCAAGATCCCAAGATCGCCACACATTACTTACACAATGTGTGGCATCGAGTAATGTTAGTATGTACTGTGAACGTATGCATACCTGCTAACTTGTGCCGACGGCTAATTTTTAACCGTCTTCAAAAAGGAGGAAGTTATAAATTCGGATGTTTATATTTTTTTTAATGTATGTTCACCGAGTACTCGATGACGCCTGAACCTATAATATACTCCCAAGTTGCTCCCATATAAATATTGTCATCATCTGATCATGGACCCGGAGATATGGATCGGAACTCTTCAATAATAGACAGCAAATCTGTCGTGATTGCTGCAATCGCTTGGATGTTTATTGTTTACACAACATCATAACATAACATCACGCCTGTATACCCTGAGGAGGTACGCAGATGTGTACAGTACACCCACACTTCGACAGTTAGGTATGTTAAGTTACATTTTATTGGGGATAAGCCTGTTACCATGAAATATATTGTTTACAATGTAAAATAAATGCAAAGCAAATATTTGTAAAGGATATTACAACTAAAAATGGAAAAATAAAAAAACTTTTTTGCAAAAAATAAAACAGACTTCAAAAACACTAAAAAGTGAAAAATAACTTTAGCTTCAGAAGTCGGTGACAAAAACACTGCATCAAACAAACAAAAGTTTTTGCAAATAAGTTTTTTATTCAATATCAGTTGCTAAAGTTGCGTAAAAATAATAGTAGGTAATGTATTGTGCGGCTGTAGCGGCTTGTCGTGTAGCTCATGTCAAATTTTCAGATGACAGAGCTACACGACCTAAACCAGACTTTCCGCCATGGCAGTACAGGATTGAACGACGTATTGGTGGGGCCAGAGCACTCATCGGCAAACTGATCTGCTTCAGGGAGGGCAATACTCGCCCTAGAGTGATGCGTTTAGTGAGGCGGGCATTCTCGGGGACTGATATCAGTCCTCGAGACTACATGTCCCGTATCACAGAGCGCTTCGACTTCCTGAAGCAGAAAGTGTATGCATGGCCAAGCCGTATTCGTAGGTCTAAGCGGCGGGTGGACCGATACACTCAGAATCGCACTTTCCAAAGAGATGAAAGGTGGGTATATAGGGCTTGGGAGCGACCGGACCAAGGTGTGGCTGACACGTGCGTACCGGATGATGATGCCATGTGCTCGTTCTGGCGCAGCATCTGGTCGGTGCCTGTTAGCCATACCGAGGGTGAATGGACTCGGGAGGTTGAGCAAGCGTGCGATCTAGTGCCAGAAATGGGGGCAATGACTATCAGCCCCCAAGACGTAGTTCGTACAGTCCGTCCGTTGCCTAACTGGAAATGTCCAGGGCCGGATGGGCTGCACAACTTTTGGATTAAATGGTTCACTAGGTCGCACGCTCGCCTGGCGATCCTGTTCCAGTCAGCCTGTTAGAGTCAGGGTCGCTGCCAGAGTTCCTGACTACAGGTATAACCCACCTGCTCCATAAATCGGGTAGTACTGCGGAGCCCAAAAATTATAGACCGATTACCTGTCTTCAGACGGTCTATAAAGTTCTTACATCCATTTTAAGAGCAAAAATTAACAAACACATTGATGACAATTCTATCATGTCCGCTTCTCAAAATGGATGTAGGAACGGGTCCCGCGGTACTAAGGAGCTACTCCTTATTGATATGGCCATTAGTCAACAGGTTCGCCGTTCCCGAAGGGATCTGTCGACATGTTGGATAGACTATAAGAAGGCCTATGACTCGGTACCACATACATGGCTCATGAGGGTGCTAGAGTTGTATAAAGTTGATGCAACTCTGCGCACCTTCCTGATGTCATGTATGGGGCAATGGAGGACAGTCCTTCGCTATCCAGGATGTCGGCAAATTCAGAGGAATAACGAGCCGATAAGGATAGAGCGAGGCATATTTCAGGGCGATAGTTTGAGTCCACTTTGGTTCTGCTTAGCCTTGAATCCTCTTAGCACGCTGCTGGAGGATTCAGGTCTAGGTTATCGGTTGAGGAGAGGTGGTCAAGTTATATCTCACCTCCTTTACATGGATGACCTGAAACTCTTTGCCCCCATCGATTTGCAACTGATGGAGCTACTGAAGGTAACTGAAACTTTCAGTAGCGCCATCAGGATGGAATTTGGTGTGGACAAATGTGCGGTCATGCATGTAAAGCGAGGTGAGATTGTCGAATCTGTGGGAACCCAGCTCTCGGATTCCATAAATCTTAGATCCCTCTCAGCAACCGAAACCTATTAGTATTTGGGTATGTCGGAAGCGCTGGGCATCAATGTTGCTGACATGAAGCAATCGTTGAAGGAGCGCTTCTTTGGCCGCCTGAAAAAAGTATTTAATAGTCTTTTATCAGGCGGTAATAAGGTACGTGCCTTCAACGGTTGGGTCATGCCGGTTCTGATGTACTCTTTCGGCATACTCAAATGGACCCAAACAGAACTAGACGCCCTGGATAGGAGGGTCCGTACATTGTTGACGGCATATCGAATGCATCACCCGCGTTCTTCTGTTATGAGACTGTATATCCCGCGGAAGTGTGGGGGTCGAGGCTTTTTAAACGCTAAGACTCTCCACAATCGCGAGATATGCAGTCTCAGGGAATATTTCCTTGAAACCGACGTGGGGATGCATCGAGATGTGGTCGCAGTGGACAAGGGCCTCACCCCGCTCTCCTTGGCTAAAGAGAACTGGCGCAAACCTGTAGTGCTTGACACTAACGACCGCATGGAGGTATGGCAGAGTAAGGAGCTTCACGGACGCTTTTTCCAGGCCCTGCATGGGCCCGATGTAGACCTATCAGCGTCCGTAGCCTGGCTACGTTCCGGGGACCTCTTCGGAGAAACCGAAGGTTTTGTCTGTGCAATTATGGATGAAGTTATGATGACAAATAACTACCGGAGATTTATTGTGAAGGACGGTACGGTTGACATAAGTCGGGCATGCACCGTCCAGGCGAATCAATCCGTCACATTATCTCCGGGTGTTCTCGTCTGGCTAACGGAGAGTACTTGCATAGACACAACCTTGTAGCCAGGATTATCCATCAGCAACTTGCTCTAAAATACAACCTTGTGGAATCGGAAGTGCCGTACTATAAGAATGTGCCCGACCCAGTTCTCGAAAATGGCAGTATCACATTGTACTGGGATCAATCCATCATCACTGACAGGACTATTGTAGCCAATAAGCCTGATATAGTGGTGGTGGATCGATCAGAGTGGCGCACAATGATTGTTGACATAACGGTCCCGCATGATTAGAACCTCGTGAAAGCCGAGAAAGATAAGAAAATCAAGTATCTTGACTTGGCTCGCGAGGTTGTCGACATGTGGGATATGGACTCAGCGATCATTGTGCCGATAGTCGTATCAGCCCATGGCTTAATTGCCAAGAGCCTCGACCATTACCTGAGGAGGCTCTCGTTAGGCAGCTGGATCGAGGGCTTGATTCAGAAAGCGGTACTTTTGGACACGGCTCGTATTGTTAGGAGGTTCCTCTCTCTGGAGCCCTGACCGCCGGTAGCTTGGACCCTGTTCCCGATACCGGTGGGCTACTATTTTTTATATTTTTAAATGTTTTTTTTATATTTTTTTTAAGGAAAATTTAAAAATGTAAAATAATTTGTAAAAATTTAAATAAAGGAAATAATGATAGTAGGTAACTTTTCTAAAAGCCTGAGTGCTGATTTTATGCTGTATAGAAGATTGTTAAAAAATAATTATAAATGACATGAGACATGCTTTTACTGATTGCGTATAGCTTAAAAGAAAATTATTTTAAAAGAGCTCTGAGATCTGTGTTTAATATATTACAGTGGCACGCGTGTGATGGGCCTGGTGCGCGATGGCGCCTGCAGCGGCGTGGTGCGCGCCCAGCCGGAGCTGCTGTGGCCGGTGCCGGCGCACTGGAGCCTCGAGGACGCAGCCACCGTGCCGCTCGCCTATGCACACGCATTCTACTGTCTCGTGAGTATATACTCAAGCTGATAAGAACAATCATTACGACGTTCGTTCTTAAACTTCTTCCGTGTACTGCGAGGGGAGGGTCTTATCCACGCTTACTTAATATCCCGGCAACTAGCTAGTCGCACTCAGCGCTTCTCCGCCACATTTATTATACAGTGTGGAACTCTTTGCGTTCCCTATAACTAATAACTATCATTGAACGGGCATCTTCTGGCATGCTCGTCGTCGTTGTAGACCTAATTCGTTCCATAATCCCATCAGGCGAGATCAATGTAAAGACTAAACCTTTTAATACTTAAGGAATCGCATTAAATCCCGATTCGTTACAGGGCATTAAATGTGGCAAGAAGCTGACTCCTGATATGCGTGTGTTAGTCCATGGAGGGGCTGGAGCTTTGGGCCAAGCTGTGTTATCCATACTCCTTGCTCACGGCTGTGAAGTATACACGACCGTTAGTGACATTCGGAAAAAACGTTTCTTACTTAAATTATTCCCGGAATTGAAAGGTAAACAAGTGATGTTCAACTATTTATGTATGAAAACATATCGTGATTAGTCTAAGTAAAACTATAATTATTTGTCCTTTATTTGTTTCCAGCTGATCATATCGGTAATTCTCGGGATGAAAGTTTCGTAGATATGATTATTAACGCAACAAAAGGGAACCGTTGTTCAGTTGTTATAAGCTCGGTTAGAGGAGCCTTAAAGAAGGTATGTACCGCGTTATAGTTATTATTAGTCGTCTTAATGAGATTATGAACAGTAGCTACATTGGAGTGTTTCCTTTTTTAGAATACACTTAACTGTGTTGGTTTCATGGGCACATGTTTTGATGTTTCTCAACTTCACAATCATTACGAAGAATTTGACTATGGAATGTTCAACCTCGAAAATGAAAGAACGTATACTACTGTCGATTTCTCATCAGTATTTGAAACTCCCGAAGAAATAAAAGTAAGTAAAACTAAAAATCCGACTGAAAATGCTTTTTTTAATTTTTAATATCCTGTTTTTTTTTTAGTTAGCCCGTATTGTCCCACTCCTGAGCAAAGGCCTCCCCTCATTCTTCCTTCCACTTCTCACAATGGTGTGCTTCTTCTCGCCAATTCGCGAGGATGCCATCCAAGACGTCCCACCATCTTTTCTTCGGTCTGCCGCGACCCCGTCTACCTGTCTCAGGGCTCCAGTCTTACGATATTCGGGCCCACAGCTGTGAATTGACATGGCCTGCCCAGTCTCAGTTTAGTCTCGCAAAATTAAGCTACGTCGACAATTTGCGTTCTGGAGCGCAGTTTGGTGTTCCTTATCCGGTCAGTTATTTTTACATTCAGTACCTATGCTGCGCTTCATGTGTCGCTGCCAAACCTTGAGTTTGGACTTCTGAACGTTAGTCAAAGACCAAGTCTGTGCACCATATGTCGGGATGGGGAGAATACACATGTCCATTAGCTTTCGTTTTAAGAAGATGGGTAAATCGCCCTTGAATAGATCTTTCATGGACCGGTAGGTCTTTTAGTTTACTAATGTGAAAAATTTCGCAGACGATTTAACTTTTCTTATTATACACCGTATAAAAATTGAAAAATGTCCCCTTGGACGGTTATATCATAGACCATAGATCTGGAATATCATTAAAACATTTGCTCGAATTCACAGGAGTTACAGATGATGTTGAGTGAGGGAATTATCCGCGGGTACGTGCGTCCTCTGTCGCGTGTGTCGTACGCGCCACAAGACGCCGCGCGCGCCTTCCGACTGCTCGCGGCCAGCAAGCACCGCGGCAGAGTACTGCTGAAGATGGAAGGCCATTCAACGCAAGCGCAGCCCAGGTGATGAGACATCCTTTTTTGTTGTGCCATTACAACACTACAAATCCTTTTGGTTAAAGAGGCGCTTTCTTTATTTTCATTTTCAATATGATTATTATACTTACAGAATATCTTGCAATCTAAACCACACCCAAGTTGTAGTATTGAATGAAGATAGTTTTGGACTCCAGATGGTCGACAAACTAGTTGCTCGTGGTGCGAGGAAATTACATGTTCATAGCAAAGCGCATACAACTGCAAAGTTCCAATTTAAATTACGGTAAGCAAATGACATAATTCAATTTCGTTAATGCCAATAATTCTAATGACTTTGATTATCATGATGCCTACCTTATCTAATAAATAGTACTTTACAAATTTTTAGGATTTGGCAAAAGATCGGTGTACAAATCCAAATATCGTCTCAAAACTTTAACAATGAAACCGATATAGTAGAATTACTCAAGGACGCTACTGAATTGGGTTCTATTCAAGGCATATATGTCACAACCAATCATGATCAAATGAATCAAGAAGCTTTAGTTGCTCACCTCGATGCAGCTTCGAGACGAGTTTGCCCAGATTTAAGGTAACAGTATTATTTTTGTTCGTATCATTATAATTTTCTATTTTTACATTTGGAAATAATTTATCTTTCTTTATTTTTTAGATACTTTGCGGTGATAAATGTCGGTGAGACCATGCTTGGAAAACTGACGTGTATTTCTCGTGTTCAAAATAAATTACCAGCTAAATTGATAACTCTGCCTCAACTAAAGAATGTAAGTAATACTGGCATTATAAAAACATTTCTCATTGATTTACAAAAAGTACAGTTTTGTAATCTTTGCAGATACACTGTGACTTTTTAGTCGTCTTACAAATTACCCGACATAAAGTAGGTCTAGGCGTGATTTTTTTTTTACCTACTCTAATTGGTACAAAGAAAAATAAATAATATATTAGAATACCCAAGAAGTCACAAATGCGCCGCACTGACGAACGAACGTTGTGATGGTTTTGTAAGCAGTAAGCGTGTGATTTGTGAATATTTGATTGAAATAAGAATTTGTTATTTCGTAATTTGTTTGTTTTAATAGGTAGGTATTTTGCTTTTTCCACCGAGTAAAATACCTAGTTTAATTAATAAATAAGTGGATAGGGTAAAAAAAGTGACACACAAGTGATTTAGATCCTACGCTCGCGTTAATTAATTCGTGAATTTATAATTTTTATTAAATCTACTAATCAAAAGACACAACTTGTATTTTTTATTGAAAACTTCTTATTTCATTCACAACCAACTTATTAAATAAAGTATTTACTTTCACAAAACTAAAAAGAAACTCAACTAAGTAAATGAAATCAAAATACTGTAAGTGCAGCAGCACTGACGCTTGCGAACGTACCGCCCGGCTGTAGGTAATTATTTCAAGGACTAGGCCGAGTCACAATACTTTATATATTTATACTGTGACATATCTACCCAGCGCTCGAGTCGAGTAGATCATCGCTCGCAACAGGGTGTTTAAACTACGTCATGAGTCATAATACTGAATAATATTTTTATTTTAAATTATTAAATTCTCGTAAATATACTTATTTTAGTTTTATGAATGTTTAGTAGTCATTGGATACATGAATGGGCTGCCGTTGTAAGACGACTAAAAATTCACGGCGTATAACACTTTAAACAAGATAAATTTTAGATTCGGGGACAATCCTAATAATATTATGTTAAGACAGGGAAAGCGTAGGAGGAACACTATCCCCAAATATCGACGTGGGACGCCATCCGCCATATTGTCCTCTGACTCTCTAACCGTGAGCCACGATTCTTCATTGTTGGTAGGTAGGTGGGTAGTTGAAATCGCAAACAACACTGGACTCAAACTCCAAACTTATATTTTCTATTAAACCATTTACAGGCACATAAACTTTCTAGAGTTGAGCCGTCCGTTCGCAAACATGTTTGGTTATAAGTAAGGAGAAGAACGGACCAAGAAACTCCTTACACTCTCTTTTAAACCGTGTTACAGTTGTTTACACAACTTATATTGCTCACTTCAAAAACCACTTTCAATTACATACTTCAATTGTTTTTCTAACCACTCGACTTCTCGTTGTACCTACGTGAAATCTCTGTCCGGGCGGAAGTGAGACACACCTTTTTTTTTTTTTTTTTTTTTTTAGGATGGGAAATCATCAAATGACCCCCCCCCCCCCCCGCTCTGGGCGGAGCGGAAGGGAGTGTCAGACTTGTACTGACTAAAACCCATCCATGTTCCTTCTTTGCCCTTTGTGTTCCAGGGCCGCGGTATCTCTTTCGAACAGTCCCGCAGCCCTGGCAGGCATCGGCCCGTGCGGACCCCTACGTGGTTGCTGACATCTCTTTGAGGCGCGCGTGGAACACGAACGCGCCGTCGACACGGCCTGTCCTCATAAGACGGCCAGACGGCGAGCTAGCCCATAACTCGCCGTCCACAGGCCCGCGCCTACTGTGGCCGGGGGCCACCACGTGACCCCCAACGCCCAGGGCGTCTCCCGCGGCGGCTGGGACGTGAGGCTCTTTCCCTCTCACGTTCCGCCACCTCCTTCACTAGCATGACTGCTTCGCAGAAGGAGGTGACAGCTTCCCATTCCCTCTCGCTCCGGACCATGGCTTGAACCAGGGCCGGGCGCGAGAGGTCGCCGCCGCCAATCGCCTCTACGAGGACACGGCGCTGCTCCGCCCAAGCGGGGCAGGCCTCCACAGTGTGCTGCACCGTGTCCTCCGGACGATCCTCACAATAGAAACACCCGGGCGTTTCCTCCCGCCCGATTCGGTGCAGGAACCTCCCGAAACAACCGTGTCCGGTGAGGACCTGCGTCAGGCGGAAGGTGAGGGCGCCGTGGCGCCTCTCTAGCCATTCCTCAAAGAGGGGACTTATCGCCACTATGGTGGCGTGCCCTGCACGGGGTTGCGACAGTCGCTCTCTCCATGTCACCATGAGATCGCGCCGGAGGTCTGTCCGCTGAGCGGCGATTTGCCGCGGCAGTGGAGTTTCCCCACGACGTAGTGCCTCCGCGCGCCATTCGTGAAGGCGTGCGAGGACTATCGCCTCCAGATCCCATGGCGGCAATCCGGCAAGGAGGCTAGCCGCCTCACCGGAGATCGTGCGGTACCCCCGGACTAGCCTAAGGGCTATCCTTTTGGGGCGCGTTCAGGTAGCGGGCGGCTTGCCGCCTCAGAGAACGCGCCCACACCGGGGCCCCGTAAAGGGCCATGGACCGCACGACCCCCGCGTATAGCCTCCGGCAGGAGGCGTTTGGACCCCCCAGGTTGGGCAGGAGCCGCTTGAAGGCAGCCCCGGTCCGTTCCAGTTTGGGGACCAAACGTCGGAAATGCTCCACGAAGTTCCACCGGCTATCGAGGACGAGTCCCAGGTACTTCAACGTCGACCCGATGCCGATGGAAACCCCTCCTGCCGTCAGTAGGGATCCCGACGGTGGCGCATTCCGAGGCCCATGAAAACACATGGCCTCGGACTTGTGCAATGCCACCTCGAGACCCAATTGCCGGATCCTCTCCACGACTATCGCAACCCCGCGTGTCATGTTTTCGGCCGCCGCCTCGTGCGACCTCCCTTGTGCCAGTACCAGCGTGTCGTCAGCGTAGCAGACTACGCTGACGCCGCTAGGGAGGTCGGCGCGCAGCACCCAGTCGTAACCGATGTTCCACAAGGCCGGCCCCAGAACCGATCCCTGTGGAACACCGCTCGACATCTCTCGCCGGTTCCATTCTCCGCTCCGACCGGGGTAGATGACGGCCCTATCCGTCAGGTAATCCCCGACCACACGACGAAGGTAGGTCGGCACCCGGTGATACCGGAGTGCCTCCCCAATGCAGCTCCAGGGCATGGAGTTGAAGGCGTTGGCGATGTCAAGAGACACCGCCAATACGACCCTGCCCCGGGAAACCGCGTCCCCCGTCGTGAGGGCTCTCACGCGCATGATGGCGTCCACCGTCGAGCGCCCCTTGCGGAAACCAAACTGGTGTTCCGCAAGATCCGGCCCCATCCCCGCGAGGTGCCCGGCGAGGCGGTTAGCAATAACTCTTTCAAAGAGCTTGCCCACCTCGTCGAGCAACACGATGGGCCGGTATGCGGACGGAGAGTCCGCAGGGCGCCCTGGCTTCCGGATGAGGACCAGCTTCGCCGTCTTCCAACGAAGCGGGAACTGGCCTCTCTCCAAGCATGCGCTTAGGAGCCCTTCCAGTCGGGGCCCGAGAGCCTCAGAGGCCAGGACCCAGGCTTTGCCAGGCAAGCCATCGGGTCCCGGGGCGGTATTTCTGGCCTTCAGCCTGCGTACCGCCACTCTCAGGTCTACCACAGTCACCTCCGGAACGTCGCACCGCAAGCGGCGGCGGAGCCAAAGGCGGGGGAGGATGCCTCCCTCGCGAAGGGAACAGAGCGCTCACCACGTCCTCCACGAGCTCAGGCCGGAGACTCTGCGTCAGCGGGGGGGCCCGCGTGCGGAGTTTGTCCCGCACCATCTTGTAAGGGCGCCCCCACGGATCTCCGTTCAGAGACTCCAGCATCTCCTCGCGGGCCAGGTTCTTGGCCCGCCGGACAGCCTCTTGGAGGGCGGTCTTCGCCGCTCTGTACCCCTCGTAAAGCTCCGCCTCAATGGCTGCCGCATCCGGAGGGCGGATGCGGAGCCTGCGATGCCTGGCGTACCGGTGCCGCGCGTCAACGCACGCCTCACGCAGAGACGTCAGCTCTCGCGACCACCAGTACACCTGACGTCGGGCGCTTCCTGGTCGGACTCGGGGCATTGCCACGTCGCAAATCTCGGACATGGCCTCCTGGAACCAACCCGCCTCGTTGTTGATGTCGGCAGGCCTGGCCGGTGATGACACCCAGGCCTGCACGATCGAGGCTTCCAGGAGGAGCTCCCGGTCCAGCTGCTTCAGCGCCCATCGCGGACCACTCGGGGCCTGTAGGACCGGCGCGCTTGAGGTCTGGGTGGAGACGTCGAACCGGATGTACCGGTGGTCGGAGTAGGTCTCCACCCCCTCCAGGACGCGCCAGTCAACGACACGCGGTGACAGAGCGGGGCTAGCGAACGATATGTCCACCACCGACTCACCCCGCAACCGCACGCACGTGGGGACAGAATCCCGATTTAGGACGACCAGGCCTGTCTCCAGAGCCCAGTCCTCCACCATCCTACCCCGCACATCCGTGTAACGAGAACCCCAAGCCAAGTTCTTGGCATTGAAGTCCCCGAGCACAAGCACGGGGAGAGAATGGCTCCCGATGACGACACTCAACTCCCTGAGGGAGTTGTGGAACTCGGCGAGAGTTCGGTTCGGGGAGAAGTTGACTCCCACTACAACGATCTCCCCGAACCGTGCTGCTACGCACCCCTGACCCTTCCTGACACTCTCAATGGTCGGGGTACCGGCGGCGGCCGACGCAATTATGGTCACTGAGCCGCTAAGGTCCTCCACCCAGTCATCCCTGGGCGGGACAAAGTACGGCTCAGAGACCACGGCGATGTTAATCGACCACTGCGCCATGCTCTGGATCAACAGATCCTGAGCGCAGGCGCAGTGGTTGATGTTCGCCTGGAGAAGGCGTAATGGGGCCGTTATTGGCCCTCCATTTCAGCCCCCTCCCGGGCCCCCTGCGAGGGCCCCGCTGCAGAAGTTGCAGCAGTGGCGGCCGCGGCGGCGACAGTGGCGGCGACAGTGGCGGCCGCGGCGGCGACAGTGGCGGCGGCTGTGGTGGTGGCGACGGTGGGGGTTTTGGCGGTGGTCGTGGAGGGCCTTCCGTTGCCCCTGGCCTTGGCCTTGGCGGGTGTGTGGCTCCAGCAGCTTAACCTGCGCCGACACCCAGCCCACCAAGAGCCTTCGGCCCTCCACAGTGGCTTTCGCCGCCGTCACAGGGCAGCTTACCGTTACGGTTCGCATGCCCGACAGGTCCGGACGTAAGGTGCCTGCCTTGACCTGCTCAGCAGGGCACCCACCGGTCCTGGTGACGGCGGCCACCACCTCCTCCTCGGTCACAGAGTCGTCCAGACCCAGGATGCGCAGGTCTGCGCATTTGACGGGCCTGGACACTCGGGCCTCGTCCGCATTTAGGGACGCTCTAAGCTTTTCAGCCAGAGCGTCAGCGGACGAGCCACGAGTTTCGCCGGGGATCTCCAGCATTCTAGCCCCTGTCGCGGTGACTCTGAGGTGGAGGCCCCCGGTGATCCCGAGCCCCCCGAGATCCACCGTCGCCCTCGCCTTAGCAAGCACGTCGCGGTAGCTCACGCCCCTCTTTTCCACGTCCGGCTGTAGTGTAATCACTACAGCTGCGGTCTTCGGGGCGTTGAGCCTAGCCGCGACGTTCCGCTCTTTTTGCTGGCCCTTCCGCTGCCGCTTCTTGGCCTTTTTAGCCGCCTTTCGCGCCCGCGTCCTCTCACCGGCCACCTGCCACCCGGTCTCAGCCGCGGAAGGCTTAGGGGGCGGGGGGGGGCGGCGGTGGCGGCTGTCTCGCGGCTTGCGCTGGCACAGTCGCCGCCTTGCCCTTCTTTTGGGGCGCCACCTTGCCCTGCCTCAGGGCCGCCGCCTTCTTGGCCGGAGCCGGCCCTTCGGGGGCCGACGCAACCCTGCCGGGGGGCCGGCCGGACGGCCTCGGTGCGGAGGCCGCAGCAGCCGCATATGTGGCCGCCCTCGGTCCCGGGGACGCCCTGTTTGCCGCCAGGGGGGGGCTTAGGACAATGCCCTCCAGGACGGAGAACCGCGCCTGGAAGGCAGCCAGCTCCTGCCGAACCAGGTTCAGGACCTGGTTCTCAGCCGGCACGGGCACGGGCTGGCTTGGTCGCTGCTGGCCTGCTGGCTTTTGGGGCGCCTTGCGAGAGCCGGACTCGCGCAGACCGGCCAGGTCTGCTTGGAGCTTCTTATTGGCCTCTTCGAGAAACTCCATGGCCGCCGTCAGGCGAGCGACCTCCGCCCGCAGTTTGGCAACTTCATTAGACGTTGGCCCCGAATATCTGGCCTCCGCTGACGCCATGATGGAGGCGATCGCCGCGGGCATGGCCTTATGCCTGGTGGAGGGCTTCTGCTTATATGAGACAGCCCTCAGCGCCGCCTCCACCTCCTTCTCAAACTCGGCCTTACGCTCCGCATCGGAGCCGCCGACTGCGCCCGCCTCGTCGCCAGAGGAGCCCGAACGGGCCACTACGTGACCGGCCACCCCCGGGTGACGACCCTCCACGGCAAGCCGCGCCGACCTCTCGGTGGCAGAGAGGCCTCTCCCCTTGCCGCGGATCCCGCCACGCTTGCTGGTCGGGATCTTACGGGCTGAGGCCAGCTCGCCCTCCGACGACGACTCTCGGTCGCCTGCCGGCCTGGACCGCTTGCGGTAGAACTCTTTGCTCTCCGCAGCGGCCCCGGTCCTCTCGCGCCGGGAGCTCACTGAGCCTCCCGCGCTCACAACGCTTGATGCGGCGCCGGATTCCGACCCCGCACCCCTCCTCTCCCCTCCCTCGCCGTTACCGGCCGTCGTTTGGGTTGTTGGATTATCCATTCTGTTCCCACGAGCATGGGGGAAATAAAAAGTCCATCTGGGCAGTGCCCCCTGTACCCAGATAAGCCATAGCCAGGCCCGGCAGTGGTTCGCACTAGCGACTGATTTTCCAAAGGAACCCGTCAGCCATACATCTCCTCGCGGTGCGCCGCCGCTTGAGATTCGGGGTAACTTTTTATAGAGGTTTTCTACCTCACGGTCCGGGCGGTTAACCGAGGGTCTTGCCCTCGGTCCCAATCGAAGCCGCGAGACGTGATCCACGACACTTCGATGGTGGGATTACGATATCGAAGGGGACAGTGAATGACTGCGTCCTTCACTGTCTGCTCGGCGGCAGGGTAAGTGCTCACCGAGCCCGCCCTTGCTCCTCCGCTGTGCCCTCTGCTTTTCAGAGGGTCACGCGGAGCAACGCCCCCTTGGTCCACAAAAGGACTCCTCCCATGTCAGAATATTAGCCATAGACAGTAACATTCCCCAAGGAATAAGAATCTCTTCCCATTCCTCGGGGTGCACCGGGGGTTCCAGGGTGCACCGGCCCGGCAGCTGCTATTCCCTCCCGACGTATCGAAAGGGACCGGCAGCTATCGGGCACACGAGGAGGAATTCTGACAACGCACCCCAAGTGAGACACCTAGTACAGTAACTTATTACATAGTAAGTTCGTTAAAACTTACAAACAATACTAGAATACTTCACAATTAATTACTCTAATAATCAAACAATACATATATTCATAAATGCAAAGGCGTCATTGAGTTAGAGCTAATTTATGGTTAATTGAACTTACCTAAGTGAACTTCAACCATAATTATACGAGTTGCTGCATCCTACGAGATTTAATAAACCATGTAGTACGTTTTCTGTTGTACTGCATCATCACACGAATTTTAGATCTTAAATAAAATATAAAAGGATTAGTAGTTGACTTCACTACCGTGACTATTGCCAGCAGAGGGCGCCATCATCATTCGTTTCAGAGTAATATAATATTCAATTTGTCATTTTGCAATCACTGGGAGTTTTAATCTCTACGGATGCAGTAACTCGTATAATTATGGTTGAAGTTCACTTAGGTAAGTTCAATTAACCATAAATTATACTTCATTGCTGCATCCTACGAGATTTAATAAACCATGTAGATGTTTAGCGATTAATTGCAGAATGATAAAGAAGCAGATTTAAAATAAAAATAAAATAAAATACCAACTTTATTTAACTTTAACATTTGTTAGCAAATCAGTCGGGTTCACAGCACCCAAATAAAAAATAAACTACTTATGTAACATCAGTCTTGATCTCATTTCATTTTACCTGCCTAATAATTATGCAGATCAAAAAATCCCCGGTGGTCCGGTGGATATTAAATTATTTATGCGTATTAAGCACAGCGTCAGCGAAAGCCCTCTCGTGCTCTGAGTCTATCAAGGGTAAGTTATAAAATTTAGCAAAGCATAGAGATGTGACGAGTAAACAGTAACATCAATACCACTATCCTTAAGGACTTGTTTTATCCAGCGGCTTACAGACTGGGAACTGGCGTTGCGGAAGGGTTTTTAACGGTCAAAAAGAGTTTATCTGTACCTGATTTATTTCGAAATTCCTTTGTCTTATCTAGGTAAACAGAGAGAACTTTCACTGGGCAAATATGTGGTTGTTCGTGATAGAACGGAATAATCAATTTAGGGTTCGCCCTATTGGGTGCAGACGTTTTAACAATTTCGTCTATAATAATCTGAACCCCTGCTTCATAGAACAAAATGTTGTTTATCTTGATTAGTGACAACGTTTGAACCCGTTGTCCCGTTGACAACGCGAGCAAAGTTGCAAGTTTTTTAGTAATCATATCTTGACTTAATGAATCATTAGGAGTTTTATCACTTAAGTAAGACAAAACCACATTAGGGTCCCACGAGTTTTGATATTTAGGTAAATTAGGCCTAAATTTAAAAACACCTTTTAAAAATCGACTAACACAATCATTTACACTCGTTTGTTTACCTAAGATAAGTGACAATGCTAAATGAATTTAATGTACCATATCTAGCACCATTTTTAAAATGAATAGTAAGAAACCTTAGTAATTCCTGAGTTGATACTTTAAAAAAATCTAAATTATTATCTTTACAAAAAACAAACCATAATTTATATACTGTATTATATTGTTGCAAAGTACTATTTGCTAATGACTGAATCATTATATCTATGGAATCATTATCGAATGACTGCCTGCTGAAAGCTTCCCGGATAACACTGCGCACACCAGGGTAAGGCTTGACCATAAAGGGTGCGCCGTTCTGGAAGGGGAGAGTAATAAGTTTTCATCTGGGCCAAAGTATAATACTTTAGAATTGATCAAGGACATATACAGTGGGAACCATGGTTGACTCGGCCAGTAAGGCACTACTAATACACCGGAAGCCTTATCATTAATTATCTTCCTAATGCATCTCAATATAATAGAAAAGGGAGGGAAGGCGTAAAAAATAAATTTGTCCCATCTTAGAGAGAACGCATCTATGTCGTAGGCCTCTGGGTCTCTTTTCCAAGATACCAATTTTGAAATTTTTTTATTAATTCGAGAGGCAAACAGATCAATTTCTGGTTGACAAAACTCGCTTACTATATCTTGGAAACAAGATCCATGTAGTTCCCATTCCGTATCCACGTTCGAGAACCTCGAGGCTTTATCAGCCTCAGTATTCTCACATGATCGTATATACGATGCAAATATGAAAATCTGTCTGCGTTCACACCACTGCCATATTTCTCGAGTTATATTATTCAAGTGTGGGAACTGTATCCCACCCATTCTATTAATATAAGATATGGCAGTGGTGTTGTCAATTCTTAACAACAATTCTGAATTGGTAATGGTTTTACAAAAGCATTTAAGCCCCATAAAAGCCGCTAGTAACTGTAAATAATTTATGTGTTTTTCTTTTCCCTCCTGTGACCCGTACCCGCTAACTGTTTCCCCATTGCTGAAAGCTCCCCAACCCGAAAGAGAAGCATCTGAAAAAATCTCTAGTTTGAAGTGACCAGTTCTAATGGGATTGACTACTGAACTAATGTTTGTTTCCCACCATAAAAAATCATCTCTTAGCGAAGGGTTGATTTTCATCTTGGCGTCATAATCTTGATCTTTTAACAAGGCCAGGTATTTTTTTCTCTCAAAGTGCTTAGTATATAGCCAGCCATAGGCTACGGCTGGACAAGCAGCAGATAAAGTACCTATAAACTGAGCAAAGTCTCTTATCTTAATTGATGATTTTGAAGAGATATTTCTAATCATTTCATGTATTTTACAACGTTTTTCGGTAGGTAATTCTAAGGTCATATGTTGTGAATTCATAACAATTCCAAGAAATTTGCACCTTGTGCTTGGTACGACAACACTTTTTTCATAATTTATTATAAACCCTAATTGCTCCAGAATTTTAACAGTTGCTGTTATTGTATTTATGCATGAATCATAGTTGTCTGCCATACACCACAGATCATCTAAATACGCAACTAAAGTATGGCCCTTGCTGCGTAAAAACGTCAGCACCGGTTTCATTAATTTTGTAAAGATGAATGGAGCAGAACACAATCCAAACGGCAGACAGGTAAATTCATATAACATGTCATCAAAACGAAATCTTAAATATTTCCTATAAGATTTATGTATAGGTACAAAAAAAATATGCATCCTTAAGATCTATTGTTGCCATGTACGCATCATTAGATAATAGTTTTGATGCCGTGCGAATATCTTCCATTTTAAAATGTGACTGTAATATATATTTGTTTAATGCTTTTAAATTTAGAATAAATCTATTTGTTCCATTACTTTTCGGAATTAGAAAAATAGGAGAAATAAATTGACCTTCACAATCTGTACATGGCACAATAGACCCTAAATCTTTAAGTTGTTTAATAGAATTTAACATTTCTGTTCTTGAGCAAGGTGGGTTACTTGGTTCCATAAGTTGTATTGGGCTTTGAATAAATGTTATTTTGTAACCCTCTACTATATCCAATATTCGGTGATCCGTAGTTATGTTTAACCAATTGTTTAAAAAGTGCTGAATACGACCAGCGTGTGGTACCTCTAGCGGCGGCCGCGACGGTCCTGCACGCGGCAGGGCTGCGGCGGCGCACGGCGCGATGCCGGCGGTACTCTGCTGCTGGCCTGCGGGTGAGGCGGGGGGTAGTATCGAGCGTGGGGCGCTCGTGCCGCTCCTCGCCCGCTCGTTTGACGGGGGGGCACCCGCGCATTTCCCTGCGCTGCACTTGTGCCATTGAATCTTCGAGGTGTAGACTGTTGATGTGCAATCGATTTCTTGATCTGCGAACTAGATTGTTCTATTAGTTTTGTCATCTTAATATTTTCACCCAAATTATCACCAAAGAGAAACTTGTCTCTTTTCACACCTTGAATTATTGTTAGAAATCTTTTATCTAGCAATGGAATAATAAGTCTCCTGCGGTTCATTGTCTCCTCATAATGAAGATCTAGCAGGATCTGGTTTATCTCTGCTATTTGTTTAATTATGTCTATTTTACTGGGCTCCTTACTAATTAACTCTGATGTTAAATTAGCTAAGCCATACTAGATCCTAATTGATTCTGCATTTTTTCTAAACGCTTATCTCGATTTTTTGTTGGTTCATTGAGAACTGATGCAACTTCTGCATTCAACTTTGGTGCTTTAGCCAATTGAAAGTTTTCTGGTATTAGCGTTTTAGTCAATAAGTTCTCCTTCTGATCCTTTGTTAGGCCCTCCAGTAGTATTTTACCCCAACGTTCAGAGACCTCCGTGGGTATCTTCTTCCCAAGGGTTTCCTCCGACTGCTTTGCTTCTCCGAGGACAGCCAAAACCTCTAAAGGAATCGCATTTTCCTCACCTTGAACGGATGTATCATCTTTTTGAGGTTCTTCTGTCAATTTTTCATGGGAAGAGATCTCAGGAACAAGTGAGCCAGCTGTAGACGCCGGCACTTCGACTATAGATTCTGGCCACGGGTGCCCAGCACTAAGTTCATATTCATTGCTGTCATCACTACCCCTGCTTACATCATGGGCTTCGAACTGAACATCATGTTCATCGTAAGTCGTGTTCAAGAACAAAGGCTACATCAGCATGACATATTCACTTCCTGGATGACATCTCGTGGCATCACATTAGGAAGAAAAAGGTTTAAAGGTTTTTATTTCCGGGTGACATCTCGTGGCACCACTGAGGAAATAATAGCATGGTCTATAGAATTTAATTTTGTTAATAATCCTAACTTTCTGGATGGTATCACGTACCACCACGTTAAGAAAGTAGGTAGGTAACTTATTCCCGGGTGACATCTCGTGGCACCACTGAGGGAATATTAATCGATTGGCCTTTAATTTATTAGTTTGATATTTATCATAACTTTCTGGATGGCATTACGTACCCCCACATTAAGAAAGTAGGTAGGTGGGTAGGTAGGTAAATTATTTCCGGATGACATCGCGTGCCACCACTGAGGAAATAAAATCACCTGGTACATGGCAATAATATGTAGTTAGAAACTTTAATAACGTTATCACTTCACAATAATACTTTCTGAATGCCAAACGAAAACATATTTTAAAATATAAACCAGTTTAAGTACCTTCACTTTGAAATGGCGGCGGTGATTTTTGTCTAGACTTTAATTCCTTTTCTAAACGTTTGATTTTGCTTCTAATCTCGTCATTAGTTTTTCCTTTCGTCCTTTTTCCCATTTTTCCTTCAAAATTCACAGAAAGCCAAAGTTTTTTACCTAAAACAAAATAACTTAGCGGAGCGCACGCGGATGATGCAACACACGGAAAACGAATGATGATGGCGGCCTCAGTCTGCTGGCAATAGTCACGGTAGTGAAGTCAACTACTAATCCTTTTATATTTTATTTAAGATCTAAAATTCGTGTGATGATGCAGTACAACAGAAAACGTACTACATGGTTTATTAAATCTCGTAGGATGCAGCAATGAAGTATAATTAGTGTTTTCATTACTTTTTACAACAATGTTCCCTCTTGCTTAAAACCATTTCCGGCAGACCAAAGGATTTAATACAAACAGCTCTTTCACTAATACATTGCTCTGTAAAATAATCTTGTTACTTTTTAGTTTGTAATTAGCTATAGAAACTGATTTATTTGTAGTTTCAAATTATAAATTGAGTTATTGATCATTAAAATCGTAATGTTGCCTCAAAACAAATCTCAGTGTTAAATGAGCAATTGTTAAAATCTCAATTGTCAAATATTTGCTCATCTTAATTATAACTATAGAAGAATTAATCACGAACCATATCAGTAGTAGTTAAGACACAAGCCAATAGATGGCACTAATCTCTCCTGTCAATCGATTCGATCGTTGTAATATGTCGCCCCACAGATGGCAGGATCTCTTCAATATTATGATGAATGGAAATTATAAGTTGGTTATTAATTAGATTAACTAATAATCTTGGCAGATAGACACTCATGCGGCGACATGAATATATAATATTATAAATATGAAAGTTTGTGAGGATGTCAGGATGTGTGGACGTTTGTTACTCTTTCATGCAAAAACTACTGGCTGGATTTGGATGAAATTTGGCACACACGTAGTTCATGGACTGGATTAACACATAGGATACTTTTTATCCTGTGGGACAATTACTGAACTCCACACGGGCGAAGCCGTGGGCATAAGCTAGTAAAAAATAATTTAGTTTGGCAGTGTAAAATAAAAAAGGGCCCTGATTCAGAGCTTTGTGCCATTGTGTAATTAATTCAGTACAATTATAACTCTTTTTTTGAGACATTGTAGTTATTCATCCACTGAAATAAGAACTAACGTCGTCATGTACGTTTAATTAATTTTAGCTGAATTTCCTAGGATGTGTGTCGAGTTGAACCTATTCGAATGATAAAGTTTTCTGAGCACTTAATTTTAACCTTAGATGTCTTTAAGTTATTATTTGATAATGAAACAACAAAAAACTGATCACAACAATAAATAACAACTTTAAAATCCATCAGGAATCGAGTTCTGCTGCCACAATAGACGCGGTGGAGCGTGCACTCTGTGGTGTGGACACCGTGGTGCTTGTACAGAGAACACATAAGCAACAACCCGATTTGCTGAAGCAACTTGCTGAATTGGCTGGTCAGAAATATTCATTTACATAAACATAACATCACGTCTGTAATCCCCGAAGGGTTAGGCAGAGGTGTCCCTGTTATTACACCCACATTTCACCAGTTATGTTTGTAAGTCACATGTAATAGAGGCCGAGCCTATTGCCATCATCAACCGGGTACAAATACAGACTCCGTGGCTGCTACTGAGAAATTTCTGATGGAAAACCCAATTACACGTTTTCCGACCTGGGAATCTAACCCAGGGCCTCATGCTCAGCAGTCGTAATATTCATTTATTAATGTTTTATAGCACGACAGATATTACAAATTAACTGGTTAGTGTGAAGAAAAAACATTTCAGATATATGATTTATGCAGTTTTGTGATTTATGTTTGGTTCCCAGATATAAGATTGACAAGGAAAACGCCAAAAAATACTACTTTAGAAGAACTTGGAATTCAAGATGATAAATTACTCCTGGTTGCTAGTCATTTGAGAATTCACCATAATGTTGAGTTCACAGAACAAGAGATACTACTGCTAACTGTTAAAACGTAAGTTCTTTGTATTCATTACTTACATAAAAAAGCTCGCCAATAATATGAAATTAACTGGTTTATTTGACCAACAGAATAATGAATTTGGATAAAACAGAAAACGCATTAGAAGTTGTCAAAGGCATAGCAACGTTCATATCTTACGTGGACACGGACGAACTACTGGCGACTTCCGAAATAGTATGCATGCCTACAATCACTAACCACCTTTTGGTAAATATTATTCATTCGTATTTCTGTATTGCTGATCGATTTCATTATTTTTGAGGTGGCTTATTTGACTGCCTTGTTGGTCTAGTGTTCACAAGCGCTACTGCGGTGCATGAGGTCCTGGGTTCGATTCCCAGGTCGGACATAGTGTTGATGGGTTTTCCATCTGTAATTTCTCAGTAGCAGACACGGAGTCTCGATTTGTGCCTAGTTGATGGCAAAAGGCTCGCCCCCTCTCCAAGGGACTTAAACATTACTGGCGAAATGTCGGTGTACACCTCTGCTTGAAGTTTCAGAAATTATAGGCGTGTTGTTGTGTTATGGTATTTGATGCATTATAATTATATCAATAACTTGGAGTGGAACCCCTTGGCGGTTTTTTCAGCCATATCGTCTTAAAAACACTATTCATCGTGTTCTAATAAGTTTTAAAATATTTCAGCGTGAAGACGAATTTGACGCAAGCCAGACGTATCTAAGCATAGTGCCGGGCATTGAAGGTCACCACGAGCGGTTCCGCGAGCTGTGCGAGGGCCTCAAACTGCCAGCGCTGGTGCTGCAGCCGGGCCTCGACCACCCGACGGAGACCGTGCGGCAGACTGCGCAGAGATACGTTGACGTATGAACTTAAGAATTAAAATAAACTAATTCTGAAAATTCGATGTGTACCGACTACAAAAGAACTTAAATAACCTTACTTTCTCATGTGTTAAGGTGCTGCTGAATAAAACTGGATTGAAAAATACTTTCTACTTATTGGGTTATGAAAGTGGCGTTCTGGTGGCGATGGAAATGGCAGCTATACTTGAAGATCATGGTGAGAAATATTAGTTAACGTACGTGTATCTAATGTATTTATTATTGACAAAACTTTTAAGTTCATTTCCATTTTTCAAGGTTTATCCGGTACTGTATATTGCCTTGGATGTGCACCGGACGAGATTCAAACTGTGATTGAACAAAATATCGCAGAATACAAGTCAAAAGATCAACTCGAAAATGAGGTGATCAAGCATATGTATAAGTTGATGGTGGGTGACGACGTTGCGGACCTGGCGGGAGCACTTAAAGATGCATCTTCGTGGTCAAAGAAGGTGGACGCGTGCATGCGGACTTTGTTGGGTCGTGTGCCGCACTCGATGCAGTACTCGCGCTCGCTCATAGAAGCCGTACTAGCGCGTATCAAGCGCGCGCGCAGCTATGTGCCACCAGCGCGCGCGCTGCGCTCTCAGCTAGTGCTGCTGCGCGCTGCGACTGCGGAAGTGACGTCACCCGCACAGGCGCTGCAGCGACACTCGCAGCTACCGGTCGCCGTACATCAGCTAACTGTACCCATGGCACACGCAACTAGTGACATAAGCTGTGCGTCTGTAATTAATGAATATTTAGATCAAACGATTTTAGAATCGTTCAATGAGAAAAGTATTTGCGAATCGTATCTACTTAACCCGCATAGCTTTATGAAGTTGAATGACACAAACTAGGCTGTAGAAGCAACTTCAACATTAATATAAATAATCTTGTATTATGTAGCAAATAAGGCCTCAAGGGATAACCATTTTGAACAACTTTGTATTTAACTTGAAATGTTTGTGTGTAGGTTTTAGGTCTAATATTGCAACAGAATTTTAACAACGTTATCTCCGAGCGATTGAGCTGAAATTCTGCATATACATTTAATTAAGATGTTAATGCGTGGTTAGCTAAGTGACGTCTTTCTAAATTCAATATGGCGGACTCTCAAAGATGGTGGAATAGTTATTTTTTATGCACCCCCATTTTTGGGAATCAATTACATGGGTTTGCTGAGTACGATACAAAACAAAATGAATTCACTGCTACATTTATAATGTTGTTTTGTTTTAAAGCTAAGGAGATGCATTTTTTTGCATTATTTTACAGTCTAGCCACTTTGGCTCCGGTAAGCCGCTATCGCAAGATTAGTCCAATCTATAACGAATATTCCATCTTTAATTGGAAATAAGAGAATACATTATATGGCAGAAACGTAACACTCAGAAAAAAGTTTTGTATGCCATTCGTAACTAAGATTTAAATAGTATCTAATACAAAACGTTTGCCAAACCAAAATAAATTCAAACGGAGGCCCTGTAGCACGAGCACGTTGTGTAATCTTTCGACAGCTGAAAGTACAACAAAACGACCGAATAAAATACTGAAAATTCCTAATTTTTGGTAATTTTGTTTATTATTTTTCATTGAATTGTAATTTGAATAAGCTCATGTTTGTTTGTTAAATGCAACATTTTTTGTCGGTTAATTTTGTATTAATGTTTCGGTAATTCATTTTAACCAAGCTTTGTATAACCGTCAACCACAGATCGTTAGAAGTTAATTTATTTTTCGGAAGCTTTATTATTTCCCTTCATCATCTCTAGCGGCTCATATTTTATTTATTATGGCCTCGTTTAAACTCGGCCACCCTATATTATTTTATTGTTGTAAATGAAGTAGCCACAGAAGTCGCGGACTTCTCCAGAGTGGAATCTAAAGCGCAGGCCGCACCGCCAGCTAGCGATCGAGGTGGGCGAGGTTCTTTTCATACTTCGTGTCGGCCCTTTTCGTCGTTCGCGGTGTGAACCGAAATATGAAAAGAGGTGAAACGATGCCTCGTTAGGCTCGCTCGCTCGCCAGGTGTGGCCTGCGCTTAACTCGGCTTTGTTATTGGTTGGCGTTCTCCTTTTTTATCTAATCCTTGTTAACTAAATATTTATTTTATAGTATGTTTTTATGTATTGAAATATTAAAATTAAAATAAATACTATCTTGACTAAACGTGGCATTTTAATTAAAAAAAAAACCTCTTGATGTATTTAGTTTAATGCGAAGAAAATCAACCGAGTGAAAGTTTTTTTGCAAAATCACAATGGATATACATATTGCAGAGTTACGTCTGCATTTTAGCCTTTATGCTAAAGCCTCAAAGCCATATTCTTCTTTTAAAATTGTCAACTTTAGATTCAAAATCAAAAATATTTTTTAAACAGTGTTTTATCTTTTTTTTTTATCAGTGGTGCATTGGATTTTAATAGATGATCTTCCTATTATTTTAACGAAAATTTTGCCTAAATTTGTATAAAAATATTGATAAGCATGTTTTATTTCTAAAAGTCAGTTTCATTGAGACAAATGGCCCATATTGATTGAAGAGCAGTGATTATATTTTCCTGGTTTGAAACCAGTGGAAAACGGAAGGAGAGGGAAAAGGTCAAAAACCTGACCTTAATGGTCCGGTTTTTGACCTTTTCCGGTTACCCTGTTCCAAAATTTGAAGAAATTTACTTCTGGGAACGATTTTTCCAATAATTTGACGATTCAACCCGTTGGGACTCCGAGTGCAGAGTTGATCGGCTCAACAGACTATATACTTGTAGAACTCGACGTGACAATAAACTCATATTTTTGTATTAACCTTTTTTCAAATTCAGTTTTCATTAAATTTCTTTATATACACGAATATTTTTACATCGTTCTGGAGCCGAAACATAGTAACTCCAGTCGAGTAATAGTTACTATTAGCATTGTTATTGTTTTTTTAAGACATCAAATAAAGAAGTTAGAAATTTATCACTTTTATTCTGTCATTCGAGTTAAATCTTATTAGCGGTTTCACTATTTCATTCATAAACGCAAGGTCGTGCGCTCGCGGTGGGTCAATGGACTTCGGACGAATAACCAGCTGAAAAAGTACTTGCAAGTAGATATTTCATTTCAGGTACGATTAAGGTTGGTGTAAGTTCATTTACCTCCATCATCTCTCGTCTCCTCGTAAACGAGAGAAATTAATTGACAATTAATTCACCAGTCTCGCATCACGAAATCACTAATACTCGTACTTATTCAACTACACAACGACGAGTACGCTTGGGAGTTGTTTTTAAGGCATTGAATCGAGTGTTGATCAATCGATCTAATAGGTACTTAAGAAACATACCCAATACCCTACCATATGATAAATAAAAAATAGTATTACAGCTTAAAACAATTTTGTTGCGGCAATGCTAGTGGCGGCTTCTACAAAGGCAGGCAATTCAAACAGAAAAAGACCCTATTTTTATAACGTTAACCGTGGAATTCGGTTGTGCATCCTTGCAAAATCCACTCGAACACGATACAATAGATTTCTCATAGAATATTTTTTAGTAAACTGCGTATTTACCTAGTTTGATGAAATTTCTAAATTTCACCGTTTACGGTTAAGAAATAAAGTCTGAATTCGCTTTTCGTGTTATTATTTGTTTACCTATTTATCTACCACGTATGTATTTTTATTTATGTTGATGTACCTATCTTAAAGAACACGGCGCCGAATTATTGCTTGATTTAAATTGCGTTTATCTACTTATAAGTTCAATAACTCTAATTTTTCCGTCATACTTTCTACAGGCTTAGGAACGTTGCGTCAGTTATACATTTTACGTATCTAAATACTTACTTACTTGTACAATTTTAATGTCAAGAAAAATAAATACAGGCGCAGGCGTATTTAAAAAAATTGAGCTATTTACAAACATAATCATTATTCACAATTTATACTTCCCTGTATTCTGTATTTCTCGATACACAAACGGGCACGTTTAATGAGATTGTCTTTTAATTTAGCTAATGCGTCTCTGTCACTTTTCACAATATGCACTTCTTAACTCATCTCGAGTAGTATGTTCCTCGAAATAAACTAGTCTTTTTATCTCAGACCACAAATAAAAATCCAGTGGGGTTAAGTCAGGGCTCCTTGCGGGCCAAGCCACAGGGCCACCACGACCTATCCACTGCTCACCAAACTCACTGTTCAGATACGCACGCACTAAATTCGCATAATGAGCAAGGCATCCAACATGCTGATAGTACATACCGCGTAAATAAGCCAGAGGCACATCCTCTAGCAACTCCGGTATCATATTCTGCAGCATATCCAAATAGAACCAGTCAGGTGCTCTTCAATAAAAATAGGCTCTATTATTTGGTCATTAATAATGCCTGCCCAAACATTCCATGATCGCGGAGGCGCTGGGTTACAGCCAGATTGGTGGAGGTGAAGGGAACTTGAGGGTCGGTGATTCCACGAGCGCGCAGTGAGTTCAGGTTTTCCGGCTGAGCATACAAGAGTCTAGCCTCTTCCAAGTTCTGGTGTGCCATCCCATAAAAATCCACCATTGCCCAATACTTCACATTGGAGTAGACATATTGCCGAATCATTTTTGACACGTGATTAGGTTACGCGTGAGTGACCTAATACAGCGAAACGCGCGACTATACTAGAAAGGGCGTCGATCGCGTCGGCTAGACTGTGTAAGCGTGGGGTGGGGGCGTGGCTTACGGATCAAGCTGTCTGATCGATGAATGGATTTTTCAATGGGTACCGTTTGCATGTGTTGCCGATCGTCGATACGTTACGTACACACACATATGCATTTACCGCAAGGACTACTACTTCGAGTTCTCATTATTTAACAAAAAAAACAATAAATTTAATTTTTCGTGATTTTTTTTATTGTTACTTTTTGAAAAAAATAGTCCCAATCGTTTCGAGTTCGATGATCGAATTTATGGCTTTCGGTTCCAGAACGACCTAAAAGTAACCGTGTATAAATTGTCCAAGACGAAATATATAATAAAATAAACAAAATTTTATGTACTATATTTAAAATTTTCTAAGCTATTTTCTTATACTGAAATGGATGATTAATTCAAATTCAAATTCAAATTCAAATATTTTTATTTGTAGAACATAGGTAAACAAAAGTACAGATGTCAATATAAATAAAATGAGCGCTATGTCTTGCCTTCAACGGCGTACAAATATTCTAATTATAATTTCTTATGAGTAATTGGTAAATAAAATAAAACAATCGGTAAAAAACAATAATAAAACAGTCGGTAAAAATAATAAAACAATCGGTAAAATTAATTGGTAAAAATAATAATAAATCAAAATTAATAATGGATCAAAATAACAATAAATGTAACCAGATATCAAAACATTAAAATTAAATCAGATTAAATAAAACAATTAAATTATTAACAAATAAATTAAAATAAAACAATTAAATTATTAACAAATAAATAAAAAATAAAAAAATTAATAAAAATAAATAAAATGTCATTAGATTACAATTTGTCTTCTAGGTACTCATTGACTGTGTAGTAAGCTTTTTCGCCTAGTAAATTAAGAAGAGCCTTTTTGAAATGGTGCATGCTGTCAAGATCTTTTATACATATGGGTAACTTATTATATAACTTGGGTGCCATTCCTAAAAAGCTTTTTGAGTAGAGCGCAGTCTTGTGTGGAATAGCACAAATCTCTCTATTGCGTCGCTTCGATCTAAGTTTTTGAAAGAGATTTAAGTTTGATTTTGCAAATACTGCTGTCTCGTAGATGTACATAGAGGGCAAAGTGAGAAGTTTATATTTACTAAATAATGGCTTACAACTTTCAGTCTTTTTCAGCTTAAACACAGCACGCAAACACTTCTTTTGAGCTTTGAACGCAGTATTTTTATCAGTGGAATTTCCCCAATACATTATTCCAAAACGTAGCGTTGATGAGACATACGCTTTGTATGCTATCAAAACTACAGACTCATTTGCTATTTTCGCAAGATTGTAAAGCACATACGAATACTGGTTTAGTTTTTTACACACATTTCCTACATGACATTTCCAATTAAGATGACTATCCAAGTAAACTCCTAGAAATCTGGCGCTGGTGGCTTCCGGTATTTTTTGGTCTGCGTACTTTATATTTAAATTTTGTTTTTTTTTCCTTTGTTCGAAAGTTATAATCTGTGTTTTTTCTAAATTTACTTTGAGTTTATTCTTACGTAACCAGTTTATAATGATTAGCTTTAGCTAATCATCCATTTCAGTATCGTTCTATTATAAAAAAAAATAATCACTAGAAGCTTCTCATAATAAAACCTCTTAATTTTTTTAACTACCAATTTATATATAGTGCACTAAACAAAAAATATTAATAATTTTTTTACTCTTTTCAATATTGTTCTTTATATTTTAATTTTTGTTTCAATTAGGCTATTCTATAAAATTTTTACAAAAGTGAAGTGAACCGTTTTTTTATTTATAACTCCACAATATGGCGCCCGAGCTTAAAAGTAAGTACATTTCACACTTATTTTTTTACTTTATTTCGTATGTAGTGCTCTCAACGAGCAATTTCAATCTTTTTCTTCTTACAGATAGTTAAAGATTGTACCAAGACGTGGCTACTAAGGTCAATTAACATCGTTCAACGAAAACTCTAACAGAACGCTGATAAAGGCTGCAAAACGCAATGTTTTAACGCACGAATTTTTAATTGAGCGTTGTTGTACTTCCACAGTCATTTTAGGAATCGATTTTTGGAAGAAGTTTGGATTAACGTCACTTTTTAGTCAAGCTTTTAATAAAAATATCGATGGTAGAAGGACATATTGTACTTGTCATCAATTAACCATGATATATTCATCCACGTAAGATATTATCAATTTTTCAGGAATTAAGCCTTCAACAGACAATTAAAGAGTTTGAAGATATTTCATCCGATAAGGTTGGACTAGGAAAAACGTCCTGGCTCTCCCATAAAATAAACACTGTTGGACAACTATATAAGGCAAAGATTTTACCCACTTTCTCCTGTCAAGTTAAAGATTCTTAATGATGAGATGGATAAAATGTTAAAGATGGGTGTTATTAGGCCTTCTCGTTCGCCGTGGTCTAATCCTGTTGTAATGGTTTCAAAAAAAGATGTGTCCGTTCGTTTCTGTAGCAGAAACTGAATAGCGTTACCGTCAGAGATTCCTATCCTCTTGATCTTCTCTTTGCCTTTTCGTATTCAAGATATCCTTGACAATCTTCATTACAGATTTTTGCAAAAAAATCACTGGAAGGTGCGAGAAATAAGTATTAGGAAGAAAATTTTTTTTTTTTTTGTCTGTTTGTTTGTCGGTTTGTCTGATCGTTTGTGCGCGCATAACGTAAAAACCCCTCATTGTATTCAAAATCGAAATATTACAAAATAAGACGCATTGTTGTGAGTATTATTTAGCGTTTATTTCATCAAAATCAACCAACAGACGCAAAAGATATTACTTTTAAAATATAGTTAGTAACCTCATAATTTAATAGGTTTTAGTCGTAGTGTAGTCGGAATAGCTGAAAACTAATTTTGTTTTATATTTTCTTTTGTCTTTACTCTTTGCACGGAAGTGATAGCAGCTTGACTGGCCGTCACGTGCGTACGTATTACTACGTACGCACGTGACGGCCAGTCAAGCTTTAAAAAACCAGTTTATGCGGATTTCTCATTGTATAGGAAATCTATACAAAGCGAGGCCATGTTATACTGGAAAATTACAGCTTCATGTGCCGCCGTGTGTACAACATCAATTCTTGCTTGCATTAAAAATTTTGCCGCCAAAAGAGAGGTTAAAATATGCTAATTTAGTCTCTTTCTAATAAGGTGACCATTCATTTTATGTAAAAAGTAGGACATGATGGAAAGGCTGAGAATATAACATTATTAAAGTAAATAAAAAAAATGATTTTCCATTTTCGTTTCAAGGCAATTAAATAATAAAAAAAAATTAGTAATAAGAGAAAGCTATAAGGCGTCGGTAGATAGATATTAAAAAAATAATCAAAATCATAAATCTTTATTTAACTCAACATCAGAAGTAACAGGCACTGGTCTATGTCCAATCTTAAATATACCATTTATTTACAGCAATTCGACCTGAAGTTTATTTAAATAATAAAATTACTATTATTTGGATTTACTATATTTAATGGTGACCAGTGAAATGATGTATTAAATAAAATTAGTTCTTAGGTAATAGGTAGATAAACAGTATCCCACAAAATAAAAACTTTATGGGGACAATACCAAAATAAGACAATGACGTTGTCAAATTCAACCAGACCACCTTTTTCCAATGTTGCCCGCACACAAACTAAATAAAATACTTTCGTTTGAATATTAAAAATTAGTGTTTAAAAAAGGCATCGTTCTCGTCGTTTTTGAATATCAAAATACCTATCCAAAAAAACAAATTAATATTTGTTTTGCTTACTTTGTCAGTCGTGGGCAGAAGATTTCCATTTTGTATTTTTATATGTGCCTACCGAAATGACTTTGAATACTAATAATTTAGTAGATTAATGATCATTGCCACATTGTGCGAGAGAGAAAAGGCAGTGACGAGCATCAGAACGGCTATTTAAAACTTACGCTAACGGAGTAAAATACTTACATGAACAAACTAACATTGCGAATGGGTTGCCTGATAAAGTTAAGTCAAGGCTACCCTTTATTAAAACTAACGGAACTAATATTTTTTCCAAACCACACGAAATCAAAATTGAATTAGAGTACGTACATATTTACAAAGCATAAGAGCCAAGAATCTGTTAGGTTGTCATCTTTTTGTCCCTACTACAGGGTTGTAAGGTATGAATAGATAAATTTTGCGATAGGGCCGAATTAAGGAGAACTAAGGGCTCTCGCAAAAAGTCATTTAATGTTGTATACAGAACGGTATTAGAATAAATAATAAAATAATAATAAATAATCTTTATTTCACAAAAAATAAAAAAAATAAAAATTTAAAAGAGCTTTGGTAGTAACACAATACACTACAATCTAGAAACTAAAATCTGTACACAATAAGGAAAACCCTGCGTCTCAAACTAGGTAACCTGTATCTTGAGAGACAGTGATTCAGCTTAAAATTGAAGCTATAATATTTATTGTAGACTGTGTCGATCTACCCGAGCGTTCTAAGGAAATAATTATCATGTAGGAAAATATATTTACATTCACTTGATATGTATGTTTGTGTGTGAGCGTGTATGTATGTGTGTGAGCGCGGGTGTGTGTATGTTTGTGTGTGCGCGGGTGTGTGTGTGTGGGGGTATGTAATTAGAAATATGTACATAGGTAGTTAAACGACATACTTGAGTAAAGACTCTGTTTTCAGGTAGTCCTGTTTCAGCAGCCATTCTGTTAATTTCGATTTTATTTCATGTTTATTTAGATCGACTATGTTTAATTGTTTGTGAATTTGTTTGTAGATGTATGTACTTAATGTGTAGTATTGGTGTTGAGCGAAGGCGGTTTTGTGGGGGGTGCTAATGGGTAATTTCTTCCTTTTTTTAGGGTCAGTAGGGGGAACACTACCGTGTTTTCTTAAAATAGACCGTAATAGAAAGAGCTGGCGAACAGAAAGCACTTGTGAGTCAGCGTATAGTTTCGCAGTCGGATATCGATAAGGTTTGCGAAACATTACCTTCAGCACGGCTCTCTGCGCTCTTTCAATCTTCAGGAAACAGGTTTTGTTTGCACCACCCCATGCTGTGATGCAATATCCAATGACAGATTGACACAATGCATAATACACCATCTTCAGGGTTTCAGGCGCTGCCGAGTCTCCGAGGGATTTAAAAGTATGCAACAGTTTCACAGACCTAGCAGTAATAGCGCCCAACAAGGTTCACTTTGAAAAAAAGTTGTATAACGCTAAAATACACCGATTTTTAAAGCCATGTCGTCGCCTCAACGCCATTTAATTTTGTTTCGGACCTCTGCCGCCCAGAATTAAAGCACCCAAAAAGGACGCCTTTTAAGTCATCAGTACTTTAGCACCTTTTGATCTGGCAGTCAGTTCTCACACATAACATAACATCACGCCCCGAAGCCCCGAATGGTTGGGCAGAGGTGTACCTAATCGTACACACACATTTCGCCAGTTATATTAAAGTCTCATGTAATATGGGGTGAGCCAATCGGGCACAAATCCAGATTCCGTGGGTGCTACTGAGAAATTCCCGATGGGATAACCCCATAACACTATTAATTATAGTGTTTTTTCAATTGCGTTTACATTGTTTAATGTTAAGTGGAAGAGCGGAGTCACCTAAGGGGGGATTGGGGGGGTCGCGCCAAATATCACCCAATCTCACGAGGGAGAGAGGAGGGTCTCGGCAAATATCAGTTCGCTCCGATCGGTTTAATTAAATAAACAAGTTTCTCTAAAAAAATTTTTTTTTTGTGAATTCAACGCAATCAAGCACAGATTACCGTATTTATACTAAACTACGTATTTTGATAAATCTCACGTGAGATTAGGAGGGAGATGGGGGGGTCAAGCCAAATCACGACATCCCACCAAGGGAGGAAAGGGGTCGAATAATCGCCTCGTACTTAATGGTCGCCCCCTAACACAAGCATCTCTATGCTTAAAAGGTGACCTCCAATTCATGTGGCAACTTTATATAATTGAAATAAACAATTTATTTTTACACTTTGACCGACCCACGGTTAGTAGTCGCGCTTACGACCACTAGACCAACGAAGCGGTCTCACACATTCACACCACCACGCGAACGAAGTCGCGGGCAACAGCTAGTTTTTTAATATTTGCGTTGTTTTAAAAGTCTATTAAAAGAACTATTGCAAAGATGTTTGTATCAAAACCAATATTAATATTAAAATAATAATGATGATGATTTGACCGATGCTTGACATACGGGGTTGTTATTATTATTCCTTTATTTATTTTCTATACATATAATTTACATTTTTAAATATTTCTATACAAAGTAATATAAAAAAAAAAAACATTTAAAAATATAAAAAAATAGTAGCCCACCGGCATAGCGAACAGGGTTCAAGCTACCGGTGGTCAGGGCTCTTGAGAGAGGAACCTTCGAACGATACGCGCCTTGTCCAGAAGTACCTACTGCTTTCTGAATCAAGCCCTTGATCCAGCTGCCAAATGAGAGCCTCCTCAGATGTTGGTCGAGGCTATTGGCTATTAAGCCATTGGCCGACACGACTATCGGCACAATGACTGCTGTATTCACGTCCCACACCTCGACAACCTCGCCAGCCAGATCTAGATATTTGAATAGTTTACCTTTCTCTGCTTTCATGTTCGTCATGTGGAACCGTTATATCAACAATCATTGCGCGACGCTCCAATCGATCTATCACCACAATGTCAGGTTTATTGGCAACAATACCAGTACAACGTGATATTACCATCATCGAGAACTGGGTCGGGCGCAAACTTATAGTGTGGCACTTCTGATGCCACAAGGTTGTACTTCAAAGTAAGTTGCTGGTAGATAATCCTGGAAACGAGGTTGTGTCTATGCAAGTACTCTCTGTTAGCCAGACGAGAACACCCAGAAATAATGTGTCGGATCGATTCTCCCGGACGGTGGCATGCCCGACATATTATGTCAACCGTGCAATCCTTCACAATGTATTTCTGGTAGTTATTCGTCATCATAACTTCGTCCATTATTGCACAGACGAAACCTTCGGTTTCCCCGAATAGGTCACCGAAGCGCAGCCAAGATACGGACGCCAAGTCTACATCAGGCCCATGTAGGGCCCGATAAAAGCGTCCATGAAGCTCCTTGCCCTGCCATACCTCCTTGCGATAATTAGTGTCCAATACTCTAGGTTTACGCCAGTTCTCGTTAGCCAGGGAGAGCGGGGTGGGCGGCCCTTGTCCACTGAGACCACATCTCTGTGCATCCTCACATCGGCTTCTAGGAAGTATTCCCTGAGACTGCATACCTCACGGCTGTGCAGGGTCTTAGCATTTAAGAAGCCACGACCTCCGCACTTTCGTGGGATATACAGTCTCATCACCGACGACCGTGGTTGATGCATTCGATTTGCGGTCAGCAGTGCACGGACCCTTCTATCCAGGGCATCAAGTTCCGTCTGAGTCCATTAGAGTATGCCGAAAGAATACATCAAAACTGGCATGACCCAACCGTTGAAGGCGCGCACCTTGTTTCCGCCTGACAAAAGACTACCTAGTACCTTATTCAGGCGGCCAAAGAAGCGCTCCCTCAACGATTGTTTCATGTCAGCAGTATTGATACCTAATGCTTCCGACATACCCAAATACTTGTAGGTTTCTGTTGAGGAGAGGGATCTAAGGTGTATGGAATCCGAGAGTTGAGTTCCCACGGATTCCATAATCTTTCCTCGCTTCACATGCATGACTACACATTTGTCCACACCAAATTCCATCCTGATGAAGCTACTGAAAGTTCCCGTTACTTTCAGTAGCTTCATCAGTTGCAAATTGTTGGGGGCAAAGAGTTTCAGATCATCCATGTAAAGAAGGTGAGATATGACCTGACCAGCTCTCCTCAACCGATAGCCTAGACCTGAACCCTCCAGCAGTGTGCTGAGGCTCAAGGCTAGACAAAACCACAATGGACTCAGACTATCACCCTGGAAATACCGCGCTTGATCCTTATCTATTCGCTGTTCCCCTGGATCTGTCGACATACTGGATAGCGAAGGACCGTTCTGCAGTGCCCCATATATGACATCAGGAAGGTACGCAGAGTTGCATCAACTTTATACAACTCCAGCACCCTCATGAGCCATGTATGAGGCACAGAATCATAGGCCTTCTTATAATCTATCCAACATGTAGACAGATCCCTTCGGGAGCGGCAAATCTGTTGGCTAACGGCCATATCTATGAGGAGTAGCTCCTTAGTACCGCGGGGCCCGTTCCTACATCCGTTCTGAGAGGCAGACATGATAGAATTACTATCAATATGATGGTTGATTTTATCTCTCAAAATGGATGTAAGAAGTTTATTATTATTATAACTCTGGTTCTCTGTCGAATCACATCGTTCCAGATGCGATCCCTCAAAGAGACTTCAAGCATAGCCCTTTCCATAGTTCGATGAGCGACCTTAAATTTATGGACCAGCCGTACTGTGAGTATCAACGTTTTGGCTCCGTAAGTCATAACAGGCAGGACGCACTGATGAACTTAGTCTTTAGGCTCTGTGGATTACGCGACGAGAAGACCCGGTGAAGCTTCCCAAATGCTGCCCAGCCCAGCTGGATTCTTCTGTTAGCCTCCCTCTCCAAGTTGTTCTTACCAAACTGCAAACTCTGCAGTTTGGTAAGAACAACTTGGAGAGGGAGGTCCGAGGTAAACATATTCTCGAACGGTTGTTCGAGAGGACAGCCATTGACAACAACAGGTCCTGAGGTGACGTGTTCGTTGAACATAACCTGGGTTTTGTCCAAGTTCACCCTAAGAAAGAAATAAAATACGCACTGGCGTATTGAAGAATCAACTAGGCCATCCAGCATCTGCTGCAAGTCGTGCAGCGATTCCGCCAGTATGACGATGTCATCTGCAAATCTCAAGTGTGAGATGTAATCGCCGTTGATGTTTAGGCCACGTCCTTCGCATTTTATTTAGCGTCTTAAACACATCCTCCAGTGCGTTGGTGAACAATTTCGGGGAAATAACGTCCCTTTTGTCTCACCCCCCGACCCAATGGGATATGCTCCGTTTGCTGGTTTTGACTTTGGACGGTTATTGTGGCGTTCTCATAAATATTTCTCAACACTTGGATGTATCGCCAGTCGACTTGGCATCGCTGCAGAGACTCCAGAACTGACCAGGTCTCGACAGAGTCAACAGCCTTCTCATAGTCCACAAATGCAAGACACAGCGGCCGATTATACTCTTCGGACTTCTGTATGATCTGCCGCACTGTGTGGATGTGGTCTATGGTGCTGTATCCTCCTCGAAACCCGGCCTGCTTCGGTGGCTGGAAGTCGTCGAGTCTTCTCGATACACGATTCGTGATGACTCTTGAAAACAGTTTATACACGTGGCTAAGGAGCGAAATGGGTCTGTACTTCTTTAATTGGGTTTTGTTTCCCTTTTTAAAGAAAAGAACGACCACACTCCTTCTCCACGCTTCTGGAGTTCTCCCAGAGAACAGGACCGAGTTGAAGAGCCCCCGAAGCTCTCTTAAAACTGGACTTCCTCCCGCTTTCAGGAGCTCAGTGCTCTTCCTCACTGGTTGATTTTGAGGTGCCGTATTTGACCGATGCTTTGAACGCTTGGAAAATGGCTTGTCACAATACGGATTTGCCCGACAGCCTGTCCTCCCAGAGACAGTGGGACGTGCCGCTCTGCAATATTGTACGGAATACCCTTTTAAACACGTCATTCAATACTGTGGAGCGTGCCCGTCTGCTGGCCGAGGGGTAATAGGAGTCGGGGTTGTGGCTTCCTCCGTCATCCACCATTGCCACTATGATGGATGACGCATCGTTCCGGGTCGCTACGAGTCTACGCTAAGGCGCACCTTGTGTTGCCCCGCATCGATGTCACTGCGATGAAGCTGTCGACAGCCTCGGACACCATGGCCTATCCTGCTACAGGAGCGCAGGTCGCATTGCACGGCACGCCAGCATTAACGACATTATTCGTCGAGCTCTTGCCAGCGCCGGCGTACCAGCGGTTTTAGAACCAAACAACGGCTTGGTACGTGACGATGGCAAGAGACCAGACGGCATGACGTTGGTTCTTTGGAAGGTGGGTAGGCTTTTGGTGTGGGACGCCACCTGTGTCGACACCCTTGCGCCATCTCACCTTGCAAGCACGGCGGGCTGTGCAGGCGCTGCTGCTGCGGCTGCTGAGATCCTCAAGCGGCGCAAATACTGTAAACTTATTGGTAACTACAGTTTTGAGCCGTTTGGGGTCGAAACGCTCGGGTCATGGGGACCGAGTGCGCGTCTTGTTCTTTTTAAGGAAATCTCTCGCTGACTGGTCGACACTTCGCGTGACCAGAGGGCTGGCTCTTTCTTTGGCCAAAGAATTAGCATTGCTATTCAGCGTGGCACTGCTGCCAGTTTTCTGGGCACGTGTCCAGATGACAGCGATGCGGAGGAATACTATGACGCCTTTTTTTTTATGTTGGAAAATCATCAAATGACCCCCCCCCCCCCCCCCCCCCGCTCTGGGCGGAGTGGAAGGGAGTGTCAGACTTGTACTGACTAAAACCCATCCATGTTCCTTCTTTGCCCTTTGTGTTTCAGGGCCGCGGTATCTCTTTCGAACAGTCCCGCAGCCCTGGCAGACATCGGCCCATGCGGACCCCTACGTGGTTGCTGACATCTCTATACTTTGACGCCTAAGTGTCCTATTGTCGTCGTTGTTTAGATGTTTACATTTTCTTACTTTTAGTCTTATTTTTATCATTACTTTAATTCTTTTTAGTCTGTATATAATGTACATAATAGATAGAAATTTCAAATTACTAATTGTACTAATTAGAAATAGTAACTATTTTTAGAAAAAAACAAGTTTGATATTATCTGTATTACCGAGCATTGGATGAGAGATTATGAAATGCAAATTAACTATGAGAATTATAGCGTGGTAACCACGTTAAGATATAGTGAACTCTCAGTTGAACATTGCACTGAATTGTCATGTGTTGAGCTGGATAAGCATGTTATAGTGTGCGAATGTCTTACATGTCAACGAAAGTCTAACCGTACTCTCGAAATGGTTCGCAGCTAACAATCTTTTACTGAATGGCTAACTGATGTGGCTACAGCTAGGATAGTGTACTATGCTTATTTCCACAGTATTATGTCTTATGGCATTCTGCTGTGGGGATCAGCAGCAGACGTTGACTCAATTTTCATTCTTCAAAAGAGGGCAGTCCGCGCGATATATAAAATGGGTCCTCGCGAGTCCCTCAGAGAAAAATTTAAAGAGATTGATATACTGCCCCTGCCTTCACTTTATATCTTAGAATGTATTTTATATGTCCGCAAAAATCGAGGGCTTTTCAAAATAAGAAGCGACTTTCATAATATAAATACACGCAGTAAACACGAAATTGTAATACCTAAGTTCAGACTAACAAAAACTAGCAAGTCTTTTCATATAAACAGTATACGCTTTTATAACAGGTTGCCAAAGTCAGTTATAGAACTGACCGATGGAAAATTCAAAAACTACATCAAACGTGTCCTTATTAAAAAAGCATATTACAAAATCAAGGACTACGTTGAAGATAAAGAAGTTTGGCTTTAGTTCCTTCTGCGCATGCGGCTTCCCTGGTAGCTCATAAACGGCACAAATATGTGGATGTCTCTAACTATTCTCAATCTCATTTTTTCTCCTCTTTCGAATCAGATTTTCACAATAGTTTTCAAATCATTTATACATCTTTTGCTCAGAATAGTTACAGCACTGATAACAATATTTGTGTCACTTGTTTAATTTAGTACTTTACAATTCTTTTTTTTACCTTTGTATAGATTCTTTTTTATCAATTGTTTGTAAATGTGTCAACATTGTAGGCTTTGTAGATTCCCAGCTGCTTGTTAACTTTTGTTAACTTTTTATTTTGTTCTACATTTTTTGTGTAGTAAGCAACGACTTATTGTCGGGCCTACGCTGTCCCCCCATACTTAAGTACAAATGCTGTATCCATGATATGAATGTAACACCAAATGATTTGAAAAGAGTAACCATGGAGTTTCTTGCCGGTTCTTCTCCATAGGAAACGACCAACCCGAACCGTGCACCTTTTTTTCGACGTTTTATAAGTGCCCATCTAGGCCTATGTAAAATAAAATATTTTGATTTTGATTTTTGATTTTATACAGACCCTAATTATCAAAACTACTCTATTTTTGAGTCAGTTAAGGAAGATGTTTTGGGTAAACTTGCAAGTGGTAATAAATCAGTAATTATCTGCGATGTTATCGGTGATTTTAACATTAATATTTTAGAAAATAACTAAAAAAATAGCAGTAGACTATTAAGCCTTTTTAAATCTTTCGATCAGTCGAATGTGTTTTTAGAACCGACCAGAATAACTACAACTACTTCCACATGCATTGATAATGTTTTCTGTGGCTGCGACTATTTGGACAAAGCTATTGTAAATTACTTCCCCTCTGATCACTGTGGTCAAACTGTGTCTTTTGAATTTAACACACCATCGCAAAAAGTACAGATACAAACCAGACCAATAACTTCCAGTGCCTTGATCATATTTAATAGTACTTTAATTGACAAGTTCGGTGTGCAGGGCCTAAATATGAAGAATGTTAATACTATGTATGAAGAATTCTTTTCATTAGTGCAAACTGAGTTCAATAATACTCTTAAGAAGAAAACTAAAACTATCTACCCGAATTTTTCATTCAGTGACTGGGCAACCAAAGGCATCAGGAAAAGTCGGGAAAGACTCACACGCTTTCTAATCAGCCATATGGTATACCCCACCCCTACTTTGGAGTGGAATAAATATTTTAATTACTGGTTCGAGCGAATGGAAAAGTGTATTAAACTACGTGGTGAATACTTTGAAAAACAATAAAAAGTACTATAAGGTTCTAGTTGTTTTTTTTTGTCCTAACGACAAACCTTAAAAGGCAGGCCACGACATAGTTCTAGAAATAAACCCGTTGCTGCTCGTTGTTGAGTTTGAAACAAACAGAAAATCTTAATTTAGCCAGCAATATTTAGGACATTCGTTTATTTTGATACTCAAACTTGCGTTCCATACTAGTCAACACTCAAACTTTAGGTAAATATGTAAAATAGCCATCCGAATATCCGATCTCTACTGATAGCTCATCATTATCTAACACTTTTTTCGTACCATTCTGTGCTATTATCCGTTAAGGTCCCCTCCTGAGAAGACGTTCTTGGCTGCAGGACAAGGTCATGATAGAAATCATTATTATACATCAAATATGAACGTGCATACAAAATTTCGTGTCCGCACTATAAACAGGAGTACCCTTGTTAGGAGATGATTCTGGCTGCAGGATTAAGCAATGTCTGCAATAAAAATGTATTGTCATCAGAACCAAAGGAGAGTGCAAAAATTCAGCTCAATGGGTTGTGGCTGTTTGAAATTCAGTTCCAAGATTTGACCAATACATACTAACAAACAAACAAACTAACGAACAAGGCAAGTTTAATAAAACCTTATGTGCGGACGTACACAATAACGACTTGATCTTAATGCAACGTAACACGAAACAAAGACAAAATAATACGTTTATAACCATGCATTGTATCCACAGGGATTTCTAATAACTAGTGTTATTAAGTGTTTTTTTTAAACATCCGTCTACATATGTATATCCATTGCGATTTTACAGCAAAACTTTCACACAGTTGAAGCAATTTAAACTAAATACTTACACACAGAGTGGGGCAAAACTAATTGTGAAAACAATTAACAACTAACAATTAAATTACCAAATTTAGTTGCAACTAACAACTAAAATAATTAATTGTAATTGTAACGTATCGCAATTAACAATTAATTAATTGTGCTTGTAAAACTTTGCAATTACAATTAAATTAATTGTGCTTGTAAAAATTTGCAATTACAATTGATTAATTGTTAATTGTTTGATACTCGTTTACAATTACAGTTAACAATTAATAAATGTCAGTAACTGAAAAACAAAATGCAAACAATACAAGAGCATTCTCCTTAATATTCTCAAAGGTATGTAAAGCTTGGATTTAAGCCAGAACATTACGTAAAAGTGTAGACTATGGACTCCTGCCATATTTACATTCATCGAATACGTAGTTAAATTAAATATTAATTGTTTAAAACAATTAATTTAATTGCAAATAAAGTTTTAATTGCAATTGAATTAATTGTATACCACAATTAACAGATTTAATTGCAATTGATTTTAATTGCATTTCACAATAAAATAATAATTTAATTAATTTAATTGCAATTAATTTAGTTGAAATAAAAATTGTAATTGTTTGCCTCTACAATTAAAAAAATAATTCAATTGTGCCCAACACTGCTTACACATCAAGATTTTTTTTACATAAAATGCCACGTTTAGTCAAGGTAGTAATTATTTTATTTTAAATATTTCAATACATAAACACACACCATAAATATTTAGATAACAAAGAATAGATAAAAAAGGAGAATGCCCAATTTTCCATGAGACTGGCAGACTGAATCATTGCTAAAACATAGGAAATATACCTAGTTTAGCATAAGTATAAATATATATATATATATATATATATATATATATATATAATATATTATATTCGATGGTAGTTTTAAATAATCGGAATGTTAAGCTTCCAGTTGGTATCCTGCCTTTCCACTTAAAATTAATTTACAAATTTTCATTCGACAAGCAACGATTGGCAAAAACATGGTTGGTCATATCATTTTACAACAAAAATTTGGCAAATAAATAACTTCTGTAGCAAACCTTTTTTAACCACTAGCGACATCAAACGGGCAAAAGGGATACTACATAGTGCCGGCCCCTTGACACTAGATGGCGCTGTGCATATGACGCGCATTTCTGAATCGCGGTGTCAAGATTCTCCGCGGTTTAATGACCTCCCCTAGTACATTATGTTTTTGTTGAGACTGACCTAGCAGTGCATTCGTGGATTACGCTCTAGTTGGGATAACCACACGGGAAACCGCTACTAAGTCTACGGTAAATAAGACAGATTGTCATTTTTTGAGTTAGAGGACCACAAGTTCCCCCTCCTTCGTCTTTGCTGGGAAAAGGTTGGCGGGACTCGTCCTATTTATTTGTACGCTCAGAGAAATAAATCCTTGTCAAAACATATCTTCTCTTCGTGCCGGAAACGGTGACCAACATCCTGCCATTACAAACTGGCGACCAACGGTGGGCCCGAACAAGATCAACAGAAGTACGTCACGCGCGCAGGCAGAGTAACGACGACAACTGTGAAGACCTCACCAAAAGCGATGTCAGTCAACCTGTCCGACACTCAGTTCCAAACCTTACTGGAGAAGATCTCAACGTCTAGGCAAGGATCCTTCACGATGTGCACCGCCCAATATGACTTGAACTTGACTATGAATTGTAAGCGTTATTTTTATTACCTAGACATAATAATATTAATATTTATACTAATTGTTGTTGTATTAAAACTCTATGTATAAGATGTTCTAATATTTGTCTGCTATTTTAGGGCGAAACATGTAAGTTCACAAATCTATTTATAAGACCATAATGTACCATGTTTTTACACAAATAAAATTATTCTCATATTTCCTTTATTTATATTTTTACAAATTATTTACATTTTTAAATATTCCTTAGAAAATACAATATAAAAAACATTTAAAAATATAAAAAATTGTAGCCCACTGGTATCGGGAACAGGGTCCAAGCTACCGGCGGTTAGGGCTCCAGAGAGAGGAACCTCCTAACAATACGAGCCGTGTCCAGAAGTACCGCTTTCTGAATCAAGCTATTGATCCAGTTGCCTAACGAAAGCCTCCTCAGGTATTGGTCTAGGCTCTTGGCAATTAAGCCATGGGCTGATACAACTATCGGCACAATGATCGCTGAGTCCACATTCCTCATGTCGACAACCTCGCGAGCCAAATCAACTTGATTTGCTTATCTTTCACGAGGTTCTCATCATGCGGGACCGTTATGTCAACAATCATTGCGCGCCGCTCTGATCGATCCACCACCACTATATCAGGCTTATTGGCTACAATTGTCCTGTCAGTGATGATGGATTGATCCCAGTACAATGTGATACTGCCATTTTCGAGAACTGGGTCGGGCACATACTTATAGTACGGCACTTCCGATTCCACAAGGTTGTATTTTAGAGCAAGTTGCTGATGGATAATCCTGGCTACAAGGTTGTGTCTATGCAAGTACTCTCCGTTAGCAAGACGAGAACACCCGGAGATAATGTGACAGATTGATTCGCCTGGACGGTGGCATGCCCGACATATGTCAACCGTACCGTCCTTCACAATAAATCTCCGGTAGTTATTCGTCATCATAACTTCATCCATAGTTGCACAGACGAAACCTTCGTTTTCTCCGAAGAGGTCCCCGGAATGTAACCAGGCTACGGACGCTGGTAGGTCTTTTATCAGGCGGATTTAGGAAAAAGCGTCCGTGAAGCTCCTTACTCTGCCATACCTCCATGCGAGCTACAAGAGCTACAGGTTTGCTCCAGTTCTCTTTAGCCAAGGAGAGCGGGGTGAGGCCCTTGTCCACCGTGACCACATCTCGATGCATCCCCACGTCGGTTTCAAGGAAATATTTCCTAAAACTGCATATCTCGCGATTGTGGAGAGTCTTAGCGTATAAAAAGCCTCGACCCTCACACCTCCGCGGGACATACAGTCTCATAACAGAGGAACGCGGGTGATGCATTCGATATGCCGTCAACAATGTACGGACCCTCCTATCCAGGGCGTCTAGTTCTGTTTGAGTCCATTTGAGTATGCCGAAAGAGTACATCAAAACCGGCATGACCCAACCGTTGAAGGCACGTACCTTATTTCCGCCTGATAAAAGACTATTAAATACTTTTTTCAGGCGGCCAAAGAAGCGTTCCTTCAACGATTGCTTCTTGTCAGCAATATTGATGCCCAGCGCTTCCGACATATGATGCCCAGCGCTTCCGACATATATACAAATTATTCTTATTCTAATAAATTGCGTAATGTGTAATGCAATAAAAATGTAAAAAGTTTTTATTTCAAACGTTGATTTACGAGATGACATGAATATAAAATGAATTGTTTGTCATATATACGCTATCAAATAAAAGTTTATCGAGTAAATATTTTTAGAAGTGTAATAGAGGATGTTGGTCACCGTTTCCGGCACGAAGAGAAGATATGTTTTGACAAGGATTTATTTCTCTGAGCGTACAAATGTTTAGGACGAGTCCCGCCAACCTTTTCCCAGCAAAGACGAAGGAGGGGGAACTTGTGGTCCTCTAACTCAAAAAATGACAATCTGTCTGATTTACCGTAGACTTAGTAGCGGTGTCCCGTGTGGTTATCCCAACTAGAGCGTAATCCACGAATGCACTGCTAGGTCAGTCTCAACAAAAACATAATGTACTAGGGGAGGTCATTAAACCGCGGAGAATCTTGACACCGCGATTCAGAAATGCGCGTCATATGCACAGCGCCATCTAGTGTCAAGGGGCCGGCACTATGTAGTATCCCTTTTGCCCGTTTGATGTCGCTAGTGGTTAAAAAAGGTTTGCTACAAACTCCCCCTCAGTTTCCGAAGACGTCTCGACGAGAGGAACTGGAGATTTATTGCTTCCTAGGACGTCCACGTCCTCTGGTTCTGGCGGGAAGTGTGGTTGGGGTAACCTCCTTCTTCGCAGGTCGTCCTCTTCTTCTGAGCGGTTGTACAGGCTCTGGAACTTTGGCGGAATTTTCACCTTTATATGGCGTTAAAGAAGACGTATGATACAGACCGATCGGTTGTTCAGGAGTAGTCGGTGAAGCTACTTTAAAGGATGCGGGACCATGCTGTTGCACTATAATATATGGGCCATCTTTTCGGGGCGCAAACTTAGCTGTCACTCCCTGATTTCCTCTGCTAACCGGGTGTAGGTTGACAAGAACCAGATCTCCTGGTCGGTATTGAGGATGGTTGCGTCTCTGTTGGTCAACATATTCTTTGCGAGCTTCTTCTTTCATTTCCTGAACTTCTCATGCTTTCAGTAAGCTGTCTGCCAGCGTCTTTAGCTTTGGGGTTATTTCAGGTATGATATTTTCAGAAATGAGTATATTCCTGAAATCAACTTCATTATCCCTTGGTGACCTCAATTCTCTGCCGAATGTTAGGTATGCAGGAGTTTGTCCTGTCGTGGAACAATTAGTGCTGTTCATGGCGAATCGAATGGCAGGAAGTAGTTCTGCCCATCGGTTGTGTTCCATTCCTTGCACCATTATGGCCAGGTGGGTTTTCATATCTCTATTCCTGCGTTCCACAGGGTTACTTTCAGCTGCCGTAAGTAATCTACTTGCATACTCCACGGGGTGCTCTTCCTCCTTCTCCCCCTGGACGAGAACTGCTTCGAGTGCAAAACCACTGGCGTCTGTCTTCAGGATGTAGGGCTTGGTTCCATTTGCTTGTTTTAAGATAGGCGCAGTTGTAAGCCGTTGTTTCAGCGTGTTGTATGCTTCTCCTTTCAGTAGTAGCGGGACACTGATAAGGGCATCATCATTTGTAATATTTCCAATTTGTTTAAATATAGAAACCGCTGCCAGGAACGCCTCTAGGGTTTCAGAGCTCTTGGTTCCGTCATATTGGGCGGTGCACGTCGTGAAGGATCCTTGCCTAGACGTTGAGATCTTCTCCAGTAAGGTTTGGAACTGAGTGTCGGACAGATTGACTGACATCGCTTTTGGTGAGGTCTTCACAGTTGTCGTCGTTACTCTGCCTGCGCGCGTGACGTACTTCTGTTGATCTTGTTCGGGCCCACCGTTGGTCGCCAGTTTGTAATGGCAGGATGTTGGTCACCGTTTCCGGCACGAAGAGAAGATATGTTTTGACAAGGATTTATTTCTCTGAGCGTACAAATGTTTAGGACGAGTCCCGCCAACCTTTTCCCAGCAAAGACGAAGGAGGGGGAACTTGTGGTCCTCTAACTCAAAAAATGACAATCTGTCTTATTTACCGTAGACTTAGTAGCGGTTTCCCGTGTGGTTATCCCAACTAGAGCGTAATCCACGAATGCACTGCTAGGTCAGTCTCAACAAAAACATAATGTACTAGGGGAGGTCATTAAATCGCGGAGAATCTTGACACCGCGATTCAGAAATGCGCGTCATATGCACATCGCCATCTAGTGTCAACCGCTCAGAAGAAGAGGACGACCTGCGAAGAAGGAGGTTACCCCAACCACACTTCCCGCCAGAACCAGAGGACGTGGACGTCCTAGGAAGCAATAAATCTCCAGTTCCTCTCGTCGAGACGTCTTCGGAAACTGAGGGGGAGTTTGTAGCAAACCTTTTTTAACCACTAGCGACATCAAACGGGCAAAAGGGATACTACATAGTGCCGGCCCCTTGACACTAGATGGCGCTGTGCATATGACGCGCATTTCTGAATCGCGGTGTCAAGATTCTCCGCGGTTTAATGACCTCCCCTAGTACATTATGTTTTTGTTGAGACTGACCTAGCAGTGCATTCGTGGATTACGCTCTAGTTGGGATAACCACACGGGACACCGCTACTAAGTCTACGGTAAATCAGACAGATTGTCATTTTTTGAGTTAGAGGACCACAAGTTCCCCCTCCTTCGTCTTTGCTGGGAAAAGGTTGGCGGGACTCGTCCTAAACATTTGTACGCTCAGAGAAATAAATCCTTGTCAAAACATATCTTCTCTTCGTGCCGGAAACGGTGACCACCATCCTCTATTACACTTCTAAAAATATTTACTCGATAAACTTTTATTTGATAGCGTATATATGACAAACAATTCATTTTATATTCATGTCATCTCGTAAATCAACGTTTGAAATAAAAACTTTTTACATTTTTATTGCATTACACATTACGCAATTTATTAGAATAAGAATAACTTGTATATATGTCGGAAGCGCTGGGCATCATATGTCGGAAGCGCTGGGCATCAATATTGCTGACAAGAAGCAATCGTTGAAGGAACGCTTCTTTGGCCGCCTGAAAAAAGTATTTAATAGTCTTTTATCAGGCGGAAATAAGGTACGTGCCTTCAACGGTTGGGTCATGCCGGTTTTGATGTACTCTTTCGGCATACTCAAATGGACTCAAACAGAACTAGACGCCCTGGATAGGAGGGTCCGTACATTGTTGACGGCATATCGAATGCATCACCCGCGTTCCTCTGTTATGAGACTGTATGTCCCGCGGAGGTGTGAGGGTCGAGGCTTTTTATACGCTAAGACTCTCCACAATCGCGAGATATGCAGTTTTAGGAAATATTTCCTTGAAACCGACGTGGGGATGCATCGAGATGTGGTCACGGTGGACAAGGGCCTCACCCCGCTCTCCTTGGCTAAAGAGAACTGGAGCAAACCTGTAGCTCTTGTAGCTCGCATGGAGGTATGGCAGAGTAAGGAGCTTCACGGACGCTTTTTCCTAAATCCGCCTGATAAAAGACCTACCAGCGTCCGTAGCCTGGTTACATTCCGGGGACCTCTTCGGAGAAACCGAAGGTTTCGTCTGTGCAACTATGGATGAAGTTATGATGACGAATAACTACCGGAGATTTATTGTGAAGGACGGTACGGTTGACATATGTCGGGCATGCCACCGTCCAGGCGAATCAATCTGTCACATTATCTCCGGGTGTTCTCGTCTTGCTAACGGAGAGTACTTGCATAGACACAACCTTGTAGCCAGGATTATCCATCAGCAACTTGCTCTAAAATACAACCTTGTGGAATCGGAAGTGCCGTACTATAAGTATGTGCCCGACCCAGTTCTCGAAAATGGCAGTATCACATTGTACTGGGATCAATCCATCATCACTGACAGGACTATTGTAGCCAATAAGCCTGATATAGTGGTGGTGGATCGATCAGAGCGGCGCGCAATGATTGTTGACATAACGGTCCCGCATGATGAGAACCTCGTGAAAGATAAGCAAATCAAGTTGATTTGGCTCGCGAGGTTGTCGACATGAGGAATGTGGACTCAGCGATCATTGTGCCGATAGTTGTATCAGCCCATGGCTTAATTGCCAAGAGCCTAGACCAATACCTGAGGAGGCTCTCGTTAGGCAACTGGATCAATAGCTTGATTCAGAAAGCGGTACTTCTGGACACGGCTCGTATTGTTAGGAGGTTCCTCTCTCTGGAGCCCTAACCGCCGGTAGCTTGGACCCTGTTCCCGATACCAGTGGGCTACAATTTTTTATATTTTTAAATGTTTTTTATATTGTATTTTTCTAAGGAATATTTAAAAATGTAAATAATTTGTAAAAATATAAATAAAGGAAATATGAGAATAATTTTATTTGTGTAAAAACATGGTACATTATGGTCTTATAAATAGATTTGTGACCTTACATGTTTCGCCCTAAAATAGCAGACAAATATTAGAACATCTTATACATAGAGTTTTAATACAACAACAATTAGTATAAATATTAATATTATTATGTCTAGGTAATAAAAATAACACTTACAATTCAGGATTTGTATCTATTCGAAATCTTAACAATAATAGACTCTTTATTTGAAAGAAAAATTAAAAACAACCAACTTAAAATACTTTGTAGAACTCAGTAGCCATATCTATCGGATATCCATATCTATTGGGTATTTATTGCGCTGGTATCCCGGTTAGACTAGAAAACAACAACACACAACATTGTAGTTGTTGTTTTCCACAACATAGTTGGGAAAAGGCTAGGCAGATGATAACACATTACGCTATTTCAATTAATAAAAAATCAACTCATTAAATAGGCACAACGGTAATTTTAATTAATCGAACAACAAACGCTTAGGATTGAAGAGCGAGGTCGTGACTTAGAGCACCCCGACGTTGGGTTAGGGTGTTTACATAAACAAACAGGTTTCCGGTACGGGCGGGTCGGTACCGATCGGTGCAGGTATTAATTTCTATGTTATCTTATACGCTCACTTAAAAAGAAACAGATTTAAACTTGTCGGTGTCGACTACCTGGAACGAGTCATACGGGTTCAAGTCATATGGTCAATACGGACAAATTTACCTGTTTCTATATACAAGTTAACCCTGCACCGATCGGTACCGATCCGCACAATTTGTCTGTACCGGAAACCTGCTTCTTTATGTAAGCACCCTTAGGTTAGGTTATTTTAAACCCTGCAAACAAATTCACCTAAAGCCAAGGTAAATAATATCAATATTTTGTAATAGACGTAGTCGACGTAGACGGGGATAGGAGCCCCGCGCAGCGGGTCTACGTCTATTACAAAATATTGATATTATTTACCTTGGCTTTAGGTGAATTTGTCCACTAAAAACAATCTTGTACTATGAAACGCCGTCACAAAATGTACAGTGTTTCCCCTCGGCCATGAAATCAATCGGTAGTGCCATTTGTTATCGTAGGTAATTTGCATTTTGACATTATAACTGTACTAGATATTTTGAACCATTAGGTAAATCAGCCGTCAGGTATGTTAAACTTTTAGTTTTAGATATTTTAATACGTATCCTCATGATCACTTTGTGACTGGTTCAGAAGATTTATTTATTATAAAATGATATTTAGGTTACACGTGATTTTGTCTTGGGGCCGAAAAGTTCTGGAGTGGCGACCGCGAACCGGAAGACGCTGCGTTGGAAGGCCTCCCACTAGGTGGACCTGGTGAAGGTTGCAGGGATCCGCTGGATGCGAGTCACACGGGACCGGTCAATGTGGCGACACTTGGGGGAGGCCTATGTCCAGCAGTGGACGTCTTTCGGCTGAAATGATGATGATGATGTGATTTTGTCAAAAGAATCAAAATATTAAACGAAAAATGTAGAATTGATTAAATGTCGTGTGAAACATTTGTGAAGAGAAGCGTTTGCTAAATGAATGCTTGTAAAGTGAGTGTTTATAAAATAAAACATCTGCGGAATAAGTTGTTTTTGAAATAAATAGTAAATGAAACGTTGGTTCTAAACTAAAAATTTGTCAAAGGAGTGTAGGTGAAACATTAGTGAACTCTTCCAGTTATTATTAATCTTAAATCATGTTATACACAGTTACACGACAAAAGAGTCTCTAAGTATTAAAAACACGCAGAAATCTCTAAGTATTAAAAACACGCACCGAACTAGTTGATAACCAAAGGAGGTTTGTAAAAGCAAAGAAAGCGTTTAAAACATTAGAATAACACTTTTCCACAAATGAATTGAGAATGCAAGCAAAAAGTTTTAAAGATTTTGAAATGTGTTTGTCACATTGGGGAAGGATACAGCGCAAACGCTTGCCACAAGCGTCCTTTGATTTATGCAAAAAAAACATTATTTTTCTCGATCAGATCGGCAGTAGCCTTACATTACTAGACAAGCCAAACGTCCTTTTCGTTTGAATTTATGGGGTTTTGGCAAACGTTAGTTAAAAAAGAATATTAAATGTTACTTTCAATTGTTTTACCAGTTTTGTAAAAGACACTATTTTAATCATAGTTATTAAGCATTAGTTACGAATGGCATGTACATACAAAACTGCATTCAGAGTGTTATGTTTCTTCCATACAATGTATTCTCTTGTTTCCTATTAAATAATAATAATATTGGACTCATTTGCGATAGTGGCTTACCGGACCCAAAACAGCCTGGATGCTACTCCAGGACTGTAAAATATTACAAAAAAGATGCATGTTTATTTACTACATAATGCAAGATTATTTATAAAAGGGTAAAGTTGCAACTACAGCCTAGTTTGTATATCATTCACGTTAATCATCACTTTCAGCAATCATAAAGGAATACGGGTTAAGTAGATACGTTTCGCAAATATTTTTCTCTTTGAACGATTCTAAAATCGTTTGATCTAAATACTCATTAATCACAGACGCACAGCTTATGTCATTAGGTGCCTGTGCCACGGGTGCGGTTAGCTGATGTATGGCGACCGGTAGCTGCGAGTGTCGCTGCAGCGCCTGCTCGGGTGACGGCACGTGCACAGTCGCGACGCGCAGCAGCACCAGCTGAGAGCGCAGCGCACGCTCCGGCGGCACGTAACTGCGCGCGCGCTCGATACGCGCCAGTACGGCTTAGCTACGCATGAGCGGCGTGTTTGTTGCGCGCCCGCTCCGCTTTGAGGACGCTCGCAATTCGCTAGTATGATAAGGCCCTAAGAGGTGACATCTTCGAAACTGCTAATCCTAAAAGGAATGTAGTAAGCTGGTTTACGTCACCGTGGTGTGAAAACACAAAGTAAAATAGTATTATTAGATGAGGTGGTAAACCCCCAGAGAGTATAGTTCTTTAATAAAGTAGGAAACATAATTTAAGTAACAAAACTGCAGTCAGTTATTAAAAGTTGTTTTCTGAAGTTTTGACAAAAAATATTTTTAGTATTTTCATATATTACATATAACGAGCAAAACACTGTCAATGCCTTCTTGAAACGTCTGTAGCTCGACCAAATAAGACGTATTACAGGTCGAAGCAATGTGCTTTAAATGTAAATTACGATTACCGATTAGGTATATTACTCTTTTCCGTGCGTCAGTGACCTCGGAACGATCTGACATTGGCCTTTGTGTAACGTAACACGATTCTAACTCGTATATTAATGTCACTAACAAAACTGTTATTATTGATTTCTGAATTGAGTAATTAGAGTTCACTTAAGGTTAAGGTTTACATTTTTCGTGTGCTACATTCCATTTACGGAAACACCTCATTTTGAGTTTAGGTACATAGTTTTATAATCAAATACTCAAATCAAACTTTGCGTTAGTTTCATAATGAAACTACGGTACGCGTTTAAGAGCTGTCAGTGTCGATATTCCATAACAATGATGACATTGACAGCAGTTTGAACGCAGTTTAGTGTGATGATTGCGTTAAGTTCCGTTGGTGAAAGCCTTTAAATTAAAAATAAACTTTACATCATGAATGAGTCGTCCTTAAAAAAACCCTTTATGGTACGCCCAGATAACACCAGGACACGAAGTTATTACAGTCACCAATCAGCCTAGCCTTTCTCTATATTGGAGTCGATTTCCAGTCCAACCAGATGGAGCCAAATACTAGTGTTTAACATTGTAAAACGCGTAGTGAAATGTGACGATTTGAATAATATATTTTTTTTATTCTGCTATTTGCCTGCTTCTATAAGCCTTTTCAAATAAATGTATTCTATATTGTTTTGCTTTATGTTGGTGTACCGTTTATTTTTCGAATAGAATCTACAATGTAAAACTTAATTTAAACTTTAGATCAAACATTTGCATTTTGACTATGGATAGTGAAATTTATTTACTAACTAGCTGTGCCCGCGGCTTCGCTCACGTGAGCGCACATTCTTTTGTCATTGTCAAAGTTTATGAACGAAAGAAAAATATAGATGCAACTTATGATCTATCCTAGGTCCCAGCGGTTAATATCCCTATCAATTAAAAAAACACTTTCAGCTCTGAGAGCGCAATCAGCCGACGGAAAAAATTTGATGGACACAAACGATGGAAACAAAAGTGTAGAATGTTCAAAAAACATGTATTTGAAAAAAACTGCAAACGCTTTAATTGAATGTATTTATCAATAGAACCAGAAAGACTATGCGCTTCGATAATCTTCATGTTTCCGAATTAACACGAACGTTGCGTCGCAGTGTAACCGACAGATACACAGCTTCTAAGTTTGGTTTTTCAAGGCCTTGAAGTGCATTCATTCCGCACTTTTAGGATTTTAGTCGTATATCTGTAATATTCTAACAATGGTGAAACATAAGGGACCATCCATAAATTAAGACATACGAATTTTATGAATTTTTTTTTTTTTTTATGAAATGTGACGTCACCAAATTTAGGACCCCTCCCACCCCTTGTCACACAATGTCACACTTCATCGACACCCGCCATCCCTTTAACGTATGACGTAATTAAATTACGTCATAAATTTTATGGCTGGCCCCTAATAGACATGTACTTCCATGGTAGCAGCAGCTTACTGTCAATACAGGGCTCCCAACCAGTTCATGTCCGACTTCCTGGAGTATTCAAAGTGTCCCTACACTTGCGTTTTAGAGGTTTTACTGTCAAGATCGCTACCGTAACCGCGATTAACGTAGCCACCTGGGTGCTAATAATTTGATAAATCATCGATACAAAAGAAGAAGAAGAACATGGGAATTATATTAGATCTCATATTTCCGAAGATAGACTATGATTGCCGAAGCGGATAGTTTTCCAAGGACTCTGATGAACGGGCAAAAAAAAGTTGAAGCGTAGACGCAAGTATAACGCAGATCGATTTAACAAATACTGTTGAAAGCAAGCCCTTTGACTATTCACCATATTTATATTACTACTGACTATTATTAATATTTTGCTCCGAAGTTCAAATGCAAGTGCAGTCACATTTAAACGTTAAAGATATGCCGTGAGTGAAACAGTTGCTCTTACGGATATATCTCCTGTTCACTCTGGGGTATCTCTACCATTGTAATTTACTGAGTCAAAAATATGTTTAATATACATGAAAAAACCATAACAAATGGGTTGCCTGATATCATTAAGTGAAGACTATTTAAAAATTGTGACAACCGTGGGACTTGACCGATTTTACTTAGACAACCGAACGTTATTACAATCGTGTTTGTAATTCTTTTAATACATATTTTGATAAGAAAACAGATGAGTGGACATCTAGTATCAATTTTTCTATTTATTCCTTACAACCCTGTAGTAGGGACAAAAAGATAACAACCTAACAGATTCTTGGCTCTAATGCTTAGTAGATATGTACTCTAATTCAATTTTGATATCGTTTGGTTTGGAAAAACAATTAGTTCCGTTAGTTTTAATAAAGGGTAGCCTTGACTTAACTTCATTATCAATGTTAGTTTGTTCATGTTAGTATTTTACTCCGTTAACGTAAGTTATAAATATCCGTTTTGAGGCTCGTTTTAGCATTTTCCCTCTCGCACAATGTGGCAATGATCATTAATCTACTAAATTATTAGTATTCAAAGTCATTTTGGTAGGCACATATAAAATACGAAATGGAAATCTTCTACCCACGACCGTCAAAGTAAGCAAAACATAAATAATTATTTCTTTGATTTTTTGGACAGGTATTTTGATATTCAAAAAAAAAAGAACGATGCCTTTTTTAAAGACTAATTAGCCTGTTTTAATATTCAAACGAAAGTATTTTATTTAGTTTGTGTGCGGGCAACGTTGGAAAAAGGTGGTCTGTGGTATTATATGTATATATAGATAGATATGACGTTTACAAGTATGTCATAGGTCAAAGTAAGACAAGAGTTGGGATTGCTAGTAAAAAAATGGACTGAAACCGAAACCGAAAAAAAAAACCGAAAAATCTACACACGAATATATCGTGTGTAGATTTTTGTTAGAAGGGAACAGAGGCTGCGATTCTCCATACAAATGTATTCCCCTATTTTTTTCCTGAATAATGCCTCTAGAGCATTTTTTTGCATAAAATCTTGGTCAGCTGTAGACACGTCCCTGGCATTTCCTTTTTTTAATCAACTAATAAGTTAGGATAATAGGAAAAAATTCGAAAAAATGCCTAATTTTCACGCCCGTGATTAGACGACTACCAGACAAATTCGAAAAGTTTTCAACTTAGAACAAATTAATGGGAACTTAGACATTAGGTACTCTTTCTAAAAATTGTAAAGTTAAAATAATTGGATTGGCTCAGTTTTCGAGGAGAAAAAGGTGAATACGTCGATCTCGTCAAAATTTTTGTGTTATAATCGGTCTGAACTGCAGCTGTCCTTATCACACTCTACGGGGGCAGACCTGAGGTAGCGCGACGGCAATAGTTTTTTCAAATACTCAATTACCCATTTTTCAAATTCCTCGCAGGCCCTCTTAAGTATACATAAACCCACAAACTACAGAACGCTACTTTCTACGATCCATCGAAAAAATGTTACTTAAAGTAAAATAAAATTAAAAGACATAAAAGATACATCAAGTAACAAGTAAAAGCATTATTAAAAATGTAAATGTACTCAATAAATTAAAATTCAACTCCGAGCGCCGGCCATTACGAATAACAGCAAATTTTGATTTGAAATTACACCGCAATAAACTAATTCAAAGCACAATCAAACGTTTAGATAGATGTAGGTACACTAATTGCAAATAAAGAAAAGTTTAACATAAATATTAAAAACACCTTCAGTTTATTAGATACAGATTCAGAGGACGTCCATATACAGTATAAAAATATAAAGGAAGCTATTAAAACCGCCAGTCAAAAAGTCGTGTGTCTCAAGAAAAAGAAAACAAAACTTACTCACAGCACAACTCGTCTTATAGAAGAGCGACAGAATATAACATATCAATCTGCTGGGTATAGGGATCTAGACAGAAAAGTAAAGAGAAGCATCAGAAAAGACTTAAGGCACCATAACACACAACGTGTCTATGCTGCACTAACAAATAACCGATCCTTAAGATCAGCTATGCGTGGTATGGATGTAGGCAGGTGTTCAATCACACACTTGAAAGATAAAAATGGCGTTAAGCAAGGAGATAGAGCAAAAATTATTGGGACAAGTACCGAGTTTTATCAATCTCTTTATTCCAACGACCAAACATCCCAACAAGCAACCGAAGTTTACTCATGTCCTGAAGAGGTCCCAGTAATTACTGGCTATGAAGTACACCAGGCCCTCAGAGGCATGAAGTACAATAAAAGTCCCGGCGAAGATGGTATTACAACCGAATCACTTTGAGCCGCGGAGCCTATCTTGTTGCCATACATCTGCAACTTATTCAACACAATTTTGCAAACAGGTGTTTTTCCAAGTAGTTTCTGCCACTCAAATATTATTCTTCTTCATAAAAAAGGTGATAAGACTGACATCGGCAATTACCGCCCCATTAGCCTCATCTCACACCTTTACAAAATATTTATGAAAATTATTACTACAGGAAACGGGATATTTACCATGTTTACTATTCTTGTTGAGTTCCCGATATTTCGGCGCTGTTGCAAGCACCATGATCACGGATAAACCGTAAGCACCGTTGTTCCGTACCGTTGTTGTTTATCCGTGATCATGGTGCTTGCAACAGCGCCGAAATATCGGGAACTCAACAAGAATAGTAAACATGGTAAATAAAATTGTAAAGTTAAAATAATTGGATTGGCTCAGTTTTCGAGGAGAAAAAGGTGAATACGTCGATCTCGTCAAAATTTTTGTGTTATAATCGGTCTGAACTGCAGCTGTCCTTATCACACTCTACGGGGGCAGACCTGAGGTAGCGCGACGGCAATAGTTTTTTCAAATACTCAATTACCCATTTTTCAAATTCCTCGCAGGCCCTCTTAAGTATACATAAACCCACAAACTACAGAACGCTACTTTCTACGATCCATCGAAAAAATGTTACTTAAAGTAAAATAAAATTAAAAGACATAAAAGATACATCAAGTAACAAGTAAAAGCATTATTAAAAATGTAAATGTACTCAATAAATTAAAATTCAACTCCGAGCGCCGGCCATTACGAATAACAGCAAATTTTGATTTGAAATTACACCGCAATAAACTAATTCAAAGCACAATCAAACGTTTAGATAGATGTAGGTACACTAATTGCAAATAAAGAAAAGTTTAACATAAATATTAAAAACACCTTCAGTTTATTAGATACAGATTCAGAGGACGTCCATATACAGTATAAAAATATAAAGGAAGCTATTAAAACCGCCAGTCAAAAAGTCGTGTGTCTCAAGAAAAAGAAAACAAAACTTACTCACAGCACAACTCGTCTTATAGAAGAGCGACAGAATATAACATATCAATCTGCTGGGTATAGGGATCTAGACAGAAAAGTAAAGAGAAGCATCAGAAAAGACTTAAGGCACCATAACACACAACGTGTCTATGCTGCACTAACAAATAACCGATCCTTAAGATCAGCTATGCGTGGTATGGATGTAGGCAGGTGTTCAATCACACACTTGAAAGATAAAAATGGCGTTAAGCAAGGAGATAGAGCAAAAATTATTGGGACAAGTACCGAGTTTTATCAATCTCTTTATTCCAACGACCAAACATCCCAACAAGCAACCGAAGTTTACTCATGTCCTGAAGAGGTCCCAGTAATTACTGGCTATGAAGTACACCAGGCCCTCAGAGGCATGAAGTACAATAAAAGTCCCGGCGAAGATGGTATTACAACCGAATCACTTTGAGCCGCGGAGCCTATCTTGTTGCCATACATCTGCAACTTATTCAACACAATTTTGCAAACAGGTGTTTTTCCAAGTAGTTTCTGCCACTCAAATATTATTCTTCTCCATAAAAAAGGTGATAAGACTGACATCGGCAATTACCGCCCCATTAGCCTCATCTCACACCTTTACAAAATATTTATGAAAATTATTACTACAGGAAACGGGATATTTACCATGTTTACTATTCTTGTTGAGTTCCCGATATTTCGGCGCTGTTGCAAGCACCATGATCACGGATAAACCGTAAGCACCGTTGTTCCGTACCGTTGTTGTTTATCCGTGATCATGGTGCTTGCAACAGCGCCGAAATATCGGGAACTCAACAAGAATAGTAAACATGGTAAATATCCCGTTTCCTGTAGTAATAATGTTAGTGACCATGATAGTTTAAAATCTTATATTTATGAAAATGATTGAAAATCGCATTTCTGGCCAATTAGATCAGCATCAACCTCCCGAACAAGCCGGATTCCGCCGCGGCCTCTCAACTACCGACCATTTACAGTCCCTTAATCAGATTATAGAAAAACACATAGAATTCAACTTACCCTTATACATCGCATTTGTCGACTACTCTAAAGCATTCGATAGTTTGTCGCACAACTCCATATTTGAATCTCTTAAAAATCAAAACATCGAACCTACATATATTAACTTACTACAAAAAATATACCTAAATAGCACAGCAGCCATCAAAATAAACACCACAGGACCATCATTCCCTATCCAAAAAGGGGTTAAACAGGGCGACCCTCTTTCTCCAAAGCTCTTCACAGCCACGCTTGAAGAAGTCTTTAGAAATCTAAATAGCACTTGGAGGGACAAGGGCATCATCGTGGGCGATAGAAGATTAACAAATCTTCGCTTCGCCGACGATATTGTCCTTTTCTCCTCCACGGCAGCCGAGTTAGGCCTAATGCTCGACCAACTGAGTAATGCCAGCCTCGAGGTCGGACTCGCGATGAATATGACGAAGACCAAGGTGATGACCAACAGCACCAAGCGAAACATAGGAATTGGGGGTGTAAGGATTGAATATGTCCATGAGTATATTTACCTCGGCCAAATAGTCTCCTTCCAGGCAAGATATGATAAAGAAGTTGCACGACGCACCGAGAACGCCTGGAAGAGCTATTGGTCGATGAAGCAAATCATGAAGGGTCTTCTCCCTCTCTCACTGAAGAGAAAACTCATGGATATTTGCATTCTTCCTACCCTCACCTATGGAGCGCAGACATGGTCACTAACCAAGCGTCAAAAGTCCGCACTCGGGGTCTGTCAGCGAGCAATGGAGCGTAGTATCCTTGGAGTTAAACTTACTGATCGTATAAGGAACTCGATACTGCATTCCAAAACTCAAATTGCCGATGTAGGTCACACGGCTGCCAAGCTTAAATGGAATTGGGCTGGCCATATCTGTCGCATGCCGGAGGAGCTATGGGCTAAAGTAATAACACAATGGGTCCCAAACAGCAGCAAACGGCAACGCGGCAGGCCCAGAAGGAGATGGCGGGACGAACTCGACTCATTTCAAAAAGATTGGCAAACAACAGCACTGGATAGGGATAAGTGGAAAGAGGGAAGGGAGGCCTTTGCCCTGCAGTGGGACACAAATGGCTGATAGTAAAAGATACATCAAAACATAACAAGATAAGATGTTGCATCAGTCGCGCACGCGCAGCCATACGCGTCGCTTGCTTTTTGCTACGATCGGTTTTTGCGTCGAGCGAAATGTCCGCCACACACACACTGCTATGTTTCGTGCAAAATAAGCTGTCGACGAGTGATGACGATATCTTAATTCGCATATGCTCGTCGGTGTTCTCGTTTAGTAACGATGAAATTAAAAACTCAAAAGCGTTACTTTTTGAATCTGTTCCGACTAACAAAAGGAATATCAAACGGAAGCAAAAGGGCAAAGAACACCGAGACTTGGCAGATATAATTGGCTTTTTCAAGTCTACTGACCCTGATGTGATCCCGATTTTCGTTGCGCGGAACCTTGAGAATCTACCCCCAGTCACATTTGATCACCTGGATGTGACTAAGTTGCTAAAGGATCTCACCTTACCCAAGGATGAAGTGCGGGAACTGAAGTCAACAAGTGTGACTTTAGATCAATTGGAGAAACTCAAGATGGATCTTCAGTATGACCTCAAGTTTGGATCGCTGATCGAACATGCACAGAGCGAACAATGTGTGACTTTAACGCACATCCGCATGGGCTGTTTTTTACCGACTTGTTTAACTACTGCAGTGAGAATCACTTTACATGCGTTGATGTAGATAGGCTGGGGTTGACGTCGGACACGTACACGTATATCAGTGACTGTAATGGGGCTAGGCAATGGCTTGATCATTGTCTCTGTACAGAATCGTCTCTGAAAACTGTTCGTAGTGTTAGCGTTTATTTATTTATTTATTTATTATTTCTGGCCAACCAACAATTGTTTATACGGTTACATTTTAAAATAAAGATTCTTATATCAAAGGTTAGTATAACAATTTCTTATTGGTTAGCACAGCATGCCCCATAAAATAATAAATGTTACATTAAAGACTAAAGTAAAATTGAAATCAAAGTTTAAAAACAGAATTAAAATCAAAATTAAATTTAAATACAAAATCAAAATTAAAAACAAAGTCAAAATTAAAAACAAAAATTTAAAACATAATTAAAATTAGATACAAAAGAAAAACAAAATTAAAATCAAAAGCACAATCAAAATAATACAATACAAAATCAAATTCACAAGTAAAAAGTCAAAAAAGCTAATTCATAATAAAAATAAACAAAAAATCGAATTACAGTTAATCTCAAAAAGGAATTGCAGTATTACACACTATTGAATGTTATTCTGTGGAACTTGCCAAACGAGTCAAAGTGCACGTCGATCAGATCACTATATTCGTTGAGCTGTTTACATAGCCGAGGGACAATAGAACTGGTGCCGAGAACTGTTCTACGCGGAGGGGGGTACAAGGGAGTAATGGGGGTACGAGGAAGTCTAGCAGGAGCACGAAAACGGAACTTGCTTAGCAAGTGGGGACAGTCAATTTTATTCCGGAGAATTTTATAAAGAAAAATGGAATCCGCGATTCTTCTACGCTTTTCCAATGTTACCATCTTAAAATGTGCGAGTCTGGCTCCATACGACCGTTTTCTTCTGGCGATTCCACTAGCATAAGCCAGATGCCACATAAATCTTTTTTGTATCCGCTCTAATCTCAGATTGTGCGTTGCATAGTGAGGTCTCCAGATTGTGCTGCAGTATTCCAAAATACTCCGTACAATTTTTTTTTTTTTTTTTTTTTATTCAGTATGGGCTTACTCTTGACCTCAGTCTAGTCCAAAGGACAGAGATGAGGTCGACGATGGAACGAGCTAACCCAAAAGAAGCCTATTAACTCGCGATTTAAATAGATTGGGGTCATATGAACTTGGAAACACCGACGCAGGCAGGGAATTCCACTCCTTGGCTGTGCGCATAATAAATGATGTAGCAAAGCGCTTCGTGCGAATGTGTGGAACATCGACAAGGTATGGGTGATAACCTGCAGTACGTCTGGACTCCCGATGGAAAAAAGGACATGGTGGAATGAGTTTAGTGAAGGAGGTGGCGGAACGTGAGAGGGAAAGAGCCTCACGTCCCAGCCGCCGCGGGAGACGCCCTGGGCGTCGGGGGTCACGTGGTGGCCCCCGGCCACCGTAGGCGCGGGCCTGTGGACGGCGAGTTATGGGCTAGCTCGCCGTCCGGCCGTCTTATGACGACAGGCCGTGTCGACGGCGCGTTCGTGTTCCACGCGCGCCTCAAAGAGATGTCAGCAACCACGCAGGGGTCCGCACGGGCCGATGCCTGCCAGGGCTGCGGGACTGTTCGAAAGAGATACCGCGGCCCTGGAACACAAAGGGCAAAGAAGGAACATGGATGGGTTTTAGTCAGTACAAGTCTGACACTCCCTTCCGCTCCGCCCAGAGCGGGGGGGGTCATTTGATGATTTCCCATCCTAAAAAAAAAAAAAAAAAAAAAAAAAATGGTGGAATGAGTTCGTGGAGCTCTTGAGCACACTCACCGAAGTACAATCTGTAAAAGAACACTACTTTTACTGTACAATACTGTTGTACAGTAAAATCTTGGTACCACTGCGCTTGAAACCGGCAACATTCCTCACAACGAATCCCAGCATTCTAGAAGCCTTTTTGGCTATATTTTCTACATGAGGTATGAAAGTCAGCGCATTATCAAAAGTAACACCCAAGTCCCTTATTTGATTCACCTCTTGGATGACATTACAGCCAACACGGTATACACTAGCTGTTAATTTCTTTTTCCGGGTGAACTTAACGTGGTAACATTTTTTGACATTTAATTCCATTTCATTATCGTTACACCATTGAAGTAAAGAGTCGACATCACTCTGAAGTAGTTCAGTATCGTCGCTAGACTCAATTAATCTGGAGAATTTGAGATCGTCTGCGTACATGTAACATTCTGAGTATTTGAGGCAGTGTGGGATATCGTTAGCGAACACATTAAAGAGAATTGGTCCGACATGCGAGCCTTGAGGTACCCCTGAAGTGGTCCCATAGGTTTGAGATTGGAATCCATTGACTGCGACATAGAAGAATCGATTTTGAAGATAAGATTTTAGCCAGGTATGAAGTGTGCCAGTAATTCCGTACGCAGAAAGGTTTGACAGCAGTATATGGTGAGGAACTCGGTCAAAAGCCTTACTGAAGTCAGTGTAAATTACATCGACCTGCTTGCCGCAGTCGATGGCATCCGTTAACATCTCTGAGAAGGTCGCAAGGTTAGTGCTAGTTGACCTGGAGGCTACGAAACCGTGTTGGGAGTCACTCAAATAGAGTTTGAAGTGCGACTGGATGTAGGGACAAATTAGGGACTCGAAAACCTTAGCAAAAGTTGATAAGATAGAGATGGGTCTGTAGTTATTAATATTGTCTTTCTCCTCACTTTTATAAATCGGCACAACTTTCGCTTTTTTCCAGAAGTCTGGAAATTCACCTGAACTGAGAGACATATTAAAAATAGTTACCAAGGGGGACACCAAGAAGGTGGCGCACTTAACAATAAAAATCGGCGGAATACCATCAGGCCCAGCGCCTTTACGAATAGCGTTAAGTATGATGTTATGTGGTCGGATCACTATCCATTGTTGATCGAATGCGATCTTAATATAATTAGTCCGAAAGCAAAACAGAGTATGTCCTACGACAACTTAGTTGTGTGGGGAGAAAAAAGCTCAGATGCCATCTACACCTACAGGCAAGAATGTCATCGGCGATTGCGAAATATTGACTTTCCTCGCATATTGTCCAGTTGTTGTGATCGCATGTGTAGTGATTCGGACCATAATGTAATAATTGATTGCCTGTATCGGGATGTAGTATCCGCTCTAAGGGAGGCCGCCATTGTTAGCAGGGAGACACGAGTCTTTAGTAGGAGATCGAAGCGCGTGGTGGGTTGAAATAAGCACGTTAGCGAGGCTCACTCGTACTCTAGGCTTAGGTTTAATGAGTGGCTTAATTCTGGCAAACCTACGTCAGGCGTAATTTATGAAGAAATGTGTGACACTCGAAAGACCTTTAAGTCCAAATTAAGGTGGTGCCAAAATCATCAAGACCAAATCCAGATGGACATAGTTATAAAGTGTAATAAGTGGTAATTAATACATTGAAATTACATACACGCACTAAAAAACAAACTATAAAAGGTGTCATAAACATAAGTCTTGGATGTACTGTTAAACTAATGAACACCATTTATAATCGTGATTTTATTGCTCAATTACAAAACAAAACAATCCTTTAAAGGTTTTCGTAATAAAATTAAATAACTGAGCTGAGGTTACTCTAAACTCACATCTCAAAAACACACCTGTATCACTGACAAAGACGAAGCTTAACTTATTGTCTGCAAAAATGCAGAACGCCAACTGCTACGATAGCTAGAGAAACCCTATAACGCAGAGCGGTTTATGTTTGAGCAGTCTAAGAGAAAGCAGATCATAATCATCTTCCTGCACTTGTCCCATGTTGCTTGGGGTCGGCACAACACGTTTTTTTTCTTCCATTCTTCTCAGTCAACCGTTATACTATCATTTACTCCTTTTTCTTTCATATCATTCCTCACATAAACCATCCATCGTTTTTTTGGTATTCCTCTCCCATAAAAGAGAACGCAGAGATGTTTATAATAATTACAATAGCTCAAAATCAAAATCAAAATCAAAATATTTTATTTTACATAGGCCTAGATGGGCACTTATAAAACGTCGAAAAAAAGGTGCACGGTTCGGGTTGGTCGTTTCCTATGGAGAAGAACCGGCAAGAAACTCCATGGTTACTCTTTTCAAATCATTTGGTGTTACATTCATATCATGGATACAGCATTTGTACTTAAGTATGGGGGGACAGCGTAGGCCCGACAATAAGTCGTTGCTTACTACACAAAAAATGTAGAACAAAATAAAAAGTTAACAAAAGTTAACAAGCAGCTGGGAATCTACAAAGCCTACAATGTTCACACATTTACAAACAATTGATAAAAAAGAATCTATACAAAGGTAAAAAAAAGAATTGTAAAGTACTAAATTAAACAAGTGACACAAATATTGTAATCAGTGCTGTAACTATTCTGAGCAAAAGATGTATAAATGATTTGAAAACTATTGTGAAAATCTGATTCGAAAGAGGAGAAAAAATGAGATTGAGAATAGTTAGAGACATCCACATATTTGTGCCGTTTATGAGCTACCAGGGAAGCCGCATGCGCAGAAGGAACTAAAGCCAAACTTCTTTATCTTCAACGTGGTCCTTGATTTTGTAATATGCTTTTTTAATAAGGACACGTTTGATGTAGTTTTTGAATTTTCCATCGATCAGTTCTATAACTGACTTTGGCAACCTGTTATAAAAGCGTATACTGTTTATATGAAAAGACTTGCTAGTTTTTGTTAGTCTGAACTTAGGTATTACAATTTCGTGTTTACTGCGTGTATTTATATTATGGCTATATATATATATTATACTATATATATATTTCGTGTTTACTGCGTGTATTTATATTATGGCTATATAGCTGCTGAATAGGGTAAAGATCCTCCTTAGTAGCCTCAGATGTCTATCTTGGGCATTTTTTTTTCCTTTAGCAAAGAGCATCAAGACACGCAGATATCGAGAATAATACAGCTTGAGTATGTACGACATTCTTAAATCAGCCAAAATTGCACACTGGCTGAAAACCCTCTAATATAATTAAAAAAAAAAAAAAAAAAAAAAAAAAAAAAGTATTTTATTACCTTAAATAATTGTACAAGAAACACTTATCTAAGCACTATGCAGCGTTACAACTAGGGAAAAGAGTGGTTTCGATGGGCTCTGGCACCCAATGTAAGATTTAACTTGTGTTTAGGGTGCCAGCGTCCTCGCCTATGGTTTGAACATGTAACATTAGTTATAAATCGAACATAGTTTATCAACATTAAATTACAATATTATTTAATAACCAGCTAATGCAACCAAAGATGTGGCCTATTTACATATCTCTGTGTGGCTGTGTATATGTGTGTGAGGGATAGATAGATTATATGGTGAAAACTTGTGTTTTTGTAAGCCTGTATAAATATAATTATAAACAAACATATTGACTACATTAGTTTAAGCAATTGATATTTGTAGTAAAAATTAACATAAAACTTGCAGGCCAAGTGGCATCCAAGGACTGGAAAGAGTAATGTTTTTCTTTCGCGGCGAGATGGGTAGACGACATTGTTGCTATAGTAGTATATCCTGAATGAGGTTAACACAGGAAGAAGCTTAGCTTAGTAAAGAGAAGTATAATATACCCAGCAGTGGGTGAACTCGGGCTGTGGACGACGATGACGATGTATCAGATAATATTATAGAGAAACTGAAGGAACTTTGCCCTGCAGTGGGAACGGGTCTATGTATAGTATTAGTAGGTAGTAGTATCTCCAACTTGCTGAAGGGCGATGGAAATTGGTTCCTAATGTCTCAAACTCAATGTCAATCCATGCAAGTGGGGTACAAGTAATGTCATAATGTCAATGCATCACATGTTATTGTGAAATGGCATACAAGTTATAGACAAACAGAGAATTACTTGACAACAAGCAATGGACAGTATAGGTCTGAAGAACGTATTTCACCTTGTTCCTGCTTATTTGATCTTACCAATATTAACTGGCCGGCTGCCCTACTCAACACTTGCCGTATTGTAAGAAAAAAAACAACTACACTTAGGGCCTTTGCACACCGTTTTTTTTTTATGCGCTGGCAACGCCCGTTGAAAGCAATCAGGACGCTCAGCAAATGCAAGACCGAAGTCACGTTGTTACCTTTGCACACGTTCCTTGCGTTTGTATCGCTATAAACGCGTTGATGCAAACGCGCTGAAAGCCGCCGCCTTTGAAACCACAGTATTAGGTACAACAGTCTCGTTAGAGACAAGTCTGCTTACGATAGCCTTCGTGCTGCTTTAAAAACGACTACCAAGAATAAAACAGAAAAAAAAATCGTTAATTCCTCCTAAATCACCTCCTTTCCCGCAACACCAATGGTACAAACGCGCTGTAAGTGCATTTCAAAATCAAAATATTTTATTTCACATAGGCCTAGATGGGCACTTATAAAACGTCGACAAAAATGTGCACGGTTCGGGTTGGTCGTTTCCTATGGAGAAGAACCGACATGAAACTCCATGGTTACTCTTTTCAAATCATTTGGTATAACAATATTATCATGGTTACAGCATTTATACTTAAGTATGAGGGACAGCGTAGGCCCGTAGTCGTTTCTTACTACACAAAAGATGTAAAACAAAATAAAAAGTTAACAAGCAGCTGGGAATCTACAAAGCCTACAATGTTCACACATTCACAAACAAACGATACAAAAGAATCTATACAAAGGTAAGAAAATATTGTAAAAACTAAATTAAACAAGTGACACAAATATTGTTATCAGTGCTGTAACTATTCTGAGCAGAAGATCTGATTCTAAAGAAGAGAAAAAATGAGATTGAGAATAGTTAGAGACATCCACAATATTTGGGCTGTTTATAAGCTAGCAAGGAAGCCACATGCGCAGAAGGAACTAAAGCCAAACTTCTTTATCTTCAACGTAGTCCTTGATTTTGTAATATGCTTTTTTAATAATGACACGTTTATGTAGTTTTTAAACTTAACGTCGGTCAGTTCTATAACTGACTTTGGCAACTTGTTATAAAAACGTATACTGTTTATAAGAAAAGACTTGCTAGTTTTTGTTAATCTGTATTTAGGTATTAAAATTTCGTGTAATATAAATTTTTCTCTGAGAGACTCGCGAGGACCCATTTTATAGATCGCGCGGAGTAGCCTCTTTTGTAGAATGAGAATTGAGTCAACGTCTGCTGCTGATCCCCACAGCAGAATAACAAAATACTGTGAAAATAAGCATAGTATACTAGCCTATTTGCGGTCATCCCAGATGGATAAAAAATGCGGGTATTATCAAACATGCATAGCCAATTGTCTCCATTTTACTTGGATTTTTATCTTTTCCACATTACAGCACACATGGTCTAGATGCTGTTTTAGGAGCAAATCCTTACAGTTACAGTAGCTTGGACGGATCGATATTACTACCCCAACGCCCAATAGCGTTAAGATTTGTATTAATGAATTGATCTCAACAAAAAGAATATTTCTTGCTTTGACAACTTTTCTCGATTCATCATTTCAGAGTCAGAGAGGAGCTACAGTTCAGTGCCCAATCAACTACCTAGTTAGATCAATAAAACCGAACAGACTACGAATTAGTCAAAGTTTTATGGTAGCAAATGTTCTCTTTGAAAGCTCTTTCGAATGGTGTATATCTTATTGCTATTGGTTACCCAGAAAATCTTAACTTCGGTGCCCAATTAGACACACATTTAGGTCAATAATTCCGAATAGACTACGAATTAGCAATAGTGGTACTAGTAGTAAAGTTATTTAATTTGAAAAACTCTATCCAATAGTGTATATCTTATGGCTGTTAGTTGCCCGTAAACTCTTAATTGATAGCAAATAAAATCTTGACTTTGGTGTCCAACTAATCACCTATTTAGGTCAATAACTCCAAACGGAATACGAATTGCCGAAAGTCGTTAAATGGCAAAGGTTTTCCTTAAAAAGCTCTGTCCAATGGTGTGTACCACTGGATAGAGCTTTTTAAGGTTAGCTCTTATTGCTATTGGTTACCTAAAAATCTTAACTTCGGTGCTCAAATATTCACCTATTTAGGTCAATAGAATTGCCGAAAGTTGTGTAAGTGGCAAAGGTCCTCCTTAAAAATCTCTGCCTAATGATGTATATCTTTTGGCTATTGGTTGCCAAAAGATATACATCATTAAATCTTAACTTCGGTGTTTAAATAGTCAGCTTTAGGTTAATAACTGCGAATTAGCAAAAGTTATGTTAGTAACAAAAGTTGTCAATGAAAGACGTACATATGAAGATCACCTTAAAAACCTCAACCGAGTGCTGTCGAAAATCCAAACAGCAAATCTCAAGTTAAGTCTGAAAAAAAGCTCGTTTTTCAGACAACAAGTGAACTTTTTTAGACACTAATAGTTTCAGTAGAAGGTGTTCAAATAGACCCAGAGGAAGTAGTTGCCGTCAAGGATTGGCCGATTCCCAAAGACAAGAGGCAGGTCAGAGTATTTTTGGGTTGGTGTTCCTACTATCAAAGGTTTGTCAAGAATTTTGCCGACATTGCAAAACTCCTACACAAACTCACCGGGGAAAAACGGGAATTCTGTTGAGCTGAGAACTGCGACGTCGCATTTCAGGAATTAAAGAAACGTCTTTGTAATGCTCCTATTTTGGGATATCCTGACACTGAAAATGTCTTCGTAGTTGACACAGATGCAAGTAATACTGGAATTGGGGGAGTATTGTCTCAACGGAAAGGAAACCAGGAGGTTGTCACAGCTTACTTCGGCAAGTCTTTATCCAAACCAGAAATAAATTACTGCGTAACGAGACGGGAGTTACTCGTTGTAGTAGGCATTGCAGCACTTCAGTAAATATTTGCTGGGACGTAAATTCCAGTCGAACTGACCATGCTGCATTGAAATGGCTATGACTGTTCAACAATCCAGAGGGGTAAGTGGCGAGATGGATTCAACTACTATAAGAATTTGACTTCGTAAGTAAGCATCGCGAGAACTCACGGTAACGCTGACGCCTTGTCAAAAAGAACTTGTCCTGAAGACTGTAAGCACTGTGCCAGGCAAGAGACTAAGGAAGTAGTGCCCGTGAAGATGCTTAGAATGGATCTCAGCGAACAATGGAAGGAAACCCTACAGTAGGCTCAGCGAAATGACTCGGACATCAAACCGATCTTCGAGTGGATCAAAGCTGGTGCCCCTAAACTCAAGTGGAGGGATGTGGCAGTGATGAGTTCCATCACGAATAGTTATTGGGCACAATGGTACAGCTTGGTGGTTCAGAATGGAGTCTTAGGCCGTAAATGAGAAAACGCAAAACAAAAAACGCACACCGATACTACTGTTCTTTATAAATGGATGCAGGCATGCCTTTTAAGTTCTGTCGTTTGCATATTTGCCGCCAATTTTGAATTTAGAACTGTTCAATATTCCAATTTGTTGGAATTTTGAATATCAAAACTATTGAAGGAATTAGGATTAATGCAATTGTTTGGTCGTACCGTTGTTTTGAATCTGTCAGGTCACGTACGAAAATGAATCTCACTAAGGAAAATTTCTTTTGTCTGTGCAATAATTTTCTATAACTTCCGAAGAGGCCTAACACGGCTTCAGTATTTTGAAGAGCTAACATGTGTGTTCCATGATGAAGTCCCATGTCTGCGGACTATCGAACGCTAGTATTTAGAATTCCAGCGTTAAGATACCAGTCTTAGTGACAAATCTCGTGAAGGACGTCCAAAATTCACCTTCACTGAAGATAACATCGTTGCTGTGAGACACCTAATCCTAGAAAATCGTCATGTGACATATTGCGATGGAGGCGTTATTAGGCATCTCAGGGACAACCATTCAGAAAATTTTGCATGAGGTGCTTGGTGTGAGAAAGCTAGTTTCCCGTTGGATCCTGCATTTGCTTTCTGACGATCATAAGGCGGCCCGCGTCAGTTGGTGTCAGAAAACTCTTCAGAGGTACAACGGAGGAGAGTCAAATCACGTCTACCACATCATCAGTGGTGACGAATCTTGGATCTATGCCTACGATCCTGATTCCAAATAACAATCCACAATCTGGGTCTTAAAACACGAGCCCAAGCCGACAAAAATTGTTTACTCTCGAAGCGCTTCAAAGAAGATGGTGGCTACGTTCTAGGCGAAAACCGGTCGTGTTGCGACGATTGTACTTGAAGATCGTAGAACGGTTAATGCAGAGTGGTATAGCACAGTTTGTTTACCACAAGTCATCGCCGAACTTCGGAAATCTAACCTAAACCGACGCATCATCCTACACCATTATAACGCAAGCTTTCCAAAGCGCTCGTCGAACGATTGAGTATTTGAAACAGGGAAACCTAGAAATTCTTGACCATCCTCCATACAGTCCTGACCTAAGCCCTAACGATTTCTTTACATTTCCTAAAATAAAGAAAACTCTTCGTAGTCAAAGGTTCGAGTTCCAGTCCGGTAAAGAAGCAGTCAACGCTTTCAAATCAGCCATATTGAACACGCCTACTTTGGAGTGGAATAAATGTTTTAATACAGGGTTTGAGCGAATGGAAAAGTGTATTAAACTACGTGGTGAATACTTTGAAAAACAATAAAAGTACTATAAGATTCTAGTTATTTTTTTAAACTTAAAAGGCACGCCACGTATAAGTATTAAAATAAAAAAATTGCCTTTATTTACTCTGACCTTTGTATACACAATAATTATATAGTAATTTTGAAAAATAAAAATATAAACTACACTTATTGTTTTCTACATGTAAACTTAAATTATAAGATTAACTAAACTTAAATTATAACTTAACTAACCTTAGATTATACATATTTCATTTATTTATTCATCTTATCAGCTACCAGGTTAGGCTGTCTTGCGACATAGGCCTCCTCTAGTTCCCTCCACATTTGTCGATCCCTCGCTATATTCCTCCATCCCTTAGGCAGATCATCCTCCCATCTTTTTATCTGCCTTTCTATGCGTCTTTTTACGTCCCTTAAAAGTTACTGAATGGTACCCACCATTCAGTAACTTTTTTGGTCCACTTTTCTGTTTGTGTCCTCATCACTTTATCTGTCCAATTCCATTTTAGGGTTCGTGTTTTTACTTTAACATCTGCTACTTTTGTGGTGTTTCTAATATTGTAGCTTTCCTTTTGTCTTTCAACCTTAAACCCATCATGCTCCTTTCTATTCCTCTTTGGCATATCCCTAGTTTGTGTTCAATATTCTGTGTTAGTGGCCAGGTCTGGCAGCCGTAGGTAAGGCATGGAAGTATGCAGGTGTTGTAAACGGATCTCTTTTCCGAGATGGGCACAGATTTATTTTTTATAATTTCCCTGAGTGACCAGTACCTTTGCCAGGTGTTGTTTACTCGCCTGTCTACTTCTTTCGTCGATAAATCTTTCACCAATATAACTTGACCCACATATATATTCGTTTACGTATTCGGTCTCATCTTCGCCCATCTCTATTTTGACTTCGGTCTTGTTTGTCATTAATTTAGTTTTGCTTGTATTCATTGATAATACCGGCTTTTTACTCTCTGATGCTAGTTGTTGTAGCATTGTTCGTAGTGTGATGGGATCTTCTGCGAACAAAATGATATAGTCTGCGAACCTTAGGTGGTGCATTTTTTCCCCGTTTATATTAATGCCAAGGGTATCCCAGTTGACTGGCCTAAAGATATTTTCCAAAACGGCATTAAATATTTTTAGCGACAACGGGTCTCCCTGTCTCACACCCTTTCTGTATTTTAAATTGATCTCCAATGTTTTTGAGTTGCACTTTTGCTGTGCTGTTGACATATATTTCCCTAATGATACTAATGAATTTATTTTCCACTCCTTGGTTTTTTAGTTTATTTTTTATATTTTTATTTTTTGTAATGCTGAATAATTGTGAGGGCCCGGCCCGTCGCCGCCGCCGCGCCTGCCGGTGCGTGTGCTGGTGGCGGCGCGCGCTCCCACAATATTTGCTACTTTTACTTTTGTTATTATTACTGTTTTAACCAAATGTATCATACAAGCGCTAATCCCGCCGAAAACTGCTACACAGTTTGGTGGGTGCATACAATTTTCAAAATGTTTGGTCCTAATTAAATGTTTTTTTTTTTTTTTAAGGAATCCCATATGTTTCAAAGAGTCGAATGCTTTATTATAATCGACGAAAGACAGGTAGTACGGGTGGTCGGAGTCTTTTCCCAAGTGTAAGTAGCCATCAACAAGGTATCCATTTTTGGCGTCAGTCAGGCACATAATTTTTAATCCATATTTATTGGGTTTTTTCGGCATGTACATTTTGAAGCTGCACCTCCCACGGAAACCCACCAACATCTCGTCAATACAAGCGTAACTGCCAATTGAACAAACTTCTTTGCAGTTTTGTATCAACTTATCAAACAGCTGAGATATAGGTGCAGCTTTATCAGTGCTACGGCGTTCATCTCTGGTGCTCGCATCATCAAATCGAAGGCAATTTAGCAATGTTTCAAACCTATTCTTACTCATTATACAACGATAAATCTCTCTTCCTGTGCCATCTGTGCTGTACCAACATGTGTAATGTGTGTGGTTTTCTTTGAAAATTGCGGTATAGTACAACATACCGATAAAAGCCTTTAGTTCCACTACGTCGAGGTCTTGAACACATGTCTGAATTTGATAGTTAGGTCTTATCTTTCTAATTTTTTCGTTTGTATGTTTAACAATTTCTTCTAAAATATCATCAGTAAAAAATAACTGCCATATATCGAATGGTGTTGTATTTCTGTTCAAAACATCTCTGAAGTTCCTTCTCAATCCTGGCGGTTGGCAAACGATGTTGTGTCGCAAAGTCCTTGATCGCGAAACTGGAGGTTGAGACGACCAACGGAACCGATTTTTTCCGAAATAGTTCCGGTACCTTGCCAATGGAACATCATCATCGGAAGATGCATCATTATCAACTGGCAGATTATCATCATCAACTGCAGATTATAGTTATCTTCACTTAACTCGTCAATATCAATATCAGAGTCTGATTGACACTCGCCATCAATGACGTGGTCTACTGGTATAATTATCTTCAACGTCACTGCAATCTTCATTGGGTAATTCCGGCACGTCCCTTTGATCCTCGGAATCTGAATCACACTCTTCTAACCATCTACTGATACTTTCATCACGTTGAGACATGATAAACCTAAAAAAACTAAAAGTAACGTAACAACCTAGCGTCGGTCACCATGACCGCATACAAAATATATTTACCTGAATCTTTTCACTGCGCGCACGATTTGATTGGTCGAGCACGGACCGCAAACTGGAGAGGGAGGGGAAAAAGTACACGGAGTCACAGGCTTGTGGCACGCGTAATAACGGAAATATTTGAAAAAATATATCGCATGGAGTCACTGTGACCGACAATAGGGTTACACCATTTTCTTGCAATATTTTAAGAACCTTGTTTATTTTCTCTAAATGTCAACCCCCAAAACGAAAGTATGTGCCTCAATCGTATTTCGCGTGATTATTAATATTGATGATAATAATATTGTCAGATTTGGTATTTTGTCTAACAACTGTGTTTATTCTTTGGAAAATTTCTGGACTCGACGCGAGTCGATACACTATTGTATCTAAAATGACCCGTATGTGTATTAATAACCGCAATTTCCTTGAATTCATCTAAAACAATTGATTGTACGCTTGAGATAAGTCTAATTTTGTGAAATACCTACTACCACTTAACTTAATAAATAAGTCGTCTATCTTAGGCACAGGATACTTATCAACCCTTAACATACAATTCAATGTTACCTTATAGTTAGCACATAAACGTAAAGTGCCATCCGGCTTGTGTACAATTACCAGTGGTGTGGCAATGTCGGAGGTATGAACAGGCTCGATCATGCCCGCGCGCAGCATGGCCTCGAGCTCGGCGTTGACGCGTGAGCGCAGTGCGTACGGCAGTGACAGGCAGAACACCGGCACGGCTGGTACCTTTTTTTTTTTTTTACGATGGGAAATCATCAAATGACCCCCCCCGCTCTGGGCGGAGCGGAAGGGAGTGTCAGACTTGTACTGACTAAAACCCATCCATGTTCCTTCTTTGCCCTTTGTGTTCCAGGGCCGCGGTATCTCTTTCGAACAGTCCCGCAGCCCTGGCAGGCATCGGCCCGTGCGGACCCCTACGTGGTTGCTGACATCTCTTTGAGGCGCGCGTGGAACACGAACGCGCCGTTGACACGGCCTGTCGTCATAAGACGGCCGGACGGCGAGCTAGCCCATAACTCGCCGTCCACAGGCCCGCGCCTACGGTGGCCGGGGGCCACCACGTGACCCTCGACGCCCAGGGCGTCTCCCGCGGCGGCTGGGACGTGAGGCTCTTTCCCTCTCACGTTCCGCCACCTCCTTCACTAGCATGACTGCTTCGCAGAAAGAGGTGACGGCTTCCCATTCCCTCTCGCTCCGGACCATGGCTTGAACCAAGGCCGGGCGCGAGAGGTCGCCGCCGCCGATCGACGGCTGGTACTTAGAATAGATATTACATACAATATTATTTTTTTGTTGAACCATTAACTCTTCCTCTGTTAAACTCGCATTATTTGAGTGATGGGGTCATTCGGCCCACTATGGAACTGGGATCACGGACCAGTTACTCCTTTTAAAAATTGAAAATAGTTAACTGGGCCCTCATCTGTTTTCAATCAAGCGAAGGACGACTTAAAATGGTTTATATATTATTATACAATTGAAGTTATTTCAAATTTAGCCAAAACCCCTGCAATAAATTTAAACTAAAGACTTATTGGTCTCCGATGTTGTCTAAAGCGGTGGCGGAAAGAAGAGCTTTAACGTGTTTTAGAAAAAACCCAACTCCAGATAATTTAGAAGTGTTACGGGACAAAACTCGTGAAGCTTAAAGATTAACTAGAAGTGCTAGTAAGAAAGGATTCCGTAATTTCTGTTCCTCAGTGGATGAGGTCACTTCGGCTAGTGATATGTGGCGACGCATGCTCTGGTAGAGGGGATACCGTTCAGCTGGACTCCATGTGGACGAGTCGTTGGCTGAACAAGTTCTTATTAATTTAGCTCCTGATTTTACATGTCCCCCACTACCTACCTTTTGCTCTTTAAATCATAAAATGGAAGTAGATATAACAAGACAGGAGTTTGGCAAATGTGTGAAATCTAAGGATACTGCATCGGGCTACGATGATATTTCCTTTTCGATGATTAAAAATCTCCCCGAAGTTGCTAAAAATATCTTGCTACATCCTTATAATTTGTTTTTTTCGTTAAATTTTGTTCCTGAACAATGGCGGCAGGTCCGCATAGTACCAATCCCCAAACCAGGTCGAGATTTGACTTCCGCTTCTGGAATAAGACCTATTTCGTTAATGTCCTGTCTATGTAAAATCTTTCATTCTATCATTAATAAGAGAATTGAGTGGTACTTAGAAAGTGGAGGATTTTTTTCTGAAGAAACTGTAGGGTTCAGGAAAGCTCGCTCATGTCTGGATAATTTAAATTTACTGACCTCGAAAATACAAATTGGTTTTTCAAAAAAACTTGCGACTATCGGATGTTTCCTTGATATCGATAACGCTTACAATAACGTTGACGTCACTGCTCTGCTGTTAACCTTGGACCAACTTGGTGTGGGAACACAAAACTGTAGATATCTATGGGAATTTCTTAAAGAAAGGTATTTATCAATTAGTGGCATAGATAATACTATCACTAGAATTACCAGAAGGGGCTTGGCGCAGGGTGACCCCCTGTCGCCGTTATTTTTTAATATTGCTACCATCCATGTCTGTAAATCAATACCCAGCTCTGTATCTGTCTCTCAGTACGCTGATGACTACGTGCTTTATATAATTTGTCATAATATTGATCAAGCAGCCGCTGAGTTACAGGAAGCGCTAAATATCTTGTGTGATCAATTTGATTCCCTTAATCTGAGTATATCATCAACTAAAAGTAAAATTTGTATCTTTGACAGAGGCTATAGAAGACGGTCGGTTAGCTTGTCAATTAGAGATAATAGTTTGGAGGTTGTTGACACTGTACGATATCTTGGTGTGTGGTTGGACCGTTCTCTCAGGTGGGGAAAACATATAAATGAAATTTGCCAAAAATTTCACAAATACATTAGAATTTTTAAAGTGTTGGCTGGTTCGAGTTGGGGGGTGCACCCAAAATATTTAAGAAGACTTTATCTAACTTTAATTAGAAGCCGTATGGATTATGGAAGCTTTTTTTATGACAACAGTGCACAAACTCACTTAGGAAAATTAGATAGATTACAGAACCAGGCCATGAGAGTAGTGGGTAGTTTTATTAAAACCACACTGATTCACGTGATGGAGAGCGAGTTATGCCTGCAACCATTATACCTACGTCGATGCTTCTTGACTAGCAAATTCTGGCTAAAGACTAAAGCTTTGCTGGCAAATACCGGAGGTATCAATTTACTATCTGAACTATCTACATTATGTAAAAATTCCTCATATTGGCAAAACAAAAGAATCCCCCTTTTAATTTTGGTTAATGACTTACTACACACTTTAAAAATTCACAGCAGTCCGAAAGTAGAGATGTTTTCGTTGAATATTTGGGTTAGTAGTATTGATAGTGAGAAAATAATAAAACACGACGTAATCTTCATGTCTGGGCCAAAAAGGCAATACAATCCTATTATCTTAAGAAACTTATTTATTGATTACCTTACTTCCGAATACTCGACTTATGTAAAAATATTTACTGACGGATCTAAGGACGGCGACAATATAGGGGCTGCATTTTACGAGTCAGAAGAAAATTCAATGAAATTTCAAATAAATGCCAGTGTGTGTATAACAGAAGCTGAACTAATCGCGATCGCAGAAGCTCTGTCTTATGTAGAATCAATCCACCAAAACCATATTGTCATTCTCACAGATTCCAGAAGCTCGCTCCAACATCTGGCTCGGTGTACCTCGACCTTTCGAGGAACACCGATAGCCTACACTATCATCATCATCATCATCATTTCAGCCGAAAGACGTCCACTGCTGGACATAGGCCTCCCCCAAGTGTCGCCACATTGACCGGTCCCGTGTGACTCGCATCCAGCGGATCCCTGCAACCTTCACCAGGTCATCGGTCCACCTAGTGGGAGGCCTTCCAACGCAGCGTCTTCCGGTTCGCGGTCGCCACTCCAGAACTTTTCGGCCCCATCGGCCATCCGTTCTGCGAGCAATGTGCCCTGCCTACACTATACTGAAATCTATTTTGAAGTTGCAATCTGACGGAAAGCACGTAGTCCTTCAATGGATTTCGTCACGTATTGGAGTCAGAGGCAATGAAATTGTTGATTTACTAGCCAAGCAAGCCATATGTGATGGTATTCCTGTTGACTTCTCCCCTTACTTTGCAAACCTTATACCTAAAATTAAACAGGATTGCTATTTAGTTTGGAAGGAATATTTTAATAAAAGATCTTGTGATAAAGGAATCTGGTACAAAACGATCCAGCCGCATCCCTTGAACTCGCCGTGGATAGATAACCAGTTGTTGAACAGATGTTATACCGTTACTGCACTAAGACTTCGTTCCGGACACATACCGTGTAATAAGTTCTTATACCTTATGGCAAAATCAACAACAGACAAGTGTGATTATTGTAATAACTCCTTTGATGATGTTTATCACATATTGACAGAGTGTATCCGTAACGAAGTATTTAGATGTAGCTTAGATTGTAAACTTAGAGAAATAGGTTACTGCAACAGTGTTCTGGCTGCGCCACTTTCTGACGCAGCTAGGGCACTGTACAGACTAGCTATGCTAAGATTTAGTTGATATACATTGTATTATTTGTTAAAATTTGTAAAGCCTACCAGGGTGGCATAATCGCATGTGCGACAAAGCCCTTTTTTCTAGAATAAAAAAAAAAAAAACAATTGAAGTTGTACATTATGTATGAGCATTTACATATGTACCTATATTATATATTATAATTTATTTTATTACTAGTACACACTATTACATAGATGGATGTAAATATATTTGAATTTATACAATACTAACTGTGCCCGCGGCTTCGCCCACGTGACCGCGTATAGTTTTGTCATTGTCAAAGTTTATGAACGATAAATATATGTATAGGTCAGGATTTACTCCGTTAGGCATGTACATCATGTGGCCAGACGATGGCTTTCGTACTATGAAAATACATTTGGTGCGGTACACTTTTTCTAGCTAAACTAACGAATTACTTGAGATTACAACTTAACACAATAACACGGGGCACAATGAATCGGGTACAGTTTCAAAACGTCTCAACTCCGCCATGATCAGACATTGACTGTCGCTCTCGCCTCGAGCTGGACATCATAGCTCTGTAGAAGCACGCTGTGTTGTGACTGGTAAGTAGGTCGCGTGATGTCACCACTGCACACGGGCGCGCTTCCCAATTCTTCATTTTATGTCCGTACCGAATCCGACACGGCCGTCCTGCTTGCACACGTCCTCGTGTGATGGTTACTCTGCGAACAAACAACTCCACGACAGAATTTTGTTCCATTCGGTCACTCCTGACCAAACTCTAGATTCATCGGGTCGATGAAAGTAAGAAAATTTTAGAACTCTACTGTTTTATTTTAACCAAATTTTTTTTTTTTTTTGTTTCTGTGCTCCAGCATTTAAATATTTAAAGTGTGTTAAAAGTAAAAATCTTACCCTTAAACTATACCGTGTTACAGCTAAGGGTACAAGCTAAATAGTGCGTAAATTGGTTTTAAGTTCCACTCAGTGATTACGAGGAAAACACAGTATTTAGCATTACACTGCATTGAGAGTGCTTAATCATCGTGTCACCGAACTAGCAAAGCGACGTACCGAGGTCCAACGACCGGCCTTCGTTCGGCATACATCGGAGTTTCAAGGACGCGATCGGTGGTCGGTCGGGAGTACGGAAGCCGTCGAGTGTTCACGAAGCGTTATCAACACCTCCGAACTCCTGCGCATCGTGACAATACACCAACCCGGCGCGGCGCATACGTAGTCAGCTTGCCCCGCCCTCTTGAGGAAAAAGGACAGCCGCCATATTTGCCGTCACGCTCTAACCTGCACTAAGCGGCCAGTCAACGAGTGACGTATGCGCAGGCGAAACTTGGAACTTATCTCCTTGCGCTACGGTTTATTTTTCTTCTGGATCAAACAAAACGAGCACACAATTGTTCGAGCTACTACCGTAAAGTGAGTAATCCTTTCTTTAAAATACCAAGAGAAGTCTATCATTGAGTAACTTGTGAACGCTCTGTTAAGCCCCGCCCGAAAAATCTACTCAAACTTTCCTAAAACCGAGTATTTTAGCACAGGAGTCAGACGACACAGCATCGGACTGTGTGGGCTCGGATCCGGATTGTAGTGGACAGGTAAACATAGCGCGTCGATTTAAACGTAAATATGATGATTCTGCGTTAGGTGAAATAAAAGACCTGCTGGTCGAGTTACAGCTACAACAAAAAACACTATCGTTGAAATTTGATGAGGAAATGGGACAGATGACAAACCAAAATAATGAAATTCAACTGTCTATTCAACACATGTCGAATAAATATGACGACATTCTGTGTCAACTTCAGCAAACTAAATATGAAAACACTGCTTTCAAAAACCAAATTAATTTACTGGAACAAAAGGTTGAACTACTCGAGCGGAGCTCTAAAGCGTCAAGCTTGGAGCTGAGAAACGTGCCAGAAACAGAGTCTGAAAACAAATCGGCACTAATCAGCGTGGTAAAAAAAGGTCTGTGATGTGCTGAAAGTTGAGGTGTAAGACACCGACCGACATACGGAATATATTCAGGCTTTTTTTTAAGACTCCGAACAAGTCTACTCCTATAATACCTAGTTGAATTTTCTTCGACATCACTTAAAAAAAACATAACTAAATTATCAAATCCTTCAACAAAAATAATAAAGAAAGACTTAGAACGACACATCTGAAACTAAATGGCGCACCAAAGCCGATTTTTATATCTGGTTCTCTCACAACTTGTGGAAGGCGCTTATATTACCTGGCTCGTGAATTCGTCAAAACAAATAAACAGGCAAGCTGCTGGACTTCTTACGGAAAGGTCTATATTCGCCAGAAGAAGGCGACCCGTCAAATCTGAGATCCCAAGAAGAAGATCTGACTAAACTCAAATTACAATGACTAGTCTTATTATCACAACTGTCATGCACTATCTGCGGTCCTGCAACGAACTATTGTGCATGCATTATTAACTTCGTCTTTATTTTTATATTTTATAGCATTCTGTTTAAACGGCTGATTCTATTAATGAAACCTGATAAACTATGTATGATTATGCATGTTAACTTATATTTTATCATTATTTGTAACCAGTGGATCTATAGTTCCTCACACTCTAACGCGATATCACTCTCACAGGCATACAACACACAAATTTCACCACCTACTCAGTACACATTACCTAAGCGAGAATTATTCTGGTATATCTGTGGTATCAGTAAACTAGCAACATTATGTGTTGCATCAAGTCGCATGTCCAACATCATAGCTATATACGAACAAGATCTGGGTTTACACTTCAATTACTTATGTAATTATAGGTCACGCACGTTGCGTGACATTTTTTATTCCAGTTACCTTGTGAAGAATGCAAGGTATTGAGACCTTACACTCAGATCTTGACTCACTTCAAATAGCAAAATCAATCACATGCGACATAGACGATGTAAAAAAATATGTTTCAACTAATAATTGCACCCTCAATCTCTTGTCACAAAATAATCGTAGCGTTAACTGCAACATGCCTAATCTCACCACACTTTTGCAAAGGTCCGAAATATCTTGGGACATTTTAGTCCTCTCAGAATGTTGGTTGCCTTCAGCTCGGAACATACCTAATCTCGATAACTATAATTTTGCATCAACAACTACTCACAGAACGCAAAATGAAGGAGTGGTTATCTACTTTAACAGAAACCTGAAAGTAACCATTGAAGAACCTCAGATAAATGACGCCAACTGCCTACTGCTAAAATTAGACAAGAACACGTGCGTTATCGAAATCTGCCGCCCTCCGAGTCAGGCCAACACCAATAACTTTATTAGCTCATTAGACTCACTGCTCTCAAAATTAAAAAGTTTTAAAAATATTATTCTCTGCGGCGATATAAACATCAGTACAGGCTCTAACAGTCCAGACAATCGCTCACATGACTACCTAAACGTACTAGCAAGTCACAGTTTGCTCCCAGGCCATTCGGAACGTACGCATGGACGCATGTGCCTAGATCATATTATGCTCAAAACAAAATTAGACGCTAATTGTTTCATATTCGAGTCATCAATTACAGACCACGAAACTGTTGCCATTAGTTTAAACTTAAATTCCCGCCTGAACTACTACAACAAAACGGCCAACAAGATTGACTATGAATTGCTCCAGAAACTATTCAAAATACTTCCTTTCAGCCAATACTTGAGTGTAATGATGCCAACACTATGCAACGGATATGCTTGCGACGTGCTTTTCGACTGCAATATTAAACAACTCTAGTTCGGTAAAAAATCCGAGAAGACAGCAGGTCAGTAAGCCATGGATACCTAAAGGGTTGCTTCGTTGTATGAAGGACAGGGATAATCTATATAAAAAACTTAAACGAGATCCTGAAAATGAGATTACCAAGTTAACCTACAAACGCTACAGAAATTATTGTAATTTTATTATTAAAAAAACTAAACGAAACCACGACAAAAAGGAGATCGAAAATGCAAAAGGTAATAAAAAGCAGCTATGGGATGCAATTAAAAAGATAAGTGGCTCAAGTAAGCCAGCAGACCTGTCTTATTACATCCCAAAACAAAGATAATATAATATAATAATATAATATACTTTATTGATACAATTCCTTACAATATGCTTACTATCTAGCTAAATTTCACAATATTAAAGGCGCACAGAAGTTGAAACCCTGACTCCTAAACTAGGATAAGGATTTAAATAACGTTAACAGTTTCTTTGCTAACGTGGGCAGAAGGCTGGCGGAGCAAACTACCGCTACAACACAAACCGGTCCAATGCCACATGACTGTTAGACCATATAACTGGCAAGATTCTGAAGAGGTACATTAACATTATTACCTCTCCTATTACCCACATCTGCAAACTTGCTGTAAGCACAGGTGTTTTCCCTAGACCATTTAAATTGGCGCTTATCAAACCTATACACAAAGGAGAGGAGAGAGACTGTGTCGACAACTACCGGCCCATTTCCATCTTATCTACTCTATCCAAGATCGACGACTAACCAATTACCTATAAACTAACAATTTTCTATCGCCTGCCCAATTTGGTTTTCGTTGCAACAAATCAACCAATGACGCGGTACATGAACTTTTGCAATCCATCGTTACCAAACTAGACCAAAGAAATAAATACGTAACACTGTTCCTAGATCTAGCAAAAGCCTTCGATACAGTCTTTATCCCATACCTGCTCAAAAAGCTAGAAAGGCTTGGTGTAAGAGGTATTCCCTTAAAATTAATTAAATTAATTAATTAAAATTAATGACCTTACAGAAAGAAAGCAAAGAGTTCCGATTGACCATAGGCTGAGCAATGAGGTACATGTCGAATACGGTGTGCCTCAAGGCAGCATACTCGGCCCCACATTGTTTTTGGTGTATATCAATGACCTCAGCCAACTTCAGCTCCATGGTGGCAAAACATACAGACAGAGCTGGGAGGATGTTTTTTATACTGCTCAGAAGAGTTTTAACCAAGTCTACGAATGGCTACGATTAAACATATTAACTTTAAATGTTAACAAAACTAAATATGTCACGTTTGCACACAGGTCTAATCTACTGCCTCCACCCTATCTTAGTTTTGCCTGTCATACTTGTGGTCCTGGCACCTCCTTGTGCTCTTGTCCCACTCTCCAAAGAGTCAATGACATCAAATACCTTGGCATCGTAATATACCAATTCCTGAAACCACATATAAAAGCCTTTTTTTTTTTTTGGTTGCCCGTTTGCGTAAACTAATCTGCATCTTCAAAACTCTTAGACACGCAGCAGACCGACGGTTTACTAAGATGGTCTAGGATGCCTTATGTCAATCCCTTATCGACCATTGCATTACCTCCTGGGGAGGCGCCGCCAAGACTCACCTAATTGATGTCGAGAGGGCACATCGCGATATCCTCAAAGTTGGCGCCAGGCTTCCTTATTTATTCCCTACTGTAGACCTTTTTAAAGAGTGGGATGTGCTTACTGTAAGGCAGTCCTTCGTATTGCGTACAGTGCTGAAAGAACACTCCTTATTGCAATACAACCCGAAACTCCAAAAGGATGAGCGCCGAAAAGGCAGGGTAAGCCAAACAAAAACTTGCAAATGTTCTCACTCCCATAATTTCTTCATGTTTCTCGGACCATTCCTACATAATAAGCTAAACAACATTCTTAATATATTTCCTCTAACAAAATATAAATGTGAAACCTTAGACACTACTTATTTGAAAACTTTAGACTACCAGGAAACAGAAAATCTATTAATTCCTCTCAGATAGGCAATCCCCACCAGAGAACCATCCTCTTTGCTGCTTTTACAACCTACTGTTCTCAAACCGCAGTTTTCCTTCAATCATGCTCGCACTAAATATTCTATAAACCATCCTCGCAACACAGTCACTCAAGCAACATCTACGCATATGCACCTAATCACATTTTGTTTATACACACTCTCCAGCTACTCACACGCGTTCTAATATTTCCACAATATTTTTAGTTTTTTTTGTTTTTATATTTTTTTATTTTGTGTTTTAACTTAGTTTCCTGCACTCTTCCTACCATGTAAAACTATCACGTTTAAAGTAGGACATAGGCTTATAGCTGCGGGAGGGCCCTAGTGACTTATAATACAGGTTCTAATAGAGATCTACTTCAGGCACCAGTCTCTCACAAAGTTAATTTCATGTTCGTGCGCCTCTGTAACCCAAGCATTAATAACTTGTGTAGAGAAAATAAATGATTTATATTATTATTATATTATAATCGTTGTCTAATGAGGTCACTCAAGATACCACACACGAATTTGTCTCTCAAATGATCGTCCAAACTTGTGCCAAATTCACAAAATCGCGTCATTTTTTTCAATTCCGTCACATAATCCGAAATACTTTCACCGGCTTGTTGTCTTCTTTGTCGAAATTTATAACGTTCCGAAAAAATAGATGGATTTGGTTGCAAATGCTCTTGCATGATCTTCACGACCTCGGTAAAGCCGACTTCTTCGGACTACACAGGTTCACTACTATAATTCGTATGCCGCTTCACCCATGAATGCTATTAGCGTCAGTAGTTTTAGGTCTTCTTTTACTGCATTTACCAAGAAATACATGTCCAGCCTGTCACAGTATGTCTGCCAGCTACCGGTCTTCATGTCGAATTCACCAAATTTCACCATCCTCGTTGCCAATGTGGTATTGGGAAATTAAACAAGTAGTTCGTTTGGTAGACATTTATTGACTAAAGCGCCGCGGCAGTGTTTGTATCGAAACACAACTTAGAAATACCCAATATTACAAACAGGAGCATGGAAAAATGCGATTCCGTGCTGTGTGTAGTGTCACTATGTTGGTGAAAGTATACCGTGATAAGTATTTTATCATTATCATCAGCCTGGCCTTTTCCCAACTATGTTGGAGTCGGGTTCCATTCCGACGTGATGCAGCTGCATACCAGTATTTTACTTGCAGCGACTGCCTATCTGACCTTCAAAACCCAGCATGCCATTGAATATTGGCAACGACTATCAAAGATCTACAAATGACAGCCGGGACCAACGGCTTAACGTGCTTTCCGAGGTAGTGAAGAAACGCGGTATGTAATGAATGGTACCCAATCTCACCCATTCACAGAAAGACCCTGACAAGTGGGGCTTAACGTAGAAAATCAACCCGTGCGGCTATTATTATTTATCCAGGAGTTTGTGGTATGTAACTCAAGTATCCCCACAGAAATACCATCACGCTATTGGTCCATATACCACTTACCATACAAAGATCAGTCTCCTTTGGAAGGAAGGTGTGTTCCATTTTTTCTTCAACTGAAATAAGAAAGTCTTTTTTACTGTTGGTAGGTTTTTTACCACAAGAAAAGGGTTATCCTTGTTTTTTCGAAAAAAAAAAAAAATAAGATTTTAAACTATCATGGTCACTAACATTATTACTTAGACAGGAAACGGGATATTTACCATGTTTACTATTTTTGACGAGTTCCCGATATTTCGGCGCTGTTGCAAGCACCATGATCACGGATAAACTGAAGTTATTGTGGGTGGGTGTTTATGAGCAGACAAATCGGTCTACCCTCTTTCTTGTTCGTTTTTTGCACTCAGTACCGCTACCACTGTCACTCGCAACTCGATTCTGTTCCCGACATACGAAACTCACTGTGTCCGCTCGCGAACTTTTTTCCGCACTTTTTCGCTTTTTAAATAGCTGGACCACTGGATTCCAAGCTCTCGACAGTTGAAACCCATCTTCCCGGTTGAAGTTCCTATATTTGGTAATCTCAATGGCTTCTCTAACCAGTCTAGGAATATAGTGGCGTTCTGTCGAGATAACCTGAGGGTTATGTAACTCAATCCAGTGGTTCGATCCTGATTCCAGGAGATGTTGAGCAATGGCCGATTTTTGGGTGTCGTTGTTCTTCACCGCCCTGATATGTTCCGATATTCGACAAGCTACCGTACGTTTCGTCTGACCGATATAAGACTTGCCGCAACTGCAGTCTACTTTATAAACACCGGGCTTTTCCAGCGGAAATTTGTCTTTCGGCGAACGCAGCATCTGAGACACTTTTTTGAAAGGAGTGAAGATAGTCTTTACGGCGTATTTCCTAAGAATGTTGGCAACCTTATCTGTCACTCCCCTCACGTACGGCAAAAATGCTGGCTGCCTCTCAACCTCGCACTTCCGGTGCTTACAACCAGGTTCTGGTTTAGGCTGCGCGGGTTTCACTGTATATCTGTTTCTCTGTAGGACTCTCTGCACATGTGTTAGCTCAGTACGTAAATGTTCCTCGTCGCATAGATCATATGCAAGGTTTGTGAGGGAAGTCACTACAGAGTTCAGCTGTCTGGGATGGTGGTGAGAATCAGCGTGTAGATATCGATCCGTGTGAGTCAATTTCCTATAGACTGAGTGGCTTAGAGAACCGGTTGGAGAAACGGTACCATTTTTACCAGTAGCATTTTTGCCGTACGTGAGGGGAGTGACAGATAAGGTTGCCAACATTCTTAGGAAATACGCCGTAAAGACTATCTTCACTCCTTTCAAAAAAGTGTCTCAGATGCTGCGTTCGCCGAAAGACAAATTTCCGCTGGAAAAGCCCGGTGTTTATAAAGTAGACTGCAGTTGCGGCAAGTCTCATATCGGTCAGACGAAGCGTACGGTAGCTTGTCGAATATCGGAACATATTAGGGCGGTGAAGAACAACGACACCCAAAAATCGGCCATTGCTCAACATCTCCTGGAATCAGGATCGAACCACTGGATTGAGTTACATAACCCTCAGGTCATCTCGACAGATCGCCACTATATTCCTAGACTGGTTAGAGAAGCCATTGAGATTACCAAATATAGGAACTTCAACCGGGAAGATGGGTTTCAACTGTCGAGAGCTTGGAATCCAGTGGTCCAGCTATTTAAAAAGCGAAAAAGTGCGGAAAAAAGTTCGCGAGCGGACACAGTGACTTTCGTATGTCGGGAACAGAATCGAGTTGCGAGTGACAGTGGTAGAGGTACTGAGTGCAAAAAACGAACAAGAAAGAGGGTAGACCGATTTGTCTACTCATAAACACCCACCCGCAATAACTTCAGTTTATCCGTGATCATGGTGCTTGCAACAGCGCCGAAATATCGGGAACTCGTCAAAAATAGTAAACATGGTAAATATCCCGTTTCCTGTCTAAGTAATAAAAAAAAAATACTTCAAAGTTAAAGCTTGTCTCAATTTTCCACGTCGCCAGTTATTGTATCTTCTGAATCCTGACTTGACAGATAGTTTTTCCGACCAGTCTGATCATGGGTGCATGAAAACTAACCTGTCAATTATTACCTACATCTTGAATATTCCCCTTTTTGTAATTAATTTAACGATATAATGATTTACAGTAAAACATACAAATTTTATATTTAATAGATAGATGCAATTTACATTAGCAACAAAATTTTCACACGACCACTTTGAATATTGCTAATATAGTTGTATTGTCGAAAAAATATTAACCCTCCATCCGTCGTCGTGCGTTTTCTGTGACCTGTCCAGATGCTCGGGGTCTTTAAAGACCCCAAAAATAAACAACTATTAATTGACATTAGAACATAAATTTTATGTTTTATTTTGACTGATTATAGTAAGGTAATAGGACCGCATCTATATAAAAAAGATATTGTAAATCAGTCACTTATTAATACTCTTAAAACTTACATAAGAACGAGGACCAATAATTTTATTTCTATTGTTTTTGTGTTCGTCGTAAGATTAACTTTACTTTTTACAAAATTTAAACAACTTTTTACCTTCTTATAATTATTAAATTTGAGATCAACAAAAAATAAAGACTAAAATAAAATTAATATCAAACAGCAAAAAAATATTTAGTAAGTTATTACTTTGTAGCATCTCTCGTATGAGCAAATTTTGGTAGTCGAATTTCTATTAATATGTTCGACTTAGATAGTGAATATACCGCTTTCTCATATGTATCAACTCAGAGTCACACGCAGAAACACACGTCTACATTGGGATCCTGCCGTTTTGCCGAAAAGATTTTGACAAAATTTCATTACCCAAACAAATTTTAGCAACCTTTTTTTATACCATTGCAATATTTCGAATGATTTTAGTACGCATATTTTTATTTGTTCAAATTTTTACTTGGCAAAATATTACCAAGTATAGTGTCATTATGGCATTTGATCTTTAATCAAATGATTTATTACAGCAAACAATCTTCAGACAATAAACGTTTGGTGAAATGATTTGTTAAGACAAAAAATATTAAGGCAAAAATAAGATTTTTTGAGAATTATATAATTAAAAAATGCAATTTTATTTTAATATAATCATTTGTTTAATGCAAAATATTTTTACATAACAATTTTAAATTTTTAACAATGGATATAAAACTGTGACCTCCTACGCCAGACACGATTTGCATTAATAGAAAAAAAGATATTGCTTTTAGTAGGTTACCCGGAACTCAACTATTTAGATTACGTTAATTTCTTCTTTAAACAAAATGGGTAGGTTAGGTTAGGTTAAAACTGTGACCTCCTACGCACGAGCCGAGCGAGCGGAGCGAGCGGTGCCGCGGCAGCGGCCGGTGAGTGCCAGAAACGTCTTGCATTAATAGAAAAAAGAGATTGTTTTTAGTGAGTTACCCGGAACTGAACTATTTAGATTAGGATTATTACTTATTAGGTTAGGTTAAAACTAGATAGAACTAGATAGTGTTTTGCTTGACTAACCCACATTGAGCGACATTTATGATTTACCTCCTACCCACTTAACAGTTCACATTTTTGTCATTGTAGCATTTGACTGAATAGGAAAGGGTGAATTGAAAATCTAAATATTTGGCTTATTTGATTTTGCGTAAAAACTGTTATTCCAACTGAAATATTTGACTAAATAAAAATGTTAAAAGTACTAGTTGGTAAACAAATATAATAGTTAAAACGTTCATTTCCCAAACGTTAGGTTTGCGTTAAAAATTTTAGTGAATAGATTTTTTGCTAAGTAATAATTTGGCAAATGAAATTATGCGAAAATTTTTTTGGGAAGTGAAAATTTCTCAAATTCCTTTCGGTCAAACACAAAAAAACGTCTACATTAAATCAAATCAAATAATTATTTATTTCGTACAACAAGGTCATTATGGGTTAGTAAAGAAGCACTTAAGAACTGTGTTAGTGGCAAGAAGTTTGGCCGTACGAGCGTAGATTGAACATGCACATGTCACGGTGCGTATGCGCAGCTTAAATGTCACCGGCGCGAATATTTATTTTTAGGAAGTTACCGGTAAAGGATACGTGGCATTCTAAGAGTGCATATTTGAGAATTTTTCTTCTAAATCCAAAATCTTCCAAACATCCCACGCGACCGATCGAGGGTTATGTAAATCACGTTAAAGTTAATCAAATGCGCAGAGTTTTAATTTCTCCCAATGCGGCAATGTTAAATGCAAATTAATCATTGTGTTGCTAAGTAAATGTATTTAAATTGATTCTTTAAGCTCTACTTATCAGTTTATAAAACTGTTCCACGTACAGTAGTAGGCAAGTCTAGGTTCTGTGGTCCTTCATTAAAGTTGTTAGGATCCTCGATCTGCACCAAGTAAGTTGTAGCCGTTCATTTTGTATTTACAGAAATAATTTCAGAAAATTCTGTTCCACTTATTAAAATACCTTTTTTGTTTTCTGCTTCTATTGGAATCGTGTTGAACCCATTCAGTCTTCTAGAAGTCACAAAACAATAATACGTAATCACTAAAACTTAAATTAGATCGTTATTCACCAAGAAAACTGAACGCAATCAGCACATCTAAACCGCGTTCAAGAGTCGCAGTGACAATACGACGTAATAATAACAACGTAATTTAGATGCGATTATTCCTGATGTTCCCCCAACGGTTTGTCCCCTGTTGGTGGACAGTAATACGATTAAAAAAAAATAATCTTAAGTAATTATTAGTTGGTTTTCAGTTGTTCCTTGTCAACTCTCGTCACTTTATCAGCCTGCTCCACTATGACGCCAATTCCTCAAGAGCTAGCTCAACCCCAATCCCACCCCGCGACTGAGTTCCGGGAGGCTGCACTGGCGCCACCGCCGGTCGCCGACGGCGACAGGATCGTGATCTCTGGCATGTCGGGGCTCTTCCCCTCCTCCTACCACGTCAAGGACTTGTCGGACATTCTGTACAACAAGGTGAGAGTTTGGAGATTCGTGGCTAACTGTGGAGTACCTGCCTAACACACTGACAAACCAGTTTTGTCAGTTCAACAATGTTTTTTGGGTTACGTTAGGTATAGCGGGTTTGAAAATTATTCAAACTAGACTGGCTTCGATTTTTTTTTAATCCTTCGGATTGTGATAGTGTGTGATATAATAAGGGTATTGGATGGCCCCAAATTACTGATTTTTGTGGAACGAATTTACCAAAGGTGCTGACTGATACTGATGACCAACCAATGACAGTTTAGACAAAAATAGATATGCTAAAATCTACCAGCGGAACAGTAGGCTACATAAACCTTATCTTGCAGGTGAACCCAGTGACAGCAGAGAACCTACGTTGGAAAGTCAACCACCCCGAGGCGTCTCAGCATATGGGCACAGTGCCAGATCTAGATCGCTTTGACGCCCAGTTCTTCAAGGTGCACTACCGTCTCGGAAATAGCATGGATCCCATGTCCCGGAAAATCCTCGAACAGGCCTATAATGCTATTTATGACGCAGGTGAGATATTATAATTTCGGGGATGTTGCTGCTAGCTAGCTTGACCACACAAACTTTCAACCCCTATTTCATCCGTTTAGGGGTTGAATCTTCCGAAATCCTTCATAAAAGCCATACTATTGTTATAAAAAGGGAAGTATCCCTGTCTGTCTGTGTTACCTTATCACTCCTTAATGTTTAAACAGATTTCGATGTACAGGTAGACCATGAGCTGAGTTAGGATACGAACATACTACCGGAAGAAGTTTCCTATACTTTATATCCCGGAAGTACATTCTCGTGGCATACTTCGCTAGCTCCGCGTGAGCGTAGTTTCTGGCAAGAGCTTATATACACCGAGAAATTTTAATGGTTGTTTTCCCGCGGCAGAACAACTTGCCATAAGGAGTACTTTCGAAGTATAGAGTAAAAGTAAAAAAATAAAGATGTTTTTATTTTAAAATAATGAAAAAAATATTCGTCAACTCGACAACGTGAGAAACGATAGTAACACTAGACGCAACTTGTAGGTACTACTCGAATCGCGCGATCCAGCCGGACAAAGGTAACAGCGATGCATAAATGTTCAAAGCAAAATAAGCTCTCGCACGTGGTGAAACTGCACGAAATAGTTTGCACACAACAACACAAAACACAGCCGCAAAGCCGATAAAGAAAGGCGAATATAGTAGTTTTGAAAATAAAAATATAAACTACACTTATTTGTTTTCTACATCTAAACTTAAATTATAAGATTAACTAAACTTAAATTATAACTTAACTAACCTTAGATTATACATATTTCATTCATTTATCTATCTTATCAGCTACCAGGTCAGGCTGTCTTGCGACATAGGCCTCCTCTAGTTCCCTCCACAGTGTGGATTGATTTGATATTACTTTTGTTGACTAGTGCACTGTGCAGGGAAATGCACTATGAGCACTGTTTAAATGATAAATAAAGTATTTTTGTGACTTATAATTAGCAGCGTGAATTTGTGGTAGGGAACATTTTGTTTCTTTTAAACTTTATTTAAAGCTTATCATCTTCGTTTGATATTTGAACCACGCTGCACTAGTCAACAAAAGTTATATCAAAGTCAATTATTGATATTTCTGAATGTAAACAAAGCTTCTGGTCACTGACCTTTATTAATTATTTGTTTATTGGCACTTTTCACGTAAATGAATCTGAGATAACCATTGTTTTGGTTGTTACACTATTCAGGTTATATTTAAAAATCTATTTGTGTCTAAACTTTGTGTTTTATATTTTAATGAATTTTTACACACAGAGCAAAAGCTACGCGTGGCACTAGCGCCATCTCTCTATATAAAATTCAAAATCCTGACTGACTGACTAACATATAGACGCAAAGCCCAAACCGCTGGTCCTAGAGACATAAAATTTGGACGGTGTACTCTTTGTTAAGAGTAGGTATCCATTGAAAAAGGGTTTTTTGAAATTCCACCCCTAAGAGGGTGAAACGGGGTGTTAAATTTTCTGTGAAACTTTTTATTCTCGGAGTCGATTGACTTGAAAATTTGGGTACATACTCTTCAGTTATAACTATGACATACGGGTATCACAGTTTTTCCAAAATCATGCCCCAATATAAAATTCAATGTCCTTACTGGCTGACTGATATATCACCGCACAGCCCAACCCGCTGGTCCTAGAGACATGAGTTTTGGAGGGTGTATTCTTTGTGAAGAGTAAGTATCCGCTTAGAAAGGGTTTTTTTTTAATTGCACGCCTAAGAGAATCAAACGATGATATCTAAGCGAATAGCGATCAGCAGGGTATTTGTGATTAAGTTTTAAGTATTTTGTGATTATTAAAGTTATATGTTGTTCGGTAATCGGTAGTATTTAATTTATCCCATACCCAGCTGGTAACAATATGATATGGGACGCACCCATTTGATTGTTGTCACTGGTGTCCAATCTCAAACCAAGGTATCAATATTTCACATAAATGTAACTTAATTGATATAACTATGAACTAAATACTATATTTGCAAGTTATAACCAAGTTCATTTGAAAAAACGCGAGTGTGTCTGTATTCCTCAAATAAAATTAAATATTTAGGTACACTATTATTTATTACCTATTCAACTTTAAAAGTAAAAACTAATATTACATAATTATATATCTTACATAATTATATATCTTACATAAACTAATATAAATGCGAAAGTTTGGATGGATGTTTGTTACTCAATCACGCCATAACGGCTGAACAGATGGAACAATGGATGAAACTTAGCACAGAGATAGATTATAGTCTGGTATAGGACATAGATGACTTATTTTCCCAGAAGTAAGATCCCGTGAGCAATTCCCGAACTCCACGCAGGCGAAGCCGCGGGCATAAGCTAGCAATTTTTATAAATTTTTTGATGTCCACAGGAGTAAATCCCGAGCACTTGTCTGGGAAAAAAGTAGGTGTGTTCGTAGGAACCTGTTTCTCCGAAGCTGAAAAAGCAACCTTCTATGATGCGGCGTCAAGAACAGGCTTGGGTATCGCTGGGTAAGAAACGATTCACTTAAGACATAACATACAGACTTTATTTGATACTGCCACATTCACCTGTTTAAAAAAGTACCATACAGTAGAGATAAGGAAAAAACCGGGTTCAAAACAAATGAAAAACCCAGCTGCGGTGCTATGTGCTTATTTTCCGGATGATTTTAGAGTGGCCGTGGGAATCAAATCCAGGAGTCACTCTAGCTACCACAGTATCGATTGCATATCGGCGGTAACACTTTTACTTTGACTTGGCCTAGCGTAGTAAGGAGTTTCGATATCTTTTAACGGAATAGTAACCACTGTAATAAGGCCTACAGTACTATTAGATTATTCGATCTAAATATACATTTATCTTCAGCTAGTCGATTTGTAGGTTTGTTATTGGTCATAATTTATTTTGTTTTTTAGATGCTGTAAGTCTATGTTCGCCAACCGCATTTCCTATTGGTTGAATGCGAAGGGTCCTTCCATGGCGATCGACGAGTCGTGTTGCAGTTCCACCGCGGCGCTGGAGCAGGCGTACCTCTCTATGAGTCGCGGTGAATGCGAGGCGGCCGTCGTAGGAGGATGCTACTTGTGTATGCATCCACAGTCCTCGGTGCATTACGGAAGGTAAAGCTTTGATAAAAAAACCATTTTCGTTATATTTATAACATGACATACATACAATGTTATGGTAGGCCTTGCATGCCGATCGTTCCAAAAAATCTTGAAAAAATTATAGACCAAAGTGATATTGTATAATGCCCCAATTTTTCTATTGAGAAACTGATTTCCGATTGAATTCAAATGTTTGAAATTGTACGATTGTGTTTTATTTATTTCCAGGATCATAAGACAAGCCATGGATGGTAAAACCAAGTCTTTTGATCAGAATGCCAATGGTTGTGTCAAGTCGGAAGCCATTAACGTACTGTTTCTGCAGAAGGCTCAGGATGCACTGAGGTAAGTTTTATAAGGATCTTTTTACAAGAAATAAAAGTCTGGGGCTGTTTTGTAAAGTTTTAGTGTCAGCACTTTCTTTTGGGAGCACCATCTCTTTTTCGCAACGTAATGCGAGGCTTCTATTTCTGCTTGAAGCAAATTATATAAACTTATTTGCAGTAAAATATTAATGTTGGTGCCTCCACCTACTTGTTGCGAAAAGTTTTCTCTTTAAGACTAATCTCATTTGTCGTGTAATATACAGGATTTACGCAGATTTATTGCTCGCTAAGACGGGGTTTATCGGTCTGCTAACAGAAGAAACGGGCCCTCAGTACGGATACTTAAGGAATCCTGACAAGACTGTCGACTTCTTGAGAAACTTCTATGAGGAAGCGAGATTTCCACCTCACGCTGTGGAATACGTTGAAGCTTTTGGTTCAGGTATCCATTTCTTTAATGATTGACTCAATAATAAATGAAACTGCTTTTGACCACGTCTGTATATTTGAAAGTGGTAAATGAGTGTAGATCAATATATCTTCTTTTCTCCAGTTATGTAAATCCTGCGTGTTATAGGAAGTGACTCTATTGCTATAAACTAAGCTCGTCTCTTACTTTAATAACTCTTTACCCGACTTGGAGATCGGAATCATTACTCATCAAGAAAAAACATTGAAAATTCTTGTAGGTACTGATTTTCACAATTTCGTTATAGGTACGCCTGAGGCTGATAAAATAGAACTGGATACCATTGAAAAGGTGTTCTGTAAAGGAAAAGATGACACACTTTTAGTTGGCAGCGTCATTTCCAACATTGGATATAGCGAGGCCGCTTCTGGTATATCCGCGATAATCAAGGTAATTTTTGTACTGGGGTCACACTGTATTGTCATCATCATCATGGCTTATTATCATGCCATCAGTGTAAAACAAATAAAGAAAAACAATTAGTAAATTATAGTTCTAGTTAGATTCCAAAATTCTTAAGTACAGAAAACTACATCGTAGTCGGGGACGAACTCATTTGTTTTCAAATACATAACCCTTCATTAAAACAAATGAATTGGTTCGTGGTGGATTCACGTCCTGACATTGTTGGAATTTCGAAGCGATATTCAGAGATGTATTGGTGCCATTATCTAGCTATTCAGATATTTCTCATCCTCAACAGGTGTTGCTCGGCTACCACACCGGTCAGCTGGCCGCCAACCTGCACTGCAGTACTCCGCGGCAGGACGTGGCCGCACTGCGCGAGGGGCGCATGCGCGTCGTCACCGAGCACCAGCCCTTCCACCGCACTTACGTCGCCGTCAACGGCATGTCCGTCACTGGCGTCAACTCACACGTACTGCTACATGGACATTATAAACCCAAGGTGCAAACGGAGATTATACGCGATAAAAAACAAGAAAGACATTTTTTGTTTATCATGATTCTAACTGCTGAATCAATCCCCTTTGATCATTTCTTACCGTAAAATATTTCTATTTTGTTCCAGGATCTGTCTCGCTACAACAGTAGTATCGCACATCTTGTGACTATATCTGCGAGACAAGACACTACTCTACAGAAAATATTTGAGAACTTGAAGACACGCGCCATAGATCCTGAGGAGTTGGCTTTGTTGCGAAACATCCATCAGACAAACATTCGTGGACATCTGGGCAGAGGATTCATCATTTTAAGTAAATTTCATAATAATATCTTAAAGTACCTATTCATCATCACCGTAAGCATTTCACACCACCTTATCAATTGTCGAACACTTTTATCCAGCTAACTTGACTCGGTTATTTTAAATAAATATTGCTTTCGAGTAAACTACGTTTTCCATAACTATCTGTTTTGCCTCTTCATTCTAGAAACGAACGAAGAAGAAAAGACTGTAAGTCTATCTGAGCAATCGGCATACTTCGACGACGCGCGGCGGCCGCTGTGGTTCGTATACAGCGGGATGGGCTCGCAGTGGGCGGGTATGGGCGCGCAACTCATGCGCATACCGATCTTCGCTGCTGCCATCGAACGGTAGCTGTTTGAATATTTTTTTACAGCCTGAGTTTTCTTTAGAAAACTAAATCTGAGTATATATTTTAAAGATAGATAATAATAATAATAACTGGCAACCCCGTACGTCAATCACCGGTTACATCATCGAACGATTTTATTTTAATATAAATGTTGGTTTTAATACAAAAGTATTTATAATAGTTCTTAGACTAACAAAGGAAATACCAGAATATAAAAACAGAAATTTGGAAACCAAAACGAAATTTAAATAGTTGATGAAAAAATGACGCCTGTCAACGGCGGTCAAAAATGTCAAATACTGAAAATTATATATAAGATACAAGATGATAACCGAAAAATGATTACGAGAGCTGCCTAACGACGCGCACGCCTTACAACCCCGGACTCATCGCTCAGCTCCGCCTCGCCGCCGCCGGACTCCGGATCACCTGTGTCACCGGCAGTGGCAGTTGCGTCGAGCTCGAGCGACGAGTATTTCTCTCCGCCGACGTCGCCAACACCTGTACGTCGGCGGGGGAGAGGCCGGCCACCGAGAAGCTTGGGACTTAGGGGCCATCCGGCCCCGAGCCGGGTCCCCGCTGCCGGTGGTTGTGTGCAGCGCATGAGATGGACTCATTCCATTAATGAGAACGTCATGCGCGCATACTACGGGTCTACAGAAGGGGGAACTAACCTCACTGCGTACCGTGTTGGGATGCTGTCTCTGTTCCAGGTACTTGAACCAACCGTCAACGTCTCGGCCCAACGACTGTCGGATCAGGTGCGGGTCATCCAACGCAATCACATGTTGGACGACGCCGTACTTGATAGGCTGCGCTCAGAGGTACTGAGCAACCGTATTGTCTTTACTCCGGCACAAACCGCGGTGCAAGCGTCAGTTATTGACGCAACCCCGCCGCGGTTCAACCCAGCTGTTGTAGAGGAAGATGATAGGGTTGCTGTGGTAAGTAGCCAGTGCAACGACCGATTGAGGAGCACTTTGGAAGATGCGCTTCGCGAGTATCGTTCTACTCCTACCGAACTTAGGCCCCGATTACCACGGTTACCCATGCAAAATAAAAATAGGGCGCTGGTGTGTGCCTTGAACTCGCAACTAAGAATTTATTCAAGAGCAGCGAGAACCTCGTTGATACACACTCGATCCTGTACTGTGGGGCTGTTGAGGCATATCGTTTAGTTAATGTCATGTTCCCAAATTGTGACGTAGCTACTCGACCAAAACCAGCCGTACCAGCCTGGCAGCGCAGGATCGAGTGCCGCATCCACGGGGCCAGGGTACTCATCGGCAAACTACACTGCTTCAGGGAGGGCAATACACAACCACGTGTGATGCGCTTTGTGAGGCGGGCATTCTCGGGGACTGGAATCAGTCCTCAAGAATACATGTCCCGTGTCACAGAGCGCATCGACTTCCTGAAGCAGAAAGTTTATGCATGGGCGAACAGTATTCGGAGGTATAAGCGGCGGGTTGATCGATACTCACAGAATCGCATGTTCCAGAGCGATGAGAGGTGGGTATACAGAGCTTGGGTGTGACCTGAGCAGAATATGACAGACGTGTGCCGCCCGGATGATGCTGCTTCGAGTTCTTTCTGGCGCAGCATCTGGTCGGTGCCCGTCTGTCATACTGAGGCTGACTGGATGCGTGATGTCGAACAAGTGTGTGAATCTATCCCAGAAATGGGGCCAATTTTGATAACACTTTTAGATGTAGCCAGAGCAGTTCGTCCGTTACCGAATTGGAAATCACCGGGACCGGACGGACTGCACAACTTCTGGCTCAAATGGCTTAGTAGTTCACACACTTGTCTGGCATCCCAATTCCAGTCATCCTTAGAGTCTGGGTCCCTACCGCAGTTTTTAACAACAGGCGTTACCCACCTGCTTCATAAGTCAGGTAGTCCCGCGGAACCCAAAAATTATAGACCGATCACGTGTTTGTCGACGGTCTATAAACTTCTTACATCCATTTTGAGAGTGAAAATTAATACACACATTGACAAAAACTCCATTATGTCTGCCTCTCAAAATGGATGTAGGAATGGGTCCCGCGGCACTAAGGAGCTACTCCTCATCTACATGGCCATTAGCCAACAGGTTCGTCGATCCCGTAAGGATATCGAAGGACCGTCCTCCATTGCCCCATACACGACTCAAGGAAGGCGCGTAGAGTTGCATCTATCTTATACAACTCCAGTACCTTCATGAGCCATGTATGGGGCACTGAGTCGTAGGCTTTCTTATAATCTATCCAGCATGTCGACAGATCCAGGGGAACGATGAGCCTGTATGGATTAAACGGGGAATATTCCAGGGCGACAATCTGAGCCCACTTTGGTTCTGTCTAGCCCTGAATCCTCTGAGCACATTGCTGGAGGATTCAGGTCTAGGCTACCGGTTGAGGAGAGGTGGTCAGGTCATATCTCACCTTCTTTACATGGATGATCTGAAACTCTTTGCCCCCAACAAATTGCGACTGATGGAGCTACTGAAAGTAACTGAAACTTTCAGTAGCGCCATCAGGATGGAATTTGGTGTGGACAAATGTGCAGTCATGTATGTAAAGCGATGGGAGATTATGGAATCCGAGGGAATTCAGCTCTCGGATTCCATACACCCGAGATCCCTTTCCTCATCCGAAATCTATAAGTATTTGGGTATGACGGAAGCGCTAGGCATTACCGTAACTGACATAAAGCAATCCTTGAAGGAGCGCTTCTTTGGACGCCTGAACAAGGTATTACATAGCCTTCTTTCAGACGGAAACAAGGTGCGCGCCTTCAACGGTTGGGTCATGCCGGTTTTAATGTACTCTTTCGGCGTACTCAAATGGACTCAGACCGAACTCGATGCCCTGGATAGGAGAGTTCGTACACTGCTTACCGCAAACCGGATGCATCACCAGTGATGAGGCTGTACATCCCGCGGAAGTGTTGGGGTCGAGGGTTTTTAAACGCGAAGTCCCTTAACAACCGCGAGATGTGCAGTCTGAGAGAATATTTTTTTAAATCGAGGTGGGTATGCACCGAGATGTGGTCGCAGTGGACAAGGGACTCACCCTGCTGTCCATGGCTAAAGAGAACTGGCGTAAACCTGAAGTACTTACTACCGATGACCGCAAGGAAGTATGGCAAGGCAAGGAGCTTCACGGGCGCTTCTACCGAGCTCTTCATGGGCCCGATGTAAATTTTCTAGCGTCCGTGTCCTGGTTACGTTTCGGCAACCTCTTTGGAGAAACTGAAGGTTTTGTCTGTGCGATTATGGACGAAGTTATGTTGACGAACAACTACCGGAAATATATTATGAAGGACGGGACGGTTGACCTGTGTCGGGCATGTCATCGTCCGGGTGAGTCCATCAGACATATGATTTCTGGTTGTTCTCGTCTGTCTAACGGCGAGTACTTGCACAGGCACAACCAAGTAGCCAGGATTATTCACCAGCAACTTGCCTTGAAATATAAACTTGTGGAATCTGAGGTACCGTACTACAAGTATGTGCCCGACCCAGTTCTCGAGAACTGTACTGGGATCAGTCTATCATTACTGACAGGACTATTGTCGCCAATAAGCCTGACATAGTAGTGATAGACCGATCAGCGTGCCGCGTAATGATAGTCGATGTTGCCATCCCGCATGACGAGAACCTCGTGAAAGCTGAGAAAGAGAAACAAATAAAATATCTCGACTTGGCACACGAGGTTGTCGACATGTGGAATGTGATCTCGGCTATCATTGTGCCGATCGTCGTGACGGCCAGTGGCCTTATAGCCAAGAGCCTCGACGACCATCTTTCGAAGGTCTCCTTAGGCGGTTGCATCAAGGGCCTGATTCAGAAGGCAGTACTCCTCGATACGGCTCGTATTGTGAGAAGGTTCCTGTCTCTGGAGCCCTAACCACCGGTAGCTTGGACCCTGCTCCCGCTACCTGCGGACTACTATTTTTTATATTTTTAAATGTTTTTTTTATATGTTTTTTTTTTTGGAAATGTTTAAAAATATTTAAAATAAGTTTACAAATGAATAAAGGAGATAATAATAATAAGCTGGCAACACTGACGTCAATCAAACGTCTTCATATCAGACTTACCAAATTTCTAAAATTTTAATAGTTAAAAATTATAACGGAAGATTTCAACGATAGCACCGTTTTTTAATAGCAATTTAATTACAAAACACCAAAATGAAAATGAAATTAAACAGAAAACCAAAGAAAAAAACCACAACATGGAATTGACACAATATGACATTGCGTCTGTCAAAAATTTTTGGAAGATGCGAAAATATATATGAAGATAAATGTTGACTCTGATAGGGTCCTAGCTCCCAGCGGGAGTGTGCAGCGCATGCGATGGACGCAATCCATCAATGAAAACGTCATGCGCTCATACTATGGGGCTACATAGGGAGGAAACAACCTGACCGCGTACCGTGTTCGGATGCTTTCTCCGTTTCCCGTATCACAGAGCGCATCGACTTCCTGAAGCAGAAAGTGTATGCATGGGGAAACCGTATTCGTAGGTATAAGCGGCGGGTGGACCGATACACTCAGAATCGCACTTTCCAAAGAGATGAAAGGTGGGTTTACAGGGCTTGGGAGCGACCGGACCAAGGTGTGGCTGACACGCGCCTATCAGATGATGATGTCATGTGTTCGTTCTGGCACAGCATTTGGTCGGTGCCGGTTAGCCATACCGAGGGTGAATGGCCTTGGGAGGTCGAGCGAGCGTGCGATCTAGTACCAGAAATGGGGGCAATCACTATCAGCCCCCAAGACGTAGTTCGTGCAGTCTGCCCGTTGCCTAACTGTAAATCTCCAGGGCCGGATGGGCTGCACTACTTTTGGATTAAATGGTTTACAAGGTCGCTCGCTCGCCTGGCGATCCTGTTCCAGTCAGCTTTAGAGTCAGGGTCGCTGCCAGAGTTCCTGATAACAGGTATAACCCACCTGCTCCATAAATCAGGTAGTACTGCGGAGCCCAAAAATTATAGACCGATTACCTGTCTTCCGACGGTTTTAAGAGCTAAAATTAACAAACACATTGATGACAATTCTATCATGTCCGCTTTTCAAAATGGATGTAGCAACGGGTCCCGCGGTACTAAGGAGCTACTCCTCATTGATATGGCCATAAGTCAACGATGAACCTGTTGAGTCAACAGGTTCACCGTTCCCGAAGGGATCTGTCGACATGTTGGATAGACTATAAGAAGGCCTATGACTCGGTGCCACATACATGGCTCATGAGGTTGCTAGAGTTGTATAAAGTTGATGCAACTCTGCGCACCTTCCTGATGTCATGTATGGAGCAATGGAGGACAGTCCTTCGCTATCCAGGATGTCAGCAAATTCAGAGGAATAGCGAGCCGATAAGGATAGAGCGAGGTATATTTGTGGGCATTAGTTTGAGTCCACTTTGGTTCTGCTTAACCTTGAATCCTCTTAGAACGCTGCTGGTGGATTCAGGTCTAGGCTATCGGTTGAGGAGAGGTGGTCAAGTTATATCTCACCCCCTTTACATGGATGACCTGAAACTCTTTGCCCCCAAAGATTTGCAACTGATCTGAAACTGAAAGTTTCAGTTAACTTCAGTAGCTCCACTGAAGTTAACTGAAACTTTCAGTAGCGCCATCAGGATGGAATTTGGTGTGGACAAATGTGCAGTCATGCATGTAAAGCGAGGGGAGATTGTGGAATCTGTGGGAACCCAGCTCTCGGATTCCATAAATCTTAGATCCCTCTCAGCAACCGAAACCTATAAGTATTTGGGTATGTCGGGAGCGCTGGGCATCAATGTTGCTGACATGAAGCAATTTTGAAGGAGCGCTTCTTTGGCCGCCTGAAAAAAGTATTTAATAGTCTTTTATCGGGCGGAAAAATGGTACGTGCCTTCAACGGTTGGGTCATGCCGGTTTTGATGTACTCTTTCGGCACACTCAAATGGACTCAAACAGAACTAGACTCCCTGGATAGGAGGGTCCGTACATTGTTGACGGCATATCGAATGCATCACCCGCGTTCTTCTGTTATGAGACTGTATATCCCGCGGAAGTGTGGGGGTCGAGGCTTTTTAAACGCTAAGACTCTCCACAATCTCAAGATATGCAGTCTCAGGGAATATTTACTTGAAACCGACGTCGAGATGCATCGAAATGTGGTCGCGGTGGACAAGGGCCTTACCCCGCTCTCCTTGGCTAAAGAGAACTGGCGCAAACCTGTAGTGCTTGACACTAACGACCGCATGGAGGTATGGCAGAGTAAGGAGCTTCACGGACGCTTTTTCCGGGCCCTGCATGGGCCCGATGTAGACCTATCAGCGTCCGTAGCCTGGCTACGTTCCGGGGACCTCTGTGTTTTGTCCGTGCAATTATGGATGAAGTTATGATGACGAATAACTACCGGAGATTTATTGTGAAGGACGGTACGATTGACATATGTCGGGCATGCCATCGTCCAGGCGAATCAATCCGTCACATTATCTTCGGGTGTTCTCGTCTGGCTAACGGAGAGTACTTGCATAGACACAAACTTGTAGCCAGGATTATCCATCAGCAACTTGCTCTAAAATAGAACCTTGTGGAATCGGAAGTGCCGTACTATAAGTATGTGCCCGACCCAGTTCTCGAAAATGGCAGGACTATTGTAGCCAATAAGCCTTATATAGTGTAAAAATAAGCCTGATATAGTGTAAAAAAGGAAATAATAATAATAAATTTATTCACGAATTTGATACAACCTTACAGAGTAACTTAATAATAAACACAAAATGGACATATAGTTGTATGTGAAATGGTACAATATAAAGGTTTGGCTGTCTTCAGACTGATTCGCCCTATCCCCTCGTACTAGTATAAACTGTATCACGAGCAGATAGTCTTCCTCAACCTTAGAACAACAGATTCCCACAAGGTTCCATTTACAAGTCACATAGCAGCAGTTTAATTACATACTGTATAGGTAATAAGTCATATTACAGATAATTATATTAATTAAATATTATTTAGACTAGAAACGGGATATTTACCATGTTTACTGTAAATGTGTGTGTGTTTGGTAGCGGTACTGAGTGCAAAAAACGAACAAGAAAGAGGGTAGATAATTTGTCTGCTCATAAACACCCACCCGCAATAACTTCAGTTTATCCGTGATCATGGTGCTTGTGACAGTGCCGAAATATCGGGAACTCAATAAAAACAGTACTCATGGTAAATATCCCGTTTCTAATCTAAATAATAATGTTAGTGACCATGATAGTTTAATTATATTAATTAAGTTACAAATTATTGGAAATGTCTGTGTTTGGGTCTCGGTATACGTATATGTGTATATGTTTTATGTATGTTTCTGTATGTGTGCAGTTAGGTGTGCTTTATTGTTCATTTATGTATGTGCCTTGTTTATTACATCATTTTACTGTAAATTTTCAGTGCTGTTATAGTCTAGTACTTTCAGATATTTTTCAATAAGTTTTTTGCATGTTTGCCTATCAAGATTCTTCAATTTTAGATCTTTAATTTTTTTTTTGTAAAGGCTAGGACCAAGATAATTGTGAATTTTGTGTGCAAAAGATCTTCTAAATTTGGGTATGTTATAAACTATATCTAATCGCCGCCTTTTAGCAAAGTGCGGATTTACTTTATGTTGTGCCATGATCTCTTCTTTAATGAATAATTTTCGCACCGTTAGGACTCCTAGTTCTGAGTAAAGTAGGTGTGTCGGATAAGTGTACTTTTTGCGAGAAATTACTTTAAGTACCATGCGTTGTGCTCTTTGATACTGTAACATTTTCTGTATTATTAACAACTGTTATTTTCAGGTGCCGACAAACTTTGGAACCAAAAGGCATCGATATAGTTCATATAATTACTTCGCCCGACAAGACTATATTCGACAACATTCTTCACTCGTTCGTGGGCATAGCTGCTATTCAAATAGGATTGACTGATGTGCTTCGGGAACTTGAACTGGTGCCTGATGGCATTATTGGTAAAACTATCATTTCTGTTACAAGTGCGCGAAAAAACAACAACAACAAAGCAACTCGAGCGAGACTGTGGGTGTATCCTTTCGCTTGAGATATTAAAATAGTGAAATAGTTAGACAGTGTACTGTATCACACACCAAAATTTATACACAGCTATTTCACTTTCTCTTTTGTTTGTTCCAATGAAACGTAGCTCTAATAATGATCCCTTCTCTTCTTCAGGTCACAGTGTAGGCGAGTTGGCCTGCGCGTACGCCGACGGTTGTTTGACGGCAGAGGAGATGATTCTGTCGGCGTACAGCCGCGGTCTGGTGTCGCTGCAGACTCCGTTTATTCGAGGATCCATGGCTGCTATCGGTGTGGGATATGAAAAGGTATTTTTTAAACTCCATGTGTCACTGCCGACGATAAGCGGGTAGAGTTAGTTATTAAAAAACGAGTTCTATTCATAAAAATGTATCTCTTTTGGACTCTACACACCAAAACTGTTGTTTTCGACCAAAACTCACGTATAGCCTTCGTTCATCTCATCTATGGAAGCATCAACACCACAACTTTTATAAAAAGTAGACCAAATTATTAAGAACACTCTAACTTCAATACTTTATGTGGCCCTGGACGACCGAGCTTGGCAGCAAGCCACACTTTCCATTCGCTTGGGTGGGTGAAGTATAACTTTGCCAGCCTTCCTCTCCTCTACTACGGTACCGAAAAATTAACCTGGAATATTCTGTCTTCCTCACTGGTTGATTTTGAGGCTGAGAGCGGTTTTAGAACCAAACGGCTTGGTGCATGACGATAGGAAGAGACCAGACGGTATGATGTTAGTGCTTTGGAAGGTGGGTAAGCCTTTGCTGTGGGACGCAACCTGTGTCGACACCCTTGCGTGTTTTCATGTTGCAAGCACAGCGAGCTGTGCGGGCGCTGCTGCTGCGGCTGCTGAAATCGACTAGCGGCGCAAATACTGTAACCTTATTAGTAATTACAGTTTTGAGCAGTTTTGAGTCGAAACGCTCGGGTCATGGGGCCCGAACACGCGTCTCCTTTTTAAGGAAATCTCTCGCCGACTGGTCGACACTTCGTGTGACCAGAGAGAGGGCTGGTTCTTTTTTTGGCAAAAGAATTAGCATTGCCATTCAACGTAGTCTTCTGGGCACGTTTCCGGATGACAGCGATGCGGAGGAGTACTTGGACGCCTAAGTGTCCTATTGTCGTCGTTGTTTATATGTAGGTACTTACTTTTAGTCGTCTTTTGATCATTATTTTAGTTATATTTGTAGTCTGTATATATCTTACTTATTTACGGTGACTGGTAATTAGTGACCGATACTAAGACATGTGATAGATTTTTTTCCCGATGGATAGATGGCGATGTCGACACGTAAACATTGTGCTCCGTATAATTTTATTTAAAAAAATGTTCTAAGTGATAATTTGCTAGAAAGTGTAATGTTAAACTAATTTAGACAGTGTAAATATCACTTGACATTGTTATCTCAACCGAACTCTCACAAAGAACATTGTATCAATGATATAAAGTTTTCAACTATAATCAGTGTCTAAATCAAGAAGTTTGTGTTGTTAAAGTGAATAAACTAAACAATAAACAAAACTAAATAGCGTATTTACCATTCAATTAAATGAACAGTTAAAATACAACAGCAAAACATGAGTGAAAATAAAAACATTAAGTGAAAAAAAGAAAAGAAAAGATGTCCTCCAGCCTTACAAAAAGAACGAGACGTCGATTCGTCGATAGTTTTTCGAACAGTCCCATGACTGCAACACTTTTCAAAAGCGACTTCCAGGCCTTCCAGGATAAGAACAAAAAGAAACAAACAAACTTGAAACTGAATCAGGCAGTGAGTCGTACTACCCAACCTGAGGATGAAGATGGTGAGTTCCCGTCCTTTATATCAAACAGCCAGCCCCATAGAAGTTACCAAAGTCTGCAGACTAATGAAAGGAAGACATTAGAAGAATTGGATGCACTAGTAAAGGCGATGGAAGAAAAGTAGGTTCAATGGAGAATGAAGTAAAAACATATTGTCCGAAAATAGTTCATTAAAAAACAATCATAATTAATAAGGAGAAGATTATCATATAACCACAACACAAAACCTGGGTATTACCATGCAAACTGAAACAGAAAACTGTACTATAACTTCAAAAGGCACCGAGACAAGCAAAAAGTACCTACAACTAGGAGCAGAACTTATGGCACCGAAACGAAACAAAGGCGAACTAAATATCTTGATCCTTCCCAACCAAAACACCAAGTCAACGTCAAAGAAGATAATGATAATTGGAGGCAATCAGTGCCGTGGTTTAGCATCGGAACTAGTGCGTTCTAGAATAAATAGCAACTATGATAAATACAACATTCAGGGATTAGTATATCCTGAAGCACTGATGGAAGTCTTCACGCATTCTTGTGACGCGCTCCAAGTTACGCAACATGACAAGCTAGTTTTGTGTGTAGGGGAAGAACACTCGGGTCCACAAAAAGTATCTCATGAATTGTATTGTATATTTAAACAAACAAAAACGTCTGTAATATTACTTTCGGTTTGTCAGAATCGATTTCTTAGTGAGAAAAATGTTAATAACCTTAGGTATTCATTGTGTATCAATTAAGTTTAAACATTGTAACTTTCTTCAGGTTGAAAGAATTCATCGAAATAGATATGAGTACATTAAAAATATTTGTTCCAAAATAAATTTTGTTGTGGATACAATTGATTATAATAATAAATTTATATCATGTAATATCGAGAATAAATGTAAAAGTAAATAAAAAAACAAAATAACTACGACAATAAACTCAAATACACGTCACGTCAAAAAAGAATAACAGAATTCTTTTCCGTCACAAAAGGAGAAAAAAGGGTAAATAGCATTGGTCCATTAGATAATGCCATCCGCAATTCAAATGATTTTTTTTTGTCTATTATTATATAAATGTCATGCACCAAAATATAGCAGGGCTAATTAATAAAGCAGATATGCTCAAATCAAATCAAATCAGTTATTTGCCAATAATGTAGGTATACAGATATGATGGTAATTTTTATGACAGGCCCGATACATTTTGCCGTACGGCATGCAAAATTATTAAACATGCAAAATTAATTATTTAACATTAAACATTCAGTAAACAAAAAAAATAGACACATTAAAAAAGCATTCCATTCACTAAGCAGCATTACTAACATTTGGAATTAAGCACAATGCCAATAATACAAATTAAATAAATCAATAAAAATGTCAATAACTTAAACTACAAAAATGTTAATCAATTAAATTAAAAATTATTGTTATTATTATTTTTTAAAACGAAATGTCAATAACTCAATCAATTAAACTACAAAATGTCAACAAATTAATTTTAAAATGTAAGAAAATTCTATTATTAAATTCAATTATAAATGTCAATAAAATGACAAAAAATAAATACATAACATTAGAATTGGAATATAGGAATGTCACTAAAATTAAATCACACGGAATCAGAATATACCCCTTTAACAGAAAGTTTTATCAGTGACAAAATCTTTTTGTGTAGTAACACTTGTCCAGTAGCAGTTTTGTTAACTTTTTTTTTAAAACTTTGATGGGTAATTCTTTTAAATGTAGCGGCAGTTTATTTTATATAATAGGACCCATGGTTAAGATATTGTTTTTGAGTAAAGACGTTTGGTAACCACCTGTGTAAAGTTGTTTCTTATATTGTGACCTTATTGGTCCTGATCGTTGTCTTTTATCCACTACTGACGTAAACAAGTGCTTGTTCGTTCTAACGAATAGGGCAACTTCTAGTATATACAACGATGGCAACGTGAGTATCCTTAAAGATTTAAAAGCAGGTTGACAGCTTTCTGTAGTTTTTTCTGTAGTTCGTTTTTGGGCCCTAAATATCCTTTCTCTCTCACTGCAGTTTCCCCAAAATATGACACCAAATCTGAGTGAGGAAGCAACTATACCATGACAAGCTGTTACCAATGTACCCACTTTAGATTTATCACTAGATTATTTTTATTAAGCCAATCTATTATACATAGTCATAAGGGTGTCGTTTATATCTTTTTTGTATTCCGTTTTATCTATGCATTCTATTATAGCTGTGCTGTCATCCGCAAATAATGTCATTGGATGGTGAATTTGACGCGGTAGGTCGTTAATTTAAAGCAGAAATAATAATCGCCCAAGTACACTACCTTGCGGAATCCCAAACTTATGTATTCTGCTAGGAGATAAATATTTTAATTCACGCTTAGTTTTAGTACATACTCTGGATATCTCTGTGTACTGTTTTCGATCAGTGAGGTAAGACTTTATTAGGTTCAGTACGTTGCCTCTGATACCGTAGTCTTCAAGTTTATTTAACAGGGTGTCATGTTTTACAAAATTGAATGTTTTGTCATGTCAGTGAAAATTACACATACAGGATTTTTCTTATCCACATTATTCATGATCACTTTTAAAAGATCAAATATTGCCATGTTGATATTTTTATTTTTACGAAAGCCCTTTTGCTCTTCGCATAAAATATCATTTTTAATTACAAATGTGTAAATAGATCCATATATATTTTTTTCGAATATCTTACAAAATACTGAAATTAAAGCTACCGGTCTGTAGTTTGACATGTCTTCTTTATTGTTTTTTTATGTAGTGGTTTTATGACAACAGTTTTCAATTGATCTGAAAATATACCTGAGCTTATGCATGCATTTATTATATGGCTCAACGGTTTGGCTATGATGTCTGAAACAAATTTTACTGCCGCGGTAGAAACTTCGTCGAATCCAACACTTTTTTTCGTTTTTAAATGTTTTATTATACGCATAATATCTTGAGGTACTACTGGGGGCATGAATAAAGAATTGCTGATATGAGTATTGCCAGTTGACTTGCCCAGATGTTTCCTAGTCACGTTCTGTACCTGATTAAAGAAGAAATCGTTAAATGACTCAGCAATTTGCTCAGGATTTTCACCCGTTTATTATCTTTATTTATTTGCAAAATAGGTTCTTGTAACTGATTGTTATTATTAATTATCTGCCATGACACCTTTGATTTATTTTGAGAACAATTAATAAGGTAATTATTCTGAGTTTTTTGAGTGAGATTTATGCTGACTGTACAGTTAGCGGAACTTTCTAAGTTAAACAAGACAATTGATGTTTTGTGTGTTACTGAGCTTATTATGGTACTAGGAGATGAAAACATTCTCACGTTACCGGATTACAAATAGGGTGACAGTTTTTGTAGAGACAAAAAAAAAGGTGGCGCGTGTATTTTATTAAGAAATATTCATGAGTTCAAAGTTCTACAAGAAATAAAAAAGCTATCTAAAACTAATATTATTGAATGCTGTGCCATAGAACTTACGCAACATAATGTAACTGTCGTCTGTATGTATATGGTTCCTAAAAATACCCAAACAGAGATTGATGTTTCTCTTTTTTTCGAAATGCCTGAAAATTTACTCTCCCTTACACAAAAGAAAAATAATACAAAAATAATAATTTGCGGGGATTACAATATAAATATCCTAAAAAACGATCAAGTTACCAAGACATTTATAAATACAGTTTACGGATTTAACCTCAAAATACTCATTAAACAACCTACTCGCTTATCTAGCGGTACCTGCATAGACAATATATTTCATAATGCTCGTGGTAACAACGGAGAAGTAATTGAGACAGCACTATCGGACCACACTGCACAAATATTAAAATGCAATGTAAAGAAAACGTGTGCAATTCACTCGTGGAAAATTAAAATAAGAGACTTCTCTTCTGAATATATCGAAAAGTTTACTGAATGTATGGCAAGCGTAAGCATCAGTTAGGCCTATGAACTTAATGGCCCAAATTTAGCATACGACAACTTTATAGGCATATTTAAAACCTTTTACGACCTATGTTTTCCTGTAAAAATTGTAAGACTATTAATAAAAGGCAAAAATGACTATCCAATGGCATAAAAACGTGCAGCAAAATAAATCGCAAACTACTGTGGCAATACCCTAAAACAAAAACGGAGAACTATAAAACAATATACACTTCATATACAGCTCGGTTTAAGAAAATTATAAGACTAACAAAGTACGTACAAAATAATCGTTACATTAAGACATCTAATAATAAAAGCAAAGAAACTTGGAAAATAATTAATGACAGCAAAGTTGATTTCCCTCATGAACCGCTAACGAAAATTATTCACGATAATAAAGAAATATTAAAAAATAAAGACATCTGCAATGCATTCAATGACTTTCACACTGATCAAGTTTCTCCAGGCTGCAATACAATAATACTACCGCCACAAATAGACAGACTGAATCTTTCAATTTTTTTTACTCCAACCTCACCAGAAGAGGTATCGAGAACAATTAAATCTCTCAAAAATACTAAAAGTACTGGAAATGATAACATAACAACAAACATCATCAAAAGAGTCCGTCATATTATTTGTCACCCACTAGCTCATATTATAAACTTATGTTTTGAAAAAGAAGTCTTACCAGATAAACTTAAGGTATCTATTATTAAGCCGTTGCAAGAAAGGGGGGAGAAGACTTATTAAAAATAAAATTAAAAATTATCGACCAGTGCCATTAATACCGATATTCTCGAAAGTAATAGAAAAAATAATACATCACCGAATGTACAATTTTTTCGAAAGTAAGAATGTACTGGTTGATGAACAAAAAGGTTTTCGAAAAAATAAGTCAATAAATGTTGCTATTTATGATTTTGTAAGAAAATTATGTCAAATGTAGATAACACACTACCCGTCTATGCCCTGTTTATAGACATGACAATAGCCTTCGATCATGTTGATCATACTATACTTATTGACAAACTAGAAAGATATGGAATGCACGGTAATTGTCTTGATCTTATCACATCATGTTTAAGCAACCGGCAACAATACACAGAAATAATAAATATAAATATTAGAACCAAGCGTGAAACCAAATATCGGTCAAAACCTAGAACAGTGAAGTACGGTGTACCTCAGGGAAGCGTATTGGGTGCTCCACTATTTCTGGTGTACATAAACGATCTTCCAAAAAGTATCAATCACCCAACAGTATTATTTGCTGATGACTGTACAATCATGGTAAAAAAAGATGAGCCCTACAATTATGAACAAGAAATCAATGACACGCTAAAGAAAACTATAGATTGGTTAGAGTCGAATAACTTACAAATTAATCTAGAAAAGACGTGTATAATGCATTTTAGCCAGCGACAGCGACACCAACTACCGGTTAATATTAGTCACAATGGACATTCAGTAACAAAAACGGATACTACAAAGTTTTTAGGGTTAGTAATAGACAGTCAACTTACGTGGAAACCCTTTTGCTTATTGCCTACCATAGCTACGTAGAATCATGATGAGATACGGAGTGGTTTTATGGGGTACTCGACAAACAATAATGACGTTTTCATCGCACAAAAAAAATGCGTTCGCACTATATGTAATCTACACTCAAGAGACAGTTGTAAACCATATTTTGAATCCTTGAAGCTTGTAACATGCCGTCATTATACATCTTTGAGGTGGCAGTGTTTGTTAAGACAAACCCACAGCTTTTCGAAATAAGAGCCCCAGCTGATCCATGGTTAAGGAAAAGGAATTCGAACATTCTTTGTGTTGATCGCAGTAAAACAGCCCTCCTACGTAAAAGTATTTATCGAATGGCTCCAGTTATTTTTAATAAAATTCCACGACGGGTAAAAGATCTTAATAATAATATGTTTAAAAAGAGACTGAAACAATTTTTAATTCAGAAATGTTATTACTCCACCCACAGCTGAGTTTATGGAGGACACCACTGACATTTAGATTATTACAATATTACATTCAATTTAACAATTTTATTCTCTTCATTGGTTTAGTTAGATGTTGATAAAATGGCTGTTTCTTTTGTTTTCAATGTAGATTTAAGTTAATAATTAAACATTTAGATTATTATGTTGCCATTGGTAATTGTGTGTTAGTATGTAAGTAATTGAGTTATTTTATTGGCTGTTTATGTTGTTATCAATGTAGATTTAAGTTATCAATTGAACATTTAGATTAATATTATGTTGACATTGGAAATTGTGTGTTAGTACGTAAGGAATTGTGTGTTATTATGTAAGTAATTCAGTTATTATAATTTAAATGTGTCAATGGTTACGACACAACTAACTTTATTATTCTTATTTGTATGCTCTCGAGTAAAATGAAGCGAACTAACCATTTTATTATAATATCCTATGGTAATGAAACCTACATTTACGAATATTTGATTTGATAATACTCATGATAACAAACAACTTTCCCAAAGAAATTTTAAATTTTATCCCAATAACACAATAGCCGTATGAAATTACCCTTACCTATCAGCTGTAAGACGCGTGACGTGACGTGACATTACTATACTAGTACCGTGCAACAGCGGGTAGGCACAGTTGGGCAGAACGGCGTCACACAACTAACTGATAGGCCACAGGCGAACGCGCGCGCGAATTTCATACGGCTGATGTGTTATTGGGATAAAAGTGAACGAGTAAAAAAAAAAATGTTTGTTCGGGAATGTTCTTTCTTATCATGAACACAATCACGTGTTTAAGTATCAGATAATCTCATCATACTTATTTACTAGATTTCAAAAATGTGTCCTCCTGAGATTGAAGTGGCTTGTCACAACGGGCCTGAATCTAGTACCATTTCGGGACCTGCGGATATCATGAAGGATTTTGTCGCAGAGTTGACTGCTAAGGGTATTTTTGCTAAGGAAGTACCATGTTCTAACATCGCCTATCATTCACGTTACATTTCTGATGCTGGTGAGCAAATATCACTTTTATTTTACAATGTGTGGAGTTGTATGTCTTTTATTTCATTAATTATATTTTTTAATGACAGGTCCCGGTTTGCTGAAATATTTGAGAGATGTAATCAAGACCCCGAGGGTTCGAAGTGAACGCTGGGTGTCTACTTCCGTACCATTTGATAGGTGGGAGGAGCCTCTTGCTAAGTTTTCGTCTGCGGAGTACCACACTAACAATCTTCTGGTAAGAATTCACTTTAGGAAAAAGGAAATTCCCATGTAGAACAAAAGAATTAACCTGTAGAGACAAGCTCTTTGCTGTCACCTGCATGATATTGATGAAACCCGAAACTATTTTTCCTACTTCTCCTAATTTGATATTATATTTTAGTAGTGGACACAGGAACAAATGTTTTCTTGCACGTCTTATAGATTATAGATTGCAGAAGTTGCAGTGGAAGGGAATTTAAATTTCCTACGTTCATAATGGTATTCCCTTTTCTTCAGAACCCAGTGCTGTTCGAGGAAACTTTGAAACACATACCGTCAAACGCGGTGCTGGTGGAGGTTGCTCCTCATGGTCTACTGCAAGCCATCCTGAAGCGGTCTCTACCGGCCGACTGCAAGAACATAGCGCTTACCAGAAGAGGGCACGCGGACAATACGTATCTGCTGCTTGAAGCAGTTGGCAAGTACGTGGCTTTTAATATTTATTTATTTTCGTATTATTTTTGTACTACCCTCTTTATTCCCGTAAATTCGATATTCATTTCGTTCCGATTTGCCTGTCCGATGCACGATGGGATCGTGGCTATGGAGTAAGCCGTCGATCGCACTAGTGCTATCTTCAACACACTGCTTACCGCCGTGAGTTAAAAATCCAACAGCACATCCGCGCTCTGGTTTAATCTCAATGCTCGGCTGAAACCGAGAGTTTAAAATCAAGTATGCGTACTTGGGCTAAAAGCACCGTACTAATAAACATGAAGGAGCCAACCGTAAGATTTGTTAGTTTCTTGCGTCGTTTAATTGCTGTTTCTGTTTCCAGATTATACATGGAGGGCTACCACCCGAAAGTCCAAATACTTTACCCAAAAGTAGAGGTGCCGGTATCCACTGGGACACCATTCCTTTCCCACCTGATAGAGTGGGCCCATGGAGAAAGCTGGTAACTTAAATTACTTTTTTGAACTCTGATTATCAGTGCTTACAGATTTAGTATGTCATCTTTATGGGGGTTTCGTGAGATATAAAAGAGATCTTCCTACGTCTAATTATTTTTTAAGTTTAGATCGAGCGGCAATCGTGCATGCGGTTGATGTGACCAGCCCAATCCTATTTTAGCCTAGCAGCCTTCTTGCCAACGTCCACTATGCCCGTTTTGGAACGCAGCGTGGTGTTGCGAACACTGTCTTGTCTTTTGACACCCAGAATGCTGCGTTCCATTGCCCTTTGGCAAACTCCAAGGCGGTACTTCTGAGTCTGGTGACGGGCAGAATGTACATGTCGTTGAGTTTGTGCTTCAGGGAGATAGGAAGATCTAAAGCTGGCCGTGCTCAGTTCTTGGAGCATGGTCTGCAGTTCCAGGGCTGTGGGGGTAAATAGGACTATGTCGTCGGCAAATCGGAGGTTCGTCAACCTCTTACTGCCGACTTTAATGCCGCTAGTGTTCTACATATCTCCTCAATAGTGCTTGTAAATCACGTTTTTATGAATTAAAAGTTTTATCAGACAACATTACCCCCTATTCCAACATCATATAAAACTTGTATTATTTCAAAATCTAAAGCAATGACCCTATGTTTTTATTAACCTTAATTATAGGCTAACTCAAACTCAAACAAAGTTATGAAATACTAATTGTATTAATAACATCGCGTGTACCAAATTTCTAATCAAAAAATGTACCTACTATAACCTACCTACTCTGGCGCAACGTAAACAAATCATTTCACAATTTCGAAATCTTATCTAAATGGTATGTCATTGGTACCGAATTGTTCGTAATTAATCACGCTTTATGGTTAATTTACAATGACTTAAGTACAAACTAGCAGTTTAATAGGTAACTGCCCACACGCCCATGTGCCAAAATTGGGACCGGAACGAAAACGCCCATTTTTGGCCACTATTTTTATTATTTCCATTTCCATTTAGTTAAGAGTTCGAAGGTGTGTAATGATTTGCTTACGTAGTGTAGGTATTTGTTTTGACTAGAAATTTAGTCCACCCGATGTTATTAATATTTTTATTTCAAAACTTTGTTAGAAGAGTGGTAACTATTATATAATTATATAATATTTGATGCCTACTGAGTAAGGCTATAATTTAGGTTCAAAAAAACATAGGGTCATGGTCGCTTTAAATTTTGAAATAATACAAGTTTATTTTGTTTTAGCTTAGAAAACACAAAGGCAGTCATTCAAAGTTACGAAACAACTTGCGTAATAAAGCTTGCTCCATACACTTGAGTAAACTGTCATTAATTTACTATCAGTTCATAGAATTTTTTTGTTTATCGAGCGTCGGTCACCCGACACCCCGCCGCGCCGCTCGTAAAGAAAAGGGCGTTGAGCAGTTAAGCGTTTTCGTTCCGGTCCCAATTTTGGCACATGGGCGTGTGGGCAGGTGAATAACTTCGGAGAGAGCGGGTCACCCTGTTTAAAACCCTTCTGTATACAAAACGAAGGTCCCGTACAAACTTTTTCACACGTCATTATTTTAAACTAGTTGGGGCCGGTGTTTAGTACCTGACTACTCTAAAAAGAAACAGCCGAAACAAACTCAGAGGTCTTAGTCTCTATGGTCCAGATATTTTCTTCGTCAACTCACATGGGGACTATGTAAATTAGTGTCTGAGATTGTCTTTTGAAGAAATAACCCCACAGATTTTAGTGGACCTGTCCAGTCAGAGCAAGTATTTCTTAGTTATCATGTAGCTTCACTTATATCTCAAGGAGCTCAACGACATAAATTAGTAACCACTGCATTTTTGATTATTATATTTTTAGGTATTTTTTTTTTCGGATGGGAAATCATCAAATGACCCCCCCCCCCCGCTCTGGGCGGAGCGGAAGGGAGTGTCTCAGACTTGTACTGACTAAAACCCATCCATGTTCCTTCTTTGCCCTTTATGTTCCAGGGCCACGGTATCTCTTTCGAACAGTCCCGCAGCCCTGGCAGGCATCGGCCCATACAGACCCCTACTTGGTTGCTGACATCTCTTTAAGGCGCGCGTGGAACACTAACGCGCCGTCGACGAGCTAGCCCATAACTCGCCGTCCACAGGCCCGCGCCTACGGTGGCCGTGAGTTACCACGTGACCCCCGACGCCCAGGACGTCTTCCGCGGCGGCTGGGACGTGAGGCTCTTTTCCTCTCACATTCCGCCACCTCCTTCACTAGCATGACTGCTTCGCAGAAGGAGGTGACGGCTTCCCATTCCCTCTTGCTCCGGACCATGGCTTGAACCAGAGCCGGACGCGAGTGATCGCCGCTGCCAATCGCCACTATGAGAACACGGCGCTGCTCCGCCGAATTGGGGCAGATATCCACAGTGATCCTTGCAATGGAAACAACTGGGCGTGACCTCTCGCCCGATTCGGTGCAGGATCCTCCCGAAACAAACGTGTCCGGTGAGGACCTGCGGTAGGCGAAAGGTGAGGACGCCGTGGCGCCTCTCTAGCTACTCCTCAAAGAGGGGACTTATCGCCACTATGGTGGCGTGCCCTGCACGGGGTTACGACAGTCGCTCTCTCCCTGTCGCCATGAGATCGCGCCGGAGGTCTGTCCGCTGAGCGGCGATTTGCTGCGGCAGCGGAGTTTACCCCGACGTAGTGCCTCCGCGCGCCATTCGTGCAGGCGCGCAAGGACTTTCGCCTCCAGATTCCATGGTGGTAATCCGGCAAGTAGGCTCGCCGCCTTACCGGAGATCGTGCTGTACCCCCGGACAAGCCTTAGGGCTATCACCTATCATGGGGCGCGTTCAGGTAGCGGGCGGCTTGCCGCCTCAAAGAACGCACCCACACCGGGGCCCCGTAAAAGCCAAGGACCGCACGACCCCCGCGTAGAGCCTCCGGCTGGAGGCGTTTGGACCCCCTAGGTTGGGCAAGAGCAGCCCATTCCAGTTTGGATGCCAAACGTCGGAAATACTCCACGAAGTTCCACCGGCTGTCGAGGACGAGTCCCAAGTACTTCAACGACGACCCGACGCGGATGGAAACCCCTCCTGCCGTCAGTAGAGATCCCGACGGTGGCGCATTCCGAAGCCCATGAAAACACATGGCCTCGGACTTGTGCAATGCCACCTCGAGACCCAATTGTCGGATCTTCTCCACGACTATCGCAACCCCGCGTGTCATGTTTTTCATGTCGTAGCAAACTACGCTGACGCCGCTAGCGAGGTTGGTGCGCAGCCCCCAGTCGTAACTGATATTCCACAAGGCCGGCCCCAGAACCGATCCCTGTGGAACACCGCACGACATCTCTCGCCGGTTCCATTCTCCGCTCCAACCGGGGTAGATGACGGCCCTATCCGTCAGGTAGACCACACGACGAAGGTAGGTCAGCACCCGGTGATACTGGAGTGCCTCAATAATGCAGCTCCAGCGCATGGAGTTGAAAGCGTTGGCAATGTCAAGAGACACCGCCAAGATGACCCCGCCCCGGGACACCGCATCCCTCGTCGTGAGGGCTCTCACACGCATGATGGCGTCCACCGTCGAGCGCCCCTTGCGGAAACCAAACTGGTGTTCCGCAAGATCCGGCCCCATCCCTGCAAGATGCCCGGCGAGGCGGTTGGTAATGACTCTTTCAAAGAGCTTGCCCACCTCGTCGAGCAACACGATGGGCTGGTATGTGGACGGACAGTTCGCAGGGCGCCCTGGCTTGCGGATGAGGACCAGCTTCTCCGTCTTCCAACGAAGCGGGAACTGGTCTCTCTCCAAGCATGCGCTTAGGAGACCTTCCAGTCGGGGCCCAAGAGCCTCAGAGGCCAGGACCCAGGCTTTGCCAGGCAAGCTATCGGGTCTCGGGGCGGTATTTCTGACTATCAGCCTGCGTACCACCACTCTCAGGTCTATCTCAGTCACCTCCGGAACGTCGTCATCGGTGTGGTCTGCTTCCGGCACCGCAAGCGGCGGCGGAGCCATAGGCGGCAGAGGATGCCTCCCTCGCGAAGGGAACATAGCGCTTACCAAGTCGTCCACGAGCTCAGGCCGGAGACTCTGCATCAGCGGGGGGGCCCGGGTGCGGAGTTTGTCCCACACCATCTTGTAAGGGCACCCCCACAGATCTCCGTTCAGAGACTCCAGCATCTCCTCGCGGGCCAGATTCTTGGCCCGCCGGACAGCCTCTTGGGCGGTCTTCACCGCTCTGTCCCCTTCGTAAAGCTCCGCCTCAATGGCTGCCGCATCCGGAGAGCGGATGCGGAGCCTGCGATGCCTGGCGTACCGGAGCCGCGTGGCAACGCACGCCTCGCGCAGAGACGTCAGCTCTCGCGACCACCAGTACACCTGACGCCGGGCGCTTCCTAGCCGAATTCGGGGCATTGCCACATCGCAAACCTCGGACATGGTTTACTGGAACCAACCTGCCTGGTTGTTGATGTCGGCAGGCTTGGCCGGTGATGACACCCAGGCCTGCACTATCGAGGTTTCCAGGAGGAGCTCCCGGTCCAGCTGCTTCAGCGCTCATCGCAGACCACTCGGGGCCTGTAGGACCGGCTCGCTTGAGGTCTGGGTGGAGACGTCGAACCGGATATACCGGTGGTTATCCTCCATGACGCGCCAGTCAACGACACGTGGTGACAGAGCGGGACTAGCGAACGATATGTCCACCACCGACTCGCCCCGCATCCGCACGCACGTGGAGACAGAACCCCGATTTAGGACGACCAGGCTTGTCTTCAGAGCCCAGGCCTCCACCATCCTACCCCGCACATCCGTGTAACGGGAACCACAAGCCAAATTCTTGGCATTGAAGTCCCCGAGCACAAGCACGGGGACGGAATGGCTTCCGATGACGACACTCAACTCCGTGAGGGAGTTGTGGAACTCGGCGAGAGTTCGTTTCGGGAAGAAGTAGGCTCCCACCACAATGATCTCCCCGAACCCCTGCACCCCTGACCCTTCCTGACACTCTCAAGAGTCGGGGTACTGACGGCGGCCGACGCAATTATGGTCACTGAGCCGCTAAGGTCCTCCACCCAGTCATCCCTGGGCGGGACAAAGTACGGCTCAGCGACCACGGCGATGTTTTTACCAACTACCAACCATTTATTGTACCACATTCTAACAAATAAATGAATTTGAAAGAACCCCACAGATTTGAGTTCAAGCATTTCTTAGTTATCATGTAGCTCGACTTTTATCTCAAGGAGCTCAACGACATAAATTAGTAACCACTGCATTTTTGCCTTTTTTTTTTCAGGGCTGTGCCTCTCTACGATACTGCTAGTAGAAAGAAGGGTGCAACTTGCACATGGACCATATCATTACACGACAAGGAAAATGAACATCTGAAAGGACACGTCATTAGAGGTACATACTAAATAGCATACTTATTTCATTAATGCCATTTTTGGTTTTTTTAAGTGAGGTACCTAAAAAATCCAAGATGGTAAAAAAAACAGAACCGCTTAGGCATATCAAGGGGCTGTATTTTTTAACTTTCTTCTTCACTCAATAAAAAAAGAACTCAATAAATAAGTCCCATGAAAATCCGACCACTATAAACTTCGTTCCACCCTATTGTCTAATTACACTCGACTACCAACACATTATGTTGCTCAATCTCACGCTTTTTTGACGATCTTTGTTCTTTTTGTAGTGTAAATTTTTAAACACTGAATGCAACATTGAGTAAATGTGTTTTTATTTCCAGGAAAAACGGTGTATCCATTCGCATCAACCCTGGTAGCTGTCTGGGACACCCTAGCTATGACCTTGGGTGTTCCGAAGAAGCAGCTATCCGTGGAGTTCCATGACGTTCACTTGTACGCACAACCTGTGATGCACACACAGAGTCAACTGAAGCTTAGAGTAGCATTGCAAAGAGGAACTGGATGTTTTGAGGTATGTACTGTAACTTCTGTGATATTACTTAAGTTATGTCCACACCCCTCCAACCAACGGTTGTCCAACCTCTTGAAACGAAAGGAATTGTTTAGAGCATGCCACGAGTGACCGTGAAGCGACTTGCGGAGACGCGCAGTACACGTAAACAGGACACATGAGGCATTTCAGCCTTGTCTGTGCGGTAGCAACATGTAATGCGTCTTATTTGGGAAATGTCCATTTACGCTTCACGTCACGTGACTTCATCATCATCATTTCAGCCGAAAGACGTCCACTGCTGGACATAGGCCTCCCCCAAGTGTCGCCACATTGACCGGTCCCGTGTGACTCGCATCCAGCGGATCCCTGCAACCTTCACCAGGTCATCGGTCCACCTAGTGGGAGGCCTTCCAACGCAGCGTCTTCCGGTTCGCGGTCGCCACTCCAGAACTTTTCGGCCCCATCGGCCATCCGTTCTGCGAGCAATGTGCCCTGCCCACTGCCACTTAAGTTTGGCTATTCTTCGGGCACGTGACTTACTAATTGGGAAATTATACTATACAACATCAGTACCTATATCTTTATTACCAGTATGAAAGCAAAACTATAATAAGCATTAAATTCTACAGGTATTTGATGATCAAATTAAAGTAGCGACAGGCACGATCACGATGATTTTAAAACCAAGTATTAACGTAGTAAATATAGAATTTAACGAAAGTGAAGACATGAACCTCACCGCTGAAGATATTTATGACTTGTTGCGTGAACGAGAGTACTCTTACAGGTAAGACAACTGCATAATTTAAATGACTCTTATCGTAAATAAAAGTGAAGTGGTGGGCTATGAAGTCAGATTAGTCATTCTGAGTAACAGAACTTGATAGATCCGAGGCAGAGAAAAAGATCGCATTTCATTATTTTTCAACATTTAAAATAACACATTGCTAGGCCGTGTGGAAGAGAACTTTGAGAGTGTGATTGAGAGCCGAGTCCCTGACTCAGGTGCGTGTGCGTCGCGCACCATACTGATCGCTTACGAGATTTCCAATATTTCTATTAAATGTACATATTGAAATAAATTAAATGATAATTTTCGTCCACAGTGGCCAGTTCCGCTCTATCGAAGCCGCCAGCGCTTCTCTGAATGAAGCTTCGCTGGTGTGGCGCGACAACTGGGTCACGTTCTTCGACGGCTTGCTGCAGCTGCACATGCTGCGACAACCGCACGACGGAGTCACCCTGCCCACTCAAATCAGGAAAATCGGAGTGGATGTGAAGAAGCATCTCAGCATGAAAACCGTTTCAGAGAACAAAGTTTTGTATAAGGCCGAAGTGTTAGAACAATATGATTTTTTAAGGTAAAGTAAAACATTTTTTTATCACAATTTAACCGATATACGTAATAGGTTGTAATTTTATTTCCTTTTTTACTATTTTCAGATGTGGAGGAGTTACGATGGAAAACATCAGATACCGTAATTTACCGGCTGTTAATAAAAAGAACACGGCGATACAGGCATTGAAATTCGTTTCTTTTTTCCAGGAAGACCAACAAGTAAGTGTGCCTATTATTTTGTCTGTTAAAATTATATCTTTACTCGAATTATTAAATCATGAAGACGTGAACCAAGCATTCCGTACATAAAACTAAGTAACCCTACGCAATTTTTTTTGCTGGGAAACGACCTTTTTTTTGGGGGTGAAAAATCACGTTTTACGGTAAAACTCAATGTTTTGCTTTCAAAACATTATGCTGATAGATGCATTGAATAGTAAATGGGTCATGGAGATATGTAAGTAAAGTTATAGCTTTAAACCCTAGTATTAAAAAAAAAACTTGCCATTATATTGGGGGTCTGTCTGGTCTAGTACAAAAAAATGATCGCAATGACGGGGAGAACAAGTGCCTTTCGATAAGGGTCTATTTACACCCTTTATAAGGATTCTGTGGTAAGACTGCGAGTGGCTCGTGAGATGAGATTTGAAAGAAATGTATGAAAGATGTAGATATACTGCCAAAATAAAATGGAGTAAGGGTAGAAAAGTGATCATGAGTAATTTCAATAATGAATAAAATGATAATTTAATAAAATATGTGACATTTTAATTAACAGGTATCAACACACACAACACTACATATTTTCCTACAAATGGTTGCCGAAAATGTTAATAAAGACTTAATCAAAGTTGTTGGTATCACAAACAACCAAATGAAAGGTTCCGTCTTTGATGAAATGAAGAACATTGGAACTAATGTTTATGGTGTCAACATTAGTTACGAAGAATTTAATCTAGAAGACTTGAACACAACGAAGAATAGTAGCGGCTCACTAAAGAATGCGGACCTTGTTGTCGTCCGTAATCTATCAACCGACGACGACGTAAGAAACCATTATTGCTTCGTTTGTATCTTAGTGATTTCGCAAGGAAACTACATTGTCCTTAAATATTTACAGATGTGCCAAATGCTACATAGCATGCTACAACCAGACTCCTTCATAGTGAGCGAAGAAGACGATGTATACGGAGGTCGCGTCCGGCCGTCGTCTCTGTATCGCCAACTGTCGGCTCACAGCAACACTAGCTCGCGCTTGGGCCTGATGCGCTGGCGGCCGAGAAACGTGGCCGTGCCCACCACCGCCGTCACAGTGCGCGCGCATCGCGACGTCTCCCTCCTCACCACCGCACGCGCCAACCTCTCCCCCGGCCATCGCCTGCTCATCATTGCCGCCTACCCTGCCCCCTCCGCCGTCAAACAGTTAGTACAATGTTGGAGGAAGGACGAACAACGTAACAATCTTTATCTAGTAACTGTCAATAATGAAGAAGGCAACAATTTCTTCTTCGACGATCTACCGGATATCGATCTAGCGTTCACCGTTCTGGATCATGTGAGTGCAAACATTGTAGATATTAAAATAGGCTATAAGTGTTGCTTGTGAAAGTTAAGTTTTGAAAAAGTTCGTCTTTGCAGTGATTCGTCATCATACCTGTATAATGTTCGAGTGTGATAGTATTTTTCAAGTCCATGTGCCATATTAGCTGTACCTAGTGTCAAATTGTCAATAACGTTTAATTGTAGGGTAACTGGGGAGGAGAGTATTACGTACCAGCACAGGAGACCACGACAGTGAGCAGCAAGGTGACGTTACAAGTCGCACAAGTCGGGGATTTAAATTCTTTGAAGTGGGTCGATGCTGCGGAGACATGCAGCTCTGGAGTACCAGTCACGGTACGTACGATTATTGCAGAAAATAAAATTACAAATGTTTATTTTGACCAACGACTTCAAAAGAAGAGTAAGTAAGAGCTCGTCGATGCTTCCTTCGTTGGTGAAGCGATGGTGGACGTTGCCTGAGGCTGGGTATTTTGAGTCAAGTTAAGATTGACTTTTACTTCTATCACCGTCATTAAATCGACTAATCTATCAAGATCATTTTTTGTTTGTGCAAATTGACCTTGCATGAGCGTAATCGCAGTTGCTTGACAGTCCAGGCGGGCCACTATATCCACCCTTAACTGCCTTAGTTCATAGAGTAACACGGAATCCACGTCACTTAAAATTGTCGGCGAGGATTGGGTCAGGCTCACTCGCTTGGTGTCAGGTGACGTGGTTATGTGTAATCTAGTGGTATCCGCTCTGACCGTTGTATCTATATTTCCGCGTTTTGGATTTGAGCAAACACATTCTGGACATACCCGTTTCTTCTTATATGCTAGGGTAAATGTCTTAAAAGCATCTAGTGTAATTTTGAGACACTTTAAGTCATACCATCTCCCGCATTTTCCATTTGAGTATTCCTTATAGAAGCTATCTGTAACAGTTGAGTTGCAAGCGCTGCACTGCTTCGCCATTAGTTTGCAGTTACAAATCAAAAATACGTCGATGTGTTAGTGCAACGCCGAGCGCTCCACGTCTCGCTGTAGTGCGACAAGGATGAATTATTTCTTGCGCACTGCCTGTTATTTTCCCCCGAGGTGAGGAACAGTATAAATATACAACATTAGTTTTAGTATATGCGAAACCTGAATATAGTTTGTTTAGAATAAGTAACTGAATCGAATCCAATAATTTTTAAACCATGTTATATTTTTGAAATAATTACCTACAGCCGGGCTGTACGTTCGCAAGCGACAGCAGCCGCAATTACAGTATTTTAATTTCATCCACTTAGTTGAGTTTCTTTTTAGTTTTGTGATTGTAAATATTATATTTTTTATTTAAAAAAAATAAGTTAGTTGTGAATGAAATAAGTAGTGTTGTTCAATAAAAAAATACAAATTGTGTCTTTTGATTAGTAGATTTCATAAAAATTATAAATTCGAGAGTTTTTAACGCGAGCGTAGGTACCTAAATCACTTGTGTGTCAGTTTTTTCATCCTATCCACTTATTTATTAATTAATCCAGGTATTTTACTCCGTGGAAAAAGCGAAACACCTAATTATTAAAAAATAAACAAATTACGAAATAACAAATTCTTATTCCAATCAAATATTCACAAATCCCACGCTTACTGCTTACAAAACGACAACGTTCACGTGCAACGTTCGTTCGTCAGTGCGGCGCATTCGTGACTTCTTGGGTACCAAGTGAGTACTAGACTCGAGGCGTGTAGGTATGACTCGCGTTCCGACCGTTTGTATGAAGATACAGTACTGTAGATATTATTACCGTGCCTCAGCCTTGCTAGCGCGCACGATATTGTTCTCGCGAATAAAAATACCAAAAAAATTCACTCCACTTTAGCACTTAGTTCATTTGTTTCACGAAAACATTACGAGTCAATACACCATGAATTACAACACCATTTTTTTGGGTAAAATTACAAAAAAAAAATGCAAACAAAGCGTCCACATTCGACCGCGACAACGTTGACTTATACTAGACTATACGAATATACTAGACTATACAAATATAGCATTTGCATCATCATCACTTAGTAATAAAATCAAGTTTAAATTTTCACAGTAATTGCAGAATAGTTAGGAGGCGTAATTATAAATTAGGTTGTCATGTTAATGTTAGGTAAGGTTATCAAAAAGAACCATTCACACCCACAGACCAACAAAAGGAAGAACTATTGTGTAATTTGGCGCCAGATTCTTGTGTGCCATCCATTAATTCCTCGAACACATCTCTAGCGGCTTTTGATTTCAGTCTTGAAGTAATAGAGAAATTCTTTAAGAAAAAAGACACCGCTCCGGGTGAGGACTGTATGACATTCTCCATGATATACAACCTTCCAGTAATTATCAGACTTTATCTGTTAGATATATTTAACTCGGTGTTCTGTAATAGTTTTATCCCCGAACCACCACATTATACACTTAGTTTGCAATAAACGTTTTGACTTTTACTTTTGAGTTTGACAATGGAGACAAATTCAAATTGTGCCAATTCCAAAGATTAGCAATGGAGACTGCGACTAAGCTAAGACCTATTGCTCTTATGTCCTGTTTATGTATAAAAATATCACACTATGATTATCAAATGTCTGGAATGGTTCATTAAAAAAAGAAAAGGTTTTTTCACCCACTACTACGGGTTTTAGGCGGGCTCTGTCGAGTTTGGATGCGTTGGTAAGACTTATTAGCCACATACAATATATTTTTTTAAATATCCCTACATTGACATGCTTCCTTGATAGATCATACGTTGGGGAAAACATGTCAAAAACTCAAAAATATCTCAATGTATTAAAATAATTATCCGGGAGTTCACGGGGTATTCATCCCAAACATATTATTAGAAGATTATAATATCGCGTTAATTAGGAGTAGAAATAGATTATGGTAGTTTTATTTATGCAGGGTGATTGGATCTGGACCCGCCATATCAAATTCCCATATAGAAGACTCGGTATAACTGCTAATTATTAGACCTCACTTTCCCTAGCTAAAGTTTTATAGTTTAGGAGATATGTCAGTTTTTATATTTTATTGAGATTTTTCCAAACTATAAAGAATACGAGATATTCTCCAGCTATCCGCAGCAAATGTTTACATTGAATACTTGGGTTACCAACATTCAGATTTATAACATTGTTAAGTATAATTTAGATACCATTAAAAGTAGAAAAAAGACTACAATTCTGACATTCTTAAAACGAAATCTTACACGAATAATTTACTAAGTATGAGGGTTGGTATAGAGTATACACTGACGGTTCAAAGAGCCCTGATGGGTTAGGGGCGGATTATTATGATCCTAGATGTGTTGAAAGAGGCTGTTTTGAACTAAACAATAATGATTTACCAATAATGACATTGGAACTACGAGTAACTGCAATCTCAGAAGCTCTAACTTACGTGAAGAACAAAGGTTACAATAAAGTAGTTATTTTCACAGACATCAAGAGTGCCCCACAGCGTATAGCGCGATGCGCCTCTGGGCACAGAGGTGTCTCGAAAGCTTATGCCATTTTATGGCAAATCTGGGAGTGTAATTGTAATAATAGAGAGATAAGGTTACAGTGGGTTCCATCTCACATTGAAATTAAAATATCTCCGTAATAAGAATGGTTCCAGGCATGGTTCAGAACAAAAAAAAAAGATCTCACTGACGACGAGAACAAGTACCTCTCGGGTTCGATAAGGGTCTATTTTTACCCATTATTTATTTTGAAACTATTTCATAGTGTTTTATTATTTTCAGGTCCATTACGCCGGGTTATCCAACACCGACATTAAAAAAGCAATCGGAAAAATATCATCAAACCATAGTGGAGAAAACAATTATGGCATGGACTTCAGTGGGATAACAGAGAGGTAATACATATTTTAATACAAGTGATAGGAAAAAGCTGATGTGATGCGGAAGAACGAGGAAAATGTCGTGAGTTAAGTTTTGAGTATGAATGTGGACGGGTTAAAAGTAGAGGAAACGATGGATGGACTGTATGAAGGATGCTATGGCACGAGAGGAGGTGTGTGATGAGATGACGAGTAATAGAGAACTTTGGAAGAAGAAGACATGCTGCGCCGACCCCAAATAAATTGGGAAAAGGGCAAGAGAATGATGATGATGGGAAAGAACTGAAATCAATTTAGGATAAAAAATTACAACCGCGTCAGAAAAAATCACCAATAATTGTCGTGTTCGGAAGTCGGTGACTTTTATTTGTTTATTCTGTTTTTTGCCACCGACTTCCGAAGCTTGAATTTGAATTCAGACTACTGACTTTTTAACAACTTTTATTTATTTCACTTTTAGTTGTAATATCCTACATACATAATGCTTACTATGTTTTAATGTTACATAGTTAACAATATACTTCATGGTAATAGGCTTGTAACTGGCGAAATTTGGGTGTACTGTACACATCTGCGTAACCCTTCAAAGCATACATAGTCGTGATGGTATGTTATGGAATTGTGCAAGCACTACATATCCAAGCGATTGCAGCAAACACGACAGATTTGCTGTCTATTATTAAGATTATCCCATTATCTATCTCAGAAGGTCAGCATCAAATCTTAACAAAATTTAAACAGGACCACCGCCGACGACCTTTTTTTCTTTTTTTTCTGTTTCTTTCTTTTGTTAATCACAGATTCATTTTACTTCCACAAAAATTTCTAAAGCTTTGAGGTACTTTCAACACGAAATTAATTTACAATCACCAAAACATTTAACAAACAAATATGGCGGCACGGGGCACATGACGTTAAACCAATCAGAGCGCGAGGTGCGTTCCGTCGCATGCCATTTCACCATCTGACGGTTTCACTTCGATAGATTATAATCTACCGAAAAGTAATGCGTTAAATGGCATATGTAAATAAATTTGTAATGGCAAAACCATTTTTTGTTATGTGACTAGCGACCCGCCCCGGCTTCGCACGGGTGCAATATATAGATATAAACATTCCTCTTGAATCACTCTATCTGTTGAGACCTTCCTCAAGGAAGAGTTTTGGCCAAAGGGTGTCATATATCGGCGTTTCCGCGGAAGGCTACGCGACACCGCGCAGCGCAACACGACACCGTCACTTCGTGTACAATATAAGTATGTATGATAGTCTATAATGTATATATGTTATGGGTCTTTGTTACCTAAAATAAATGATATATTATTGTTATTAAAAAAAATCGCATCAAAATCCGTTGCGTAGTTTTAAAGATGACACCGCCAAAACCCCCACCGTCGCCGCCGCCACTATCCCCGCCGCTGCCACCACTGCTGCAACTTCCCTCGCAGGGGGCCTGAAATGGAGTGCCAATAACGGCCCCATTACGCCTTCTCCAGGCGAATATCAACCACTGCACCTGCGCTCAGGATCTGTTGCTCCAGAGCATGGCGCAGTGGTCGATTAACATCGGCGTGGTCGCTGAGCCGTACTTTGTCCCGCCCAGGGATGACTGGGTGGAGGACCTTAGCGGCTCAGTGACCATAATTGCGTCGGCCGCCGCCGGTACCCCGACCTTTGAAAGTGTCAGGAAGGGTCAGGGGTGCGTAGCAGCACGGTTCAGGGAGATCGTTGTAGTGGGAGTCTACTTCTCCCCGAACCGAACTCTCGCTGAGTTCCACAACTCCCTCACGGAGTTGAGTGTCGTCATCGGGAGCCATTCTCTCCCCGTGCTTGTGCTCGGGGACTTCAATGCCAAGAACTTGGCTTGGGGTTCTCGGTACACTGATGTGCGGGGTACGATGGTGGAGGACTGGGCTCTGGAGACAGGCCTGGTTGTCCCAAATCGGGGTCCCAACTTTCATGCGGATGGGGGGCGAGTCGGTGGTGGACATCTCGTTCGCTAGCCCCGCTCTGTCGCCGCGTGTCGTTGACTGGCGCGTCAGGAAGGGCGTGGAGACCTATTCCGACCACCGGTACATCCGGTTCGACGTCTCCACTCAGACCTCAAGCGCGCCGGTCCTACAGGCCCCGACTGATCCGCGATAGGCGCTGAAGCAGCTGGACCGGGAGCTCCACCTGAAAGCCTCGATCGTGCAGGCCTGGGTGTTATCACCGGTCAGGCCTGCCGACATCAACAACGAGGCGGGTTGGTTCCAGGAGGCCATGTCCGAGGTTTGCGACGTGGTAATGTCGAGAGTTCGGCCAGGAAACGCCCAGCGTCAGGTGTACTGGTGGTCGCGAGAGCTGACGTCTCTGCGCAAGGCATGCGTTGCCACGCGGCACCTGTACGCCAGGCATCGCAGGCTCCGCATCCGCCCTCCGGATGCGGCAGCCATTGAGGCGGAGTTGTACGAGGGGTACAGAGCGGCGAAGACCGCCCTCCAAGAGGCTGTCTGGCGGGCCAAGAATCTGGAACGCGAGGAGATGCTGGAGTCTCTGAACGGAGATCCGTGGGGGCACCCTTACAAGATGGTGCGGGACAAACTCTACACCCGGCCCCCCCGCTGACTCAGAATCTCCGGTCTGAGCTTGTAGAGGACGTGGTGAGCGCTCTGTTCCCTTCGCGAGTGGAGCATCGTCCCCCACCTATGGCTCCGCCGCCGCTTGCGGTACCAGAAGCGGAGCACACCGATGACGATGAGGACGTTCCGGAGGTGACTGGGGTTAGACCTGAGAGTGGCGATACGCAGGCTGAAAGCCAAAAATACCGCCCCGGGACCCGATGGCCTGGCAAAGCCGCGGTCCTGAGCTCTGAGGCTCTAACGCCCCGACTGGAAGGGCTCCTAAGCGCATGCTTGGAGAGAGTCCAGTTCCCGCTTCGTCGGAAGACGAGGAAACTGGTCCTCATTCGGAAGCCAGGGCGCCCTGCGCACTTTCCATCCGCATACCGGCCCATCGTGATGCTCGACGAGGTAGGCAAGCTCTTTGAAAGAGTCATTGTCAACCGCCTTGCCAGGCACCTTGCGGGAATGGGGCCGGATCTTGCGGAACACCAATTTGGTTTTCGCAAGGGGCGCTCGATGGTGGACGCCATCATGCGCGTGAGAGCCCTCACTACGGGGGACGCGGTGTCCCGGGGGGGGGTCGTCTTGGCGGTGTCTCTTGATATCGCTTACGCCTTCAACTCCATGCCCTGGAGATGCATTGGGGAGGCACTCCGGTATCACCGGGTGCTGACCTACCTCCGTCCTGTGGTCGGGGACTACCTCACAGATAATGCCGTCATCGACCCCGGTCGGAGCGGAGAATGGAACCGGCGAGAGATGTCGTGCGGTGTTGCACAGGGATCGGTTCTGGGGCCGGCCTTGTGGAACATCGGTTACGACTGGCTGCGCGCCGACCTCCCTAGCGGCGTCAGCGTAGTTTGCTGCGCTGACGACACGCTGGTACCGGCACAAGGGAGGTCACACGAGGTGGCGGCCGAAAACATGACACGCGAGGTTGCAATAGTCGTGAAGAGGATCCGGCAATTGTGTCTCGAGGTGGCATTGCACAAGTCCGAGGCCATGTGTTTTCATGGGCCTCGTAATGTGCCACCGTCGGGATCCCTACAGACGGGAGGGGTTTCCATCGTCGTCGGGTCGCCGTTGAGGTATCTAGGACAGCCGGTGGAATCGTGTCGCCATGGGATCTGGAGGCGATAGTCCGCACGCGCCTGCACGAATGGCGGGGGGAAACTCCGCTGCCGCGGCAAATCGCCGCTCAGCGGACAGACCTCCGGCGCGATTTAATGGCGACATGGAGAAAGCGACTGTCGCAATCCCGTCCTCAAATATTGGCTTTATCGCCACTATGGTGGCGTGCCCTCCACCACAGTGGCGATAAAGCCAATATTTGAGGAGTCGCTAGAGAGGCGCTATGGTGCCCTCACATTCCGCCTGACGCAGGTCCATACCGGACACGTTTGTTTCGGGAGGTTCCTGCACCGAATCGGGCGGGAGGAAACGCCCGGGTCTTTCCATTACGAGGATCGTCCGGAGGACATGGTGGAGCACACCGTGGAGGTCTGTCCCGCTTGGGCGGAGCACCGCCGTGTCCTCGTAGCGGCGATTGGCGGCGGCGATCTCTCCCGTCCGGCCCTGGTTCAAGCCATGGTCCGGAGCGAGAGGGAATGGTAAGCCGTCACATGCTTCTGCGATGCAGTCATGCTAGTGGGGTGGTGGGACGTGAGAGGGAAAGAGCCTCACGTCCCAGCCGCCGCGGGAGACGCCCTGGGCGTCGGGGGTCACGTGGTGGCTCCCTTCCGCTCCGCCCGGAGTGGGGAGGGGGGTTCATTTGATGATTACCAATCCGAAAAAAAAAATTGTCTACCTACAAACAAATTATGTATAATATATTACTATATGTGCTGGTAATAGTTCTAAGATTAAAAAGTAACACATCACTGACTGTGTATCAGAGTTGTTAAAGTTAAATTGTAATAAAATCATATTGTGCGCTTTTCCATATTTTGAAAATTTATGTCATAGAAAAAAGAAAATACAATTATATACACAATCATGTTAAATAAACATGTACATTTTTTAGTAGGTCACTATAGTGACAAACTTATATAAAACTTGATGTCAACACTTTTGTTGATAATCTTCAGTCGACTCGGGGTAAAGTGTCTCTACCTATTAGATGTAGACACAAAATAGCTCGGCTATTAGCTTTTAATATTCACACAGACTTAAGTAGTATGTTGAAGTTTAGTTATACTTCGTTTATTTATTATCTTTACACATAATTTACATTTTTAAATATTTCTATACAAAGTAATATAAAAAAACATTTAAAAATATAAAAAATAGTGGTCCACCGGTATCGGGAGCAGGGTCCAAGCTACCAGTGGTTAGGGCTTCAGAGATAGGTATCTCCTCACAATGCGAGCCGTATCGAGGAGTACTGCCTTCTGAATCAGGACCTTGATCCAACCGCCTAAGGAGAGCCTCGAAAGATGTTCGTCGAGGCTCTTGGCTATAAGGCGTTAGGGATGATGTGGTCACTGTGTGATTATGTCAATCTCTATTTATTTGAGCACTGCGCTAACCGGTTATGAAGCCTCTGGGTTTATACAAATAAACGAGTGTTCACTACTGAAAGAGTTTTTATTCCTATTTAACCCAAGGATAACCTTCCGACCGGACTAGTGCGCAGTAACTAGTCCGCCGTCCATACGTCGCGCTCACATTTACATTTTGCTTACCTTGCATTCTGTCTGTCGTGCACGCTTACATGTATCCGTACAAGGCCATTGGCCGTCACGACGATCGCCACAATGACAGCCGAGTTCACATTCCACATGTCGACAACCTCGTGTGCCAAGTCGAGATATTTTATTTGTTTCTCTTTCTCAGCTTTCACGAGGTTCTCGTCATGCGGGATAGTAACATCGACTATCATTTCGCGGCGCGCTGATCGGTCTATCACTACTATGTCAGGCTTATTGGCGACAATAGTCCTGTCTGTAATGATAGACCGATCCCAGTACAGCGTGACATGGTCTTTCTCGAGAACTGGGTCGGGCACATACTTGTAGTACGGTACCTCAGATTCCACAAGTTTATATTTCAAAGCAAGTTGCTGGTGAATAATCCTGGCTACTTGGTTGTGCCTGTGAAAGTACTCGCCGTTAGCCAGACGAGAACAACCAGAAATAGTATGTCTCATGGACTCACCCGGACGGTGGCATCCCCGACACGCATCAACCGTCCTGACCTTCATAATATATTTCCAGTAGTTATTCGTCGACATAACTTCATCCATAATCGCACAGACAAAACCTTCAGTTTCTCCAAAGGGGTCGCCGAAACGTAACTAGGACACGGACGCTAGAAAATCTACATCGCGCCCATGAAGAGCCCGGTAGAAGCGCCCGTGAAGTTCCTTGCCTTGCCATACTTCCTTGCGGTCATCGGTAGTAAGTACTACAGGTTTGCGCCAGTTCTCTTTAGCCATGGACAGCGGGGTGAGTCCCTTGTCTACTGCGACCAAATCTCGGTGCATACCCACCTCTACTTAAAAAAATATTCTCTGAGACTTGCACATCTCGCGGTTGTGAAGGGACTTATCGTTTAAAAACCCTCGATCCCCGCACTTTCGCGGGATGTACAACCTCATCACCGATGATCGTGGGTGATGCATCCGGTTTGCGGTCTGAGTCCATTTGAATACGCCGAAAGAATACATTAAAACTGGCATGACCCAACCGTTGAAGGCGCGCACCTTAATTCCTTTTTTATTTTTCCTTAGTTAGCATTGTAGGGCATTCATTCCGCACTTTTAGGATTTTAGTCGTATAAATGTAATATTCTAACATATATTATATTATATATATGTTACGTCATACGAATTTTATGTTTTTTTGACCGGAGGGCTCAAAAAATCCGTCCTTATCAGAAGGTCAATTTTTGTGAGACTCCCGCCTCCCAAGTGTGACGTCACATATTTTGCAATATTACATGCTGCCCGCCGATAGAGTTGGAAATATTTCTTTAATAAGTTTTTCGTTAATAGTTCAAATTTCGTGTTTTAAAACTTAGCAATATTATTTTTTTAAATGTGACGTCACCAAATTTAGAACCCCTCCAACCGCTTGTCACACAATGTCACACTTTGTTGTCACCTCTTTAACGTATGACGTAATTAAATTACGTCATAAATTTTATTGCTGACCACTAATAGACACATACTTCCATGGTAGCAGCCACTAACTGTGACTTCCTGGAGTATCTAAAGTGTCCCTTCACCTGCGATTTAGAGGACTTACTGTCAAAATCTCTACTGAAACCGCGATTAACGTAGCCACCTGGGTGCTAATAATGTGACAAATCATCGTTACAAAAGAAGAAGAAGATCATGGGAATTATATTAGATCTCATATTTCCGAAGATATACCATGATTGCCGAAGCGGATACTTTTCCAAGGACTCGGATAAACGAGCAAAAAAAAAAGTTGAAGTGTAGACACAAGTATTACGCAGATCGATGTAACAAATAGTGTTGAAAGCAAGCCATTTGACTATTCACTATATTTATGTTACTACTGACTGTTATTAATATTTTACTTCGAAGTTCAAATGCAAGTGCAGTCACATTTAAACGTTAAAGATATGCCGCGAGTGAAACAATTGATATAACTCCTGTTCACTCTGGGGTATCTCTAGCATTATAAATAAGCCTGTCTAGTATCAAAAAAAATCCTATGTTTACTGAGTCAAAAATATGTTTAATATATATGAAACAAAGCATAACAAATGGGTTTCCTGATATAAATAAGTGAAGACTATTTAAAATTGCGACATCTGTGGGGCTTGACCGATTTTACTTAGACAACCGAGCGTTATGCCATCGTGTTTGTAATAAAATTACCTAACTGTTCTTTTAATACATATTTTAATAAGAAAATAGATGAGTGGACATATAGTATCAATTTATCTATTTATACCTTACAACTCTGTAGTAGGGACAAAAAGATGACAACCTAACAGATTCTTGGCTCTTATGCTTTGTAGACATTTACCCTAATTCCATTTTGATTTCGTTTGGTTTGGAAAAAAGATTAGTTCCGTTAGTTTTAATAAACTTGACTTTATCAGGCAACCCATTCGCAATGTTAGTTTGTTCGTATAAGTATTTTACTCCGTTGAAAATCCGTCTCCGTTTTAAATAGCCGTTCTGAGGCTCTTCACTGCCAGATTTTAGCCTTTTCCCTCTCGCACAATGTGGACATGATCATTAATCTACTAAATCATTAGTATTCGAAGTCATTTCGGTAGGCACATATAAAAATACGAAATCCTGAAAGTCCTGTTTTAATATTCAAACGAAACTATTTTATTTAGTTTGTGTGCGGGCAACATTGGAAAAAGGTGGTCTGGTTGAATTTGACAACGTCATTGTCTTATTTTGGTATTGTCCCCATAAAGTTTTTATTTTGTGGGCTATTGTTTGTCTACCTATTATCTAAGAACTAATCTTATTTAATACATTATTTAACTGGTCACCATTAAATATAGTAAAATCCAAATAATAGTAATTTTATTATTTAAATAAACTTCAGGTTGAGTTGCTATAAATTGCTGAAAATAAAATGGTATACACGAATATTTTTACATCGTTCTGGAGCCGAAACATAGTAACTCCAGTCGAGTAATAGTTACTATTAGCATTGTTATTGTTTTTTTAAGACATCAAATAAAGAAGTTAGAAATTTATCACTTTTATTCTGTCATTCGAGTTAAATCTTAGTAGCGGTTTCACTATTTCATTCATAAACGCAAGGTCGTGCGCTCGCGGTGGTTTAATGGACTTCGGACGAATAACCAGCTGAAAAAGTACTTGCAAGTAGATATTTCATTTCAGGTAGGTACGATTAAGGTTGGTGTAAGTTCATTTACCTCCACCATCTCTCGTCTCCTCGTAAACGAGAGAAATTAATTGACAATTAATTCACCAGTCTCGCATCACGAAATCACTAATACTCGTACTTATTCAACTACACAACGACGAGTACGCTTAGGAGTTGTTTTTAAGGCATTGAATCGAGTGTTGATCAATCGATCTAATAGGTACTTAAGAAACATACCCAATACCCTACCATATGATAAATAAAAAATAGTATTACAGCTTAAAACAATTTTGTTGCGGCAATGCTAGTGGCGGCTTCCACAAAGGCAGGCAATTCGAACAGAAAAAGACCCTATTTTTATAAGGTTAATCGTGGAATTTGGTTGTGCATCCTTGTAAAGTCTAGTCGAACACAATACAATAGATTTCTCAGAATATTTTTTAGTAAACTGCGTGTTTACCTAGTTTGATGAAATTTCTAAATTTCACCGTTTACGGTTAAGAAATAAAGTCTGAATTCGCTTTTCGTGTTATTATTTGTTTACCTATTTATCTACCGCGTATGTATTTTTATTTATGTTGATGTACCTATCTTAAAGAACACGGCGCCGAATTATTGCTTGATTTAAATTGCGTTTATCTACTTATAAGTTCAATAACTCTAATTTTTCCGTCATACTTTCTACAGGCTTAGGAACGTCGTGTCAGTTATACATTTTACGTATCTAAATACTTACTTACTTGTACACTTTTAATGTCAAGAAAAATAAATACAGGCGCAGGCGTATTTAAAAAAATTGAGCTATTTACAAACATAATCATTATTCACAATTTATACTTCCCTGTATTCTGTATTCCTCGATACACAAACGGGCACGTTTAATGAGATTGTCTTTTAATTTAGCTAATGCGTCTCTGTCACTTTTCACAATATTAAACGCGTCCACAATTGCACTTCTTAACTCATCTCGAGTAGTATGTTCCTCGAAATAAACTAGTCATTTTATCTCAGACCACAAATAAAAATCCAGTGGGGTTAAGTCAGGGCTCCTTGCGGGCCAAGCCACAGGGCCACCACGACCTATCCACTGCTCACCAAACTCACTGTTCAGATACGCACGCACTAAATTCGCATATTGAGCAGGGCATCCATCATGCTGATAGTATATACAGCGTAAATAAGCCAGAGGCACATCCTCTAGCAACTCCGGTATCATATTCTGCAGCATATCCAAATAAGAACCACCAGTCAGGTGCCCTTCAATAAAAATAGGCTCTATTATTTGGTCATTAATAATGCCTGCCCAAACATTCCATGATCGAGGAGGCGCTGGGTTACAGCCAGATTGGTGGAGGTGAAGGGAACTTGAGGGTCGGTAATTCCACGAGCGCGCAGTGAGTTCAGGTTTTCCGGCTGAGCATACAAGAGTCTAGCCTCTTCCAAGTTCTGGTGCGCCATCCCATAAAAATCCACCATTGCCCAATACTCCACATTGGAGTAGAAATATTGCCGAATCATTTTTGACACGTGATTAGGTTACGCGTGAGTGACCTAATACAGCGAAACGCGCGACTATACTAGAAAGGGCGCCGATCGCGTCGGCTAGACTGTGTAAGCGTGGGGTTGGGGCGTGGCTTACGGATCAAGCTGTCTGATCGATGAAAGGATTTTTCAATGGGTACCGTTTGCATGTGTTGCCGATCGTCGATACGTTACGTACACACACATATGCATTTACCGCAAGGACTACTACATCGAGTTCTCATTATTTAACAAAAAAAAAACAATAAATTTAATTTTTCGTGATTTTTTTTATTGTTACTTTTTGAAAAAAATAGTCCCAATCGTTTCGAGTTCGATGATCGAGTTTATGGCTTTCGGTTCCAGAACGACCTAAAAGTAACCATGTATATAAGCCGGAGAGGTGATCTGTACCTCAGGACCTTCCTACTTCAGACACCTTTCTCTGTTTAAGATTGTGCATATACCAGTGCCTGTTACTTCTGTTGAATTAAATAAAGATTTATGATTATGATTAATTTTTTAATACCTATCTACCGACCCCTAATATATAATAATAGCTTTCTCGTATTACTACATTTTTTTATTATTTAATTGCCTCGGAAACGAAAATTGAAAATATTTTTTTAATTTCATTTAATAATGTTATATTCTCAGCCATCCATCATGTCCTACTTTTTACATAAAATGAATAGTCACCTTATTAGAAAGAGACTAAATTAGCGTTAAACTCTCTTTTGGTGGCAATTTTTAAGAATTACAGTTGTACACACGGCGGCACATGAAGCTGTAAATTTCCAGTATAAATTGACCTCGCTTTGTATTGATTCTCTATACAATGAGAGATCCGCATAAACTGGTTTTGTAAAGCTTGACTGGCCGTCGCGTGCATACGTAGTACTTATTACTTCCGTGCAAAGAGTAAAGACAAAAGGAAAATAAAACAAAATTAGTTTTCAGCCATTCCGAATGACTACACTGCGAATAAAACCTATTTACGTAAATTATTTTTATCACAGAAATCGCGTATGAGGTTATAGCAAAACTTTAAAAATTAATATCTTTTGCGTCTGGTGGTTGATTTTGATGAAATAAACGTTAAATAATACCCACAATAGTGCTTCTTATTTTGTAATATTTAGATTTTGAATACAATGAGGGGTTTTTACGTGATGCGCGCACAAACGAACAGACAAACCGACAAACAGACAAAAACAAAAATATTATAGATAGAGATATTTCAGATATTTTTACTTTCTATTACTTATTTGTCGCACCTTCCAGTGACTTTTTTGCAAAAATCTGTAATGTACAGACATGGGAAATCATCAAATGACCGCTCTGGGCGGAGCGGAAGGGAGTGTCAGACTTGTACTGACTAAAACCCATCCATGTTCCTTCTTTGCATTTTGTGTTCCAGGGCCGCGGTATCTCTTTCAAACAGTCCCGCAGCCCTGGCAGGCATCGGCCCGTACGGACCCCTACGTAGTTGCTGACATCTCGTTGAGGCGCGCGTGGAACACGAACGCGCCGTCGACACGGCCTGTCGTCATAAGACGGCCGGACGGCGAGCTAGCCCAAAACTCGCCGTCCACAGGCCCGCGCCTACGGTGGCCGAGGGCCACCACGTGACCCCCGACGCCCAGGGCGTCTCCCGCGGCGGCTGGGACGTGAAGCTCTTTCCCTCTCACGTTCCGCCACCTCCTTCACTAGCATGACTGCTTCGCAGAAGGAGGTGACGGCTTCCCATTCCCTCTCGCTCCGGACCATGGCTTGAACCAGGGCCGGGCGCGAGAGGTCGCCGCCGCCAATCGCCTCTACGAGGACACGGCGCTGCTCCGCCCAAGCAGGGCAGGCCTCCACAGTGTGCTGCACCGTGTCCTCCGGACGATCCTCACAATGGAAACACCCGGGCGTTTCCTCCCGCCCGATTCGGTGCAGGAACCTTCCGAAACAACCATGTCCGGTGAGGACCTGCGTCAGGCGGAAGGTGAGGGCGCCGTGGCGCCTCTCTAGCCACTTCTCAAAGAGGGGACGTATCGCCACTATGGTGGCGTGCCCTGCACGGGGTTGCGACAGTCGCTCTCTCCATGTCACCATGAGATCGCGCCGGAGGTCTGTCCGCTGAGCGGCGATTTGCCGCGGCAGCGGAGTTTCCCCCCGACGTAGTGCCTCCGCGCGCCATTCGTGAAGGCGCGCGAAGACTATCGCCTCCAGATCCCATGGCGGCAATCCGGCAAGGAGGCTCGCCGCCTCACCGGAGATCGTGTGGTAACCCCGGACTAGCCTTAGGGCTATCCCCTTTTGGGGCGCGTTCAGGTAGCGGGCGGCTTGCCGCCTCAGAGAACGCGCCCACACCGGGGCCCCGTAAAGGGCCATGGAATGCGTTCCATTCCCCCACGTAGAGCCTCCGGCAGGAGGCGTTTGGACCCCCAGGTTGGGCAGGAGCCGCTTGAAGGCAGCCCCGGTCCGTTCCAGTTTGGGGGCCAAACGTCGGAAATGCTCCACGAAGTTCCACCGGCTGTCGAGGACGAGTCCCAGGTACTTCAGCGTCGACCCGACGCCGATGGAAACCCCTCCCGCCGTCAGTAGGGATCCCGACGGTGGCGCATTCCGAGGCCCATGAAAACACATGGCCTCGGACTTGTGCAATGCCACCTCGAGACCCAATTGCCGGATCCTCTCCACGACTATCGCAATCGCCCGCGTGTCATGTTTTCGGCCGCCGCCTCGTGCGACCTCCCTTGTGCCAGTACCAGCGTGTCGTCAGCTTAGCAGACTACGCTGACGCCGCTAGGGAGGTCGGCGCGCAGCACCCAGTCGTAACCGATGTTCCACAAGGCCGGCCCCAGAACCGATCCCTGTGGAACACCGCACGACATCTCTCGCCGGTTCCATTCTCCGCTCTGACCGGGGTAGATAACGGCCCTATCCGTCAGGTAGTCCCCGACCACACGACGAAGGTAGGTCGGCACCCGGTGATACCGGAGTGCCTCCCCAATGCAGCTCCAGGGCATGGAGTTGAAGGCGTTGGCGATGTCAAGAGACACCGCCAATACGACCCCGCCCCGGGAAACCGCATCCCCCGTCGTGAGGGCTCTCACGCGCATGATGGCGTCCACCGTCGAGCGCCCCTTGCGGAAACCAAACTGGTGTTCCGCAAGATCCGGCCCCATCCCCGCGAGGTGCCCGGCGAGGCGGTTAGCAATAACTCTTTCAAAGAGCTTGCCCACCTCGTCGAGCAACACGATGGGCCGGTATGCGGACGGAGAGTCCGCAGGGCGCCCTGGCTTCCGGATGAGGACCAGCTTCCCGGTCTTCCAACGAAGCGGGAACTGGCCTCTCTCCAAGCATGCGCTTAGGAGCCCTTCCAGTCGGGGCCCGAGAGCCTCAGAGGCCAGGACCCAGGCTTTGCCAGGCAAGCCATCGGGTCCCGGGGCGGTATTTCTGGCCTTCAGCCTGCGTACCGCCACTCTCAGGTCTACCCCAGTCACCTCCGGAACGTCGTCATCGGTGTGGTCCGCTTCCGGCACCGCAAGCGGCGGCGGAGCCATAGGCGGGGGAGGATGCCTCCCTCGCGAAGGGAACAGAGCGCTCACCACGTCCTCCACGAGCTCAGGCCGGAGACTCTGCGTCAGCGGGGGGGCCCGGGTGCGGAGTTTGTCCCGCACCATCTTGTAAGGGCGCCCCCACGGATCTCCGTTCAGAGACTCCAGCATCTCCTCGCGGGCCATGTTCTTGGCCCACTGGACAGCCTCTTGGAGGGCGGTCTTCGCCGCTCTGTACCCCTCGTAAAGCTCCGCCTCAATGGCTGCCGCATCCGGAGGGCGGATGCGGAGCCTGCGATGCCTGGTGTACCGGTGCCAGACACGGAAAGTCTACGATTTTATTATATGTAATAGATATAGATAGATAATAGATAGATGTATAGATAGGCCAGTTACAGGCACTTTTGAATTGTCGAAACAAAGACAACAATGAAAAATAGCTACAGTCCCAAGGCATAAAAACTGTGAAAGAACTGTAGTTGCCCATGCCCTAACGTAGATCTCTATGGAGACGAACGGGCAAGAAACTCCATGGACACTCTTTTAAATCAGAATACTTTTACAATAACTTGGTTACATCATTTATGTTGAGATGGTACATTATGTGAGAACGATGTAGCAAGATGTGTACTTTAAAAGTGTCCATAGTAAAAATAATTAAAAAATAAAATAAATAATTCAAATAAACCGTGGCAACCAAGAGATGACCAGTCACAACTGACAACGCCCGTTCACGAACATGACGCATGTATCGGCACCATTCAACTCAACCATTTTGAAGGAAACTAAATGATCCGACACACGCGCCACCATCAGCGAGACATTTGAGTGAGCATGACGTACTCTTAACCGCCAAGTTCACATTCAAGTCAAGAAAATACGTAGGTTTCCAGCGAATGACAGCTTTCTAGTATAGAGTACTCACACAATATGGGCTATGCGGTTTTATATTACTAAAGAGATTGAATTTATACATTGCAAAGATAGTTGTACAATCTTCAGCAGCTCCAACATACTGTTTAATGCTATCCATTTATGCGCCCCTGTCCTTGTGGAGCAGGACCGGCATTGAGCCAAGCATTTTTATCAGCGATATAATCGTCCAACTTGTAATATGCTTGCTTACATAGTGTGCGTTTAATGCATGTTTTAAATTTAGTTTCATTCAGTTCAAGAATACTTTGTGGAATTTTATTATAGCATCTCAAACAGTACCCCATGAAAGATGAGTCTACTTTAGCGAGTCTGAAGCCTGGCTGAACTAATCGGTCACTATTTCTAGTACCATAATTTATTGTCGCCTCTTTTATTAAAAAGATGTAGATTTTTTCTCACATACATTATGTTTTCATAGATGTATTGACAATGTACCGTCATGATGTTATTTTCCTTAAACAGATCCCTTAGAGAATCACGCCTTCGAAGATTATATATGGCTCTGATGGCTCTTTTTTGCAGAATAAATAAAGACTCGATGTCTGCAGCCCGTCCCCATAGCAAAATACCATAAGACATTATACTATGAAAGTAACTAAAATAGACCAGTCTAGCGGTATCTACATCAGTATATTGACGGATTTTTCTAATAGCATTTGCTGCTGAACTTAGCCGCCCCGCTAGAGATGTTAAATGAAAACCCCATTGTAGCGTTCAATCAAGCGTAATCCCCAGGAAAACTGTTTTATCTACAAATTCAAGCTTCTCTTTATTCAATACTATATCACAATCGCTACTTTTAACATTTGGTAAAGCAAATCTTATGCATTTCGTTTTTTTTTTCATTTAATACTAAATTGTTTGCTGTGAACCGGTTATGGACCTGAAGTAAGGCATTATTCACGTTATCTAGATTTTGGGCCCGTCTATTTATCTTAAAAATTACGGAAATGTCATCAGCGAATAACACCATATTTTGAGGTTGGTGTTTCAATAAATAGGGTAGATCATTAATATATACTAAAAAAAGGAAAGGACCCAATATTGAGCCTTTTGGAGCCCCCATTTTTACTTTTAAACCCTTTGAATTAACACCATTTATTTGAACTTGTTGTTGTCTATCATTCAAATATGATTTTATCAAAGCAAGTGCAAGTTTACCTAGTCCGTAATGCTCAAGTTTCAAAAGTAATAGTATTTAGTGTTTGTGTGCATAACTCTGACTTCACCCACACATATAAACTGTAAATCAATTAGTTGGTTCAATTGTACTTATGTTATTTAAGATTGTGCCAAGTGAGTCGATATTATGAGAGGGAGGCCTATAAATAGCTATGACTACTGTTTCGGGAATAATTTTAATGATTAAGCAATTACTATCTTGGGATAGTGGTTCTTCTTTGATAGTTCGCAAATTATTTTTAACATAAACTACTACTCCGTCGTTTTGGTTAGTGTTTCTATCTGTTTTTATATGAATAAAAACCGTTCAAAGATGGTAAGTTGACTATCTGTTTTGACAGCCAACATTCTGTTACTACGATAAAATCACAGCTTATGTCAAGACTTTGTAATAACATTTCAAAACCCTCCATGTTTCGGTTTATGCTGCCAATATTTTGTGTAAGTAAGGTAAGCGTTTTGTCGCCAGAACGAAGAAGGTTTTTACAGTCCTCAACATTACAGATTTTAGATTCAGACACAGTAAAACTATCTAGATCACTGATTAGCTGATTGCTCATGATAGTTACAAACTAAGAAGAAATACAAATAAGAGATGAGCTACCTGTTTGTGTCCCTACTAAATAAAATATTCTGTAGCGCTCTTAGGCGCCCTCATAGTCTATGGAGTTAATGTAGTTGGTCTCTGCATGTTTACGTGCCGGGCAACTTGTGATGTAAGTTGCCCGGCCCGGTTGGATGGTCACATTTCCTCTTGAATCTTTTGCACGTCGCACAGTGGGGGGGAGAAGATTTACAGATGCAGTCCTAGACGGAATATCCCGTCTCTGCACAGTGGTTGCAAGTAGGACTAGTCTCACGGCAAAACTTAGCTACGTGGCCGAACTGCTGGCAATTGTAGTACCTGGTGACTATCGTAAAATCTCTCACCGGGCATGAAGTCCAATTAATAAAAATTCTACTCTGGTTGACTAGCATTTTTCTTATGCCAGCGGGTACTTCCAGAATGTAGTTGCAGGTAAGAAGGCCTTTCTTACTCGATTTATGGCTTAATGTAATGGTCTTAAGGAAGGATTCACGAGTTGTATTCGGCAATTGGTCTGATAGGTTTTGCTCGTAAATACGGTCGAATACCTCCTGCTCAGTAAGAGGTACAGTAACCCCAGTTGTTAGGCCTGAGGTGAATATCTTCTCCGAATTTTTCAGTTTATCTATATCGACTTTATTTTGTGTGCTAATCAGCACTCCCCCATTTTTCACTTTTTTCAGGCCACGGACTTTTGAACAAGTGACTTGGTGTCGTCACTTGTTTTGGTCTGATCGCTGGGATAAATGGCGATCGAACTCAGGTTTGCAGGACGGACGAAGTTGTCGGAGCCTTTCTTCAAGATGCTAGCATAGGAATTGTTGGACGGATTCAGCTTCGACTCAATAACCTCTTTGAACTGGTTCAGAGAGTGCGCCACGTTTTGCTGATGCTGTAGGTGCTGAACGGTACTGTGTGACTGGATCATTTTCTTCTTCACCGATTGCTAATTGACAGCCATCTGAGCAGTCCCACTTTGGACCTTCCGGCAAAGGGTTGAGACACGTTGCTTCTGGTCCGAGCCATTTCTGGATCTCAGGCGTGATGGCAAGATTACTCGACAAAGCATTCTCCGCAGTTGCTGGTAGAGTGGTGGTGGTTCACGGTAGGCGTTGGCGGAGGACTTCTTCGTAGTATTTGGCTACGTCCTAACGGGTTCGATTCTGGGTTAGACATACTAACCGCAACACTTTATTTATTCACAACAGAAAATAAATATAACTCAGTTCATCTTGCACATAAAAGTTGGTATGGCACTAGTCGCATTACGTTGATTTTAACTGACGTCACAAATAATTATTGACATATTTTGTCGTAATTGTTTATAGATATTTAATTTCAGCAAGTACAAAAAAACACGTCCGCTTAGTCTCACGACTCGTAAAGTGAATATATGATACTTAAATTAAGTTGTCAATACTGCAATACTGCTGAATGAAATTGATTCCCTGAATTTAGGAATTTATTATTAATTAGAATTATACGTTTTGTAGATTTAAATATTAACATAAATTTCTTTGAAGTTATCACTGTAGAACACCCGCGCACTTGGCAGCCTGTCTGTGGCAGTCAAGCTGCTGCGACCGAATTAAGGAGCAATCAATATAAGCAACCACTCGACGGCAAGTCGTAACCGTTTTGTTACAATCAACAGTTTTCGAACATAAAACACGTTTGGCTGCTACGGCAAGTGCGCGGGAACCAAAGGCAGCCAAATACGTTTGCTTTGACTTGCTCTGGTTGCACTCAGCCATTCGGCTGCCGTGCAATCATGCACATTCTTACACCCGGCCACCGAGTGTGCGGGCTCCAATATACCACCATACATCGGAATGGCTTAGGGATATGGCATAGCTAAAGGCTCAAGTGTCATACCTGTAGTGACTGCGCCTGCACAAAAAGAAACGATAGAAATTTCTTAGAGCATGCCACGAGTCATAGAGCAAGATCCCAAGACCGCCACACATCCATACATATAAAATTCAAAGTCCTGACTGATTGACTGACTGATTTATCAACGCACAGCCCAAACCGCTAGAGACATGAAATTAGGAGGGTAAAAACAAGTTACTTACTAAATGTGTGGCATCGAATAATGTTAGTATGTACTGTGAACGTATGCATACCGTCTAACTTGTGCCGACGGCCAATTTTTCAATATCAGTTGCTAAAGTTGCGTAAAAATAATAGTAACTTTTCTTAAAGCCTGAGTGCTGATTTTTTTATGCTGTATGGAAGATTGTTAAAAATTAATTATAACGTAGTAGTATCCGAAACACATTATCAAACAGGAGGAGTTCACCGAGCTCTTCAATTCTCTCGGCGATCGGTTCATAGCTGGTGGAGACTTCAATGCGAAGCATAGCTATTGGGGCTCAAGATTGACCCTTCCCAGGGGCCGGGAGCTACTCAAAACTGTCGAAAACCTAAAAATGGAAATCATATCATCAGGTCAGCCCACATACTGGCCTACCGACAGAAAGAAAGTACCTGACCTAATAGACTTCTGTGCTGCTAAAGGTGTCTCGAAAGATTACTTCCAGTGCCAGAGCAGCTATGAGCTATTATCCGACCATTCACCAGTCTTAGTCACATTATTTAGTAGTTTCAAAGAAACTACAGAAACCTGCGTCCTTCACACCAAAAAGACAGATTGGCAAATCTTCAGGTCAATAATCAATCATGCCCTGACGCCTACAGTCAGTTTAAAGTCAGAAAACGATATAGTAGCAGCAGTAGAATTGTTCAATGTTTCAGTTCAAACTGCTGGCTGGCAATCTACTCCTACCAACAACTTCAAAAATAACAAAAAATCTATATCCTATACTATACTCGATAAGATAACTGAAAAAAGGAGACTAAGAAAACAATGGCAACAATCTAGATACCCTAACGATAAAAGTAAATTAAACCACGCTGTTAGGAAACTCAAAAAGCTTTTAGACGAGGACAGAAATAATAGTATCCAGGCGTTCCTGAGCAACCTTGATGCTACTGCTGCTACCGACTACTCACTGTGGAAAGCTACAAAAAAACTAAAGCGGCCTAAAACGGTGTCTCCCCCACTTCGGCAAGCCAGCGGGGTGTTGGGCTCGAAATGACGAAGAAAAATGCTCAACATTTGCGGAACATTTAAAGGACGTTTTTCAGCCTCACTCCTACGAAGGGCCCCCAGAGCACAAAGAAGAAGTTCAGCGAGAAGTTCATCAGCTCATCCACCAGCCCCATCGCGATGTTTACAAAGCAGGAACTAATTAGAGCGATAAAAAACGTAAAACCTAAAAAAGCCCCTAGTTACAATTTGATTACTGGCATGATTTTGCAACAACTTCTAGATTCTGGCCTGAACTTCCTGTTTGTCAATCTACAACGCTATGTCAAGACTTTTCTTTTTTCCACCTCAATGGAAAACAGCTAAGATCCTGATGGTTTCTAAACCAGGCAAACCACTTGAAGACCCGAAGTCATACCGACCAATAAGTCTGCTTCCAATAGCGTCTAAAGTTTATGAATCGCTCCTGTTATCACGCTTAATACCTATAATTAAAGAAAAACATTTAATACCCGACCATCAATTTGGGTTCCGACAATGACATGGCACAATAGACCAAGTTCACAGACTCGTCAGTAAAATTCACAACACCTTCGAAGATAAGGAATATTGTGCTGCTGCATTCCTTGACATTTCTCAAGCATTTGATAGAGTTTTGCACGAAGGTATCCTCTATAAAATCAAAAACAGCTTCCCAAGCAACATCTTCCTCATCTTGATGTCGTACTTGAGAGATAGATACTTCTTCGTGCAGAGTGGAGACGCATTATCAAAGCTATACTCTATCGCTGCTGGGGTACCTCAGGGCAGTGTGCTTGGACCGATTTTGTACCTGATTCATACTGCGGACCTCCCAATATCAAAATTAGCGACTACAGGAACCTTCGCGGATGACACAGCTGCGTTGGTATCCCATACTGACCCTAAAGTAGCGTCAGCTATGCTGCAGGCCTGTTTGGATGACATAGCCCTCTGGTTCAAAAAGTGGAGGATAAAAGCAAACGAGACCAAGTCAGTAAATGTCACATTTTCTATGAGAAAGGATACATGCCCATCAGTACAGTTAAATAGAATACAAGTGCCTCAAGCTGAACATGTTAAATACCTTGGTTTATACCTTGACAGACGCCTCACGTGGAAGAAACACATCTTCACGAAACGGAAGCAACTTGGACTGACACTAAGAAAGCTCTACTAGTTAATTGGCCGAGGTTCACAATTACACCTGGAAAACAAACTCCTTTTATACAAAGCTATAATCAAGCCTATATGGACCTATGGCATCCAGCTATAGGGAACAGAATCACACTAACATTGAGATCATACAGCGCTTTCAGAACAAGCTTCTGAGAACAATTACAAACTGCCCATGGTTTGTTCCAAATAAAGCTCTACACCATGATCTGAAGATACTTCCAGTCAATGATGAAATAAAAAGCTACATCAAGTCATACAAGGAAAGAATAACTCGTCACCCAAACATCTTGGCAAACCATCTCATGGATAAAAAAGGAACCCGCAGGCTAAAACACAAAATTCCACAAGATTTTATCGGACAATCTTAGCATTATGCTTTATAAGTAAGAGGTTGTGTCATAGGGCGCATACCAGGCAAGACATCTAACCCGACAAAGAAATTACTTAATGTCCCAATAAATAGTGACAGATTGTAAGCAAAAAGAGACAAAAAAAATTAAAAAAAATATAAACGTAATGAGACAAGCTTTTACTGATTGCGTTTGGCTTGATTGGTCGTCGTGCGTGCAAGATTCGAGAGAAAAAAATTTTAAAAAAGCTCTGACATCTGTGTTAAATATATTACAGTGGCACGCGTGTGATGGGCCTGGTGCGCGGTGGCGCCTTCAGCGGCGTGGTGCGCGTGCAGCCGGAGCTGCTGTGGCCGGTGCCGGCGCACTGGAGCCTCGAGGACGCAGCCACCGTGCCGCTCGCCTATGCACACGCATTCTACTGTCTCGTGAGTATATACTCAAGCTGATAGAAACAATCATTTCGACGTTCGTTCAAAAACTTCTTCGGCGTACTGTGAGGGGTCTTATCCACGCTTTCATAATATCCCGGCAACTAGCAAGTCGCACGCAGCGCTTCTCCGCCACATTAATTATACAGTGTGGAACTCTTTGCGTTCCCTATAACTAATAATTATCATTGAACGGGCATCTTCTGGCATGATCGTCCTTTTGTAGGCCTAATTCGTTCCATAATCCTATCAGGCGAGATCAATGTACAGATTAAGCCTTTTAATAATTAAGGAATCGCATTAAATCCCGATTCATTTTAGGGCATCAAATATGGCAAGCAGCTGACTCCTGATGTCTCTGTGTTAGTCCATGGAGGGGCTGGAGCTTTGGGCCAGGCTGTGTTATCCATACTCCTTGCTCACGACTGTGAAGTATACACGACCGTTAGTGACATTCGGAAAAAACGTTTCTTACTTAATTTATTCCCGGAACTGAAAGGTAAACAAGTGATGTTCAACTATTTATGTATAAATACATATCGTAATTAGTCTAAGTAAAACTATAATTATTTATCATTTAATTGTTTTCAGCTGATCATATCGGTAATTCTCGGGATGAAAGTTTCGTAGATATGATTCGTAACGCAACAAAAGGGAACGGTTGTTCAGTTGTTATAAGCTCAGTTAGAGGAGCCTTGAAGAAGGTATGTACCGCGTTATATTTATTATTAGTCGTCATAATGAGATTATTAACAATGGCTACATTGGATTGTTTCTTTTTTTTTAGAAAACACTTAATTGTGTTGGTTTCAAGGGCACATGTTTTGATGTTTCTCAACTTCACAATCATGACGAAGAATTTGAATATGGAATGTACAACCTCTCTAGAGAAAGATATTATACTACTGTCGATTTCTCAACAATATTTGAAACTCCCGAGGAAATGAAAGTAAGTAAAACTAAAAATCTGGCAGAAGTTTTTTTTTTTTAATTTCCTGTATTTTTATGGCCTGCCCAGTCCCACTTCATCATTATCATTTCAGCCGAAAGACGTCCACTGCTGGACATAGGCCTCCCTCAAATGTCACCACATTGACCGGTCCCGTGCGACTCGCATCCAGCGGATCCCTGCAACCTTCACCAGGTCATCGGTCCACCTAGTGGGAGGCCTTCCAACGCAACGTCTTCCGGTTCGCGGTCGCCACTCCAGAACTTTTCGGCCCCATTGGCCATCCGTTCTGCGAGCAATGTGCCCTGCCCATTGCCACTTAAGTTTGGCTATTCTACGGGCTACACACACTGGTCATAGACTTTCGTCTTGAGACACTGCGGTAAGTTGGACGAGAAGATACCACGCAACTTCCCGAACGCTGCCCAGCCGAGGCGGATTCGACGATTGACCTCTTTCTCGAAGTTAGACCTATCTAACTGGACCATTTGTCCCAGGTAGACATAATCGTCTACAACTTCGAGTGTATAGTCTCCGATCTTGATAGGAGTGGGTGTTACATGGGCATGCAACATGACTTTGGTATTGTCCATGCTCATTCTAAGATCCACTCTTTCGGAAGCTCTACTGAGGTCATCGAGCATTGTACTGAGGTCCTCCATGGTCTTAGCCATGACCACTATATCATCGGCAAATTGAAGGTGAGAGATGTAATCGCCACTGATGTTGATGCCTAGCCTTCTCCAGTCCAGAACCTCCAGTGCAGCGGTGAACAGTTTCGGAGATATGACGTCTCCCTGAGACAGGGAGACGTCATGTCTCCCTGTCTTACACCTCGCTGCAGAAGGATAGGTTTTGAGGTCTGGTCCTGAAGTCGGAATGACATGGTGGCGTTTTTGTAAAAACATTTCAACACTTCGATGTACCGATAGTCGATTTGGCAACGTTGGAGAGACTGCAGTACAGGCCAAGTCTCGATCGAATCGAAGGCTTTCTCGTAGTCCACAAACGCTAAACATAATACTCTTCGGTCTTATGTATAACCTGTCGCAGCGTATGTATGTGGTCTGCGGTGCTTTAAACCACCGTAGTAGAAGAAGAGCACCACCACACCCTTGCACCGTGCCTGAGGCGTTTTCCCCTCGAGTATGACAGAATCAAACAGCTTCTGAAGGGCCTTAAGTACCGGTTTTCCACCCACCTTCAGGAGTTCGGCCGTAATTTCGTCATCACCCGGTGCCTTGTTGTTTTTAAGCTGTTTCAGAGCCACCCTAATCTCGTACAGGCTGACATTCGGAATGTCTTCGGTATAGTGTCGGGTCAGTCCCATTTTAGTCTCGCAAAATTAAGCTACGTCGACAATTTGTGTTCTGGAGCGCAGTGTGGTGTTCCTTATCCGGTCAGTTATTTTTACATTCAGTATGCTGCGCTCCATCCCTCGTTGGCAAGCCCTGAGTTTGGACTTCTGGACGTTAGTCAAAGACCAAGTCTGTGCACCATATGTCAGGATGGGGAGAATACACATGTCCATTAGCTTGCGTTTTAAGGGTATGGGTAAATCACCCTTGAATAGTTCTTTCATGGACCGGTAGCTCTTTTAGTTAAGTAATGTGAAAAATTTCGCAGATGATTTAGCTTTTCTTATTATACGATTTTTTTCACTTTTTATACGGTTTGTCGTTTCACAATATGACATCAGAAATATTTGTCCCCTTGGACGGTTATATCATAGACCTGGTATATCAATGGATCTGGTATATCATTAAAACATTTGCTCGAATTCACAGGAGTTACATATGATGTTGAGTGAGGGAATTATCCGCGGGTACGTGCGTCCTCTGTCGCGTGTGTCGTACGTGCCTCAAGACGCCGTGTGCGCCTTCCGACTTATCGCGGCCAGCAGGCACCGCGGCAGAGTACTGCTGAAGATGGAAGGCCATTCAACGCAAGCGCAGCCCAGGTGAAGAGACATACTTTTTTGTTGTGCAATTACAACACTACAAATCCTTTTGATTAAAGTGGCCCTTTCATTATTTTCATTTTCAATATAATTATTATACTTACAGAATATCTTGCAATCCTAACCACACCCAAGTTGTAGTATTGAATGAAGATAGTTTTGGACTCCAGATGGTCGACAAACTAGTTGCTCGTGGTGCGAGGAAATTACATGTACATAGCAAAGCGCATACAACTGCAAAGTTCCAGTTTAAATTACAGTAAGCAAATGACTTACTTCAAAATCGTTAATGCCAATAATTCTAATAACTTTGATGGTCATGATGTTATAACCTAACCTAATAAGTAGTACTTTACTATTTCTCAGGACTTGGCAAAAGATCGGTGTGCAAATTCAAATATCGTCTCAGAACTTTAACAATGAAACCGATATGGTAGAATTACTCAAGGATGCTACTAAATTGGGTTTTATTCAAGGCATATTTGTCACAATCAATCATGATCAAATGAACCAAGAAACTTTAATTGCTCACCTCGATGCAGCTTCGAGAAGATTTTGCCCAGATTTAAGGTAACAGTATTATTTTTGTTCGTATCATTATATTTTTTTATTTTTACATTTAGAAATAATTTATCTTTCTTTGTTTTTTAGATACTTTGCGGTGATAAATGTTGGTGAGACCATGCTTGGAAAACCGACGTGTATTTCTCGTGTTCAAAATAAATTACCAGCTAAATTGATAACTCTGCCTCAACTAAAGAATGTAAGTAATACTGGCATCATAAAAATACACTGTGACTTTTTAGTCGTCATACAAAGGTGGTCCACTCAATGTACCCGACATAAAATAGCTCTAGGTGTGATTTTTTTTACTTACATTAATAGGTACAAAGAGAAATTAATAATACATTAGAATAAAATTATGAAACATCCTGTTAATGATGTTTACGTGTTAAACGGGGGAACATGCCTACCCAGCGTTCGAGTCGAGTACAACATCGCTTGCAACAGGGTGTTTTAACTTCGTCGTGCGTCAATATACTGAATATTTTTTTATTTTTGAATTATTAAAATCTCATAAATATACCTATTTTTGTTTTATGGATGTTTAGTAGTCGTTACATGAAGTGGGTTGCCGTTGTAAGACGACTAAAAATTCACGATGTATAACACTTTATACCAGACAAAATTTAGATTCGGGTAAAATTCTAATAATATACAACATTTTTTAGTATATGCGAAACCTGAATATAGTTTGTTCAGAATAAGTAACTGAATCGATTCCAATAATGTTTAAAGCATGCTATATTTTTTTTCAAAAATATTTAAAAAAGTTAAAATTTGGACACCGAACGACTTTAAGTACCTATCGCAATAATTTAGGTACCTACAGCCAAATTATTATTATCAATGAGCACAAGACGACGCTGGAGGCGCGCGCTGCGTGGTGACCACGATTTTGTGCGGACAACTAGATAACAGAACAAGCTTATAACTTTGTGACTTTTCATGATACAGTTTTGAAATTTTGTACATATATTCTTTACATAAAAATACTAGACACGTGTATCAGGTATCGCATATACTAAAACTAATGTTGTAAAATATTATAAATGTGAAAGTTTCGGAGGATGTATGGATGTCTCGATTTCTGGACGTTTTGAGGTCTTTCACGCAAAAACTACTGACCGGATTTGAATGAAATTTAGCAAACACGTAGTTTATAACCTGGATTAACACATAAGATACTTTTTGTACGGTCAGCAACCGCACATTGTACTTTAGCCTAGTTAAATACTGCAAATTTTGTTACAATATTAAAATGTTATATCGCCACGTACGTAAATACGTCAGTCTTCGGTTTAATATCGAGCTCGCGCAACATCCAACATTTTGTAACATTTTCTATTATTTTAGATTTTAGTGCAATTTCGTATTAAATACCTTTTTGAACATTAACATTTATTTTATTAACATTCAACATTAAGTCACAAAGAAAAACAGTGACGCCATAAATATCACACCGATTGAACCAAATAGAGCAGTGTACTTTGACAAAATCGGCAATTTGCAAAGCGTACATGATGACTAAAAGATTGTTACCTACTTGATTGTCATAAAAAATAGGTGTTAAATTTTGACGGAAAAATCTTTTAAATAACTTAAATTATAAACCCAGTATCATGACAAATTAATATAATCCTTAATTCAAGGAAATTGAAACCTTAACTCAGAGCAATAAAGGCTACTAAAAAGCACGACATTATTTGTAGTTCGCTCATAGCTCGTAATACACACACGTAAATACATTAAAAGCATTTTACATTAAAAGTAGTGTGTGTCAAATAAATAGGTAATTAGAAGGAATTCCAACTTTATCTCCAATGAGTAAAGCTTATTTGAATGCACGACCAAACTTAGTTGGTCATCAGAGTAGCCTTACACACTATAAAATTATTTAATTTGAAGAAATTTAGAACTTATTGCAAAGAGATAAGCATTTGTCGGCAACCTCTTTGACGTTTATGGGAAATGCCGACACACACGCCGCCGCTACCGCCAGCTAGTCATCCGCCGGTAGTGACGTAGTGTAGTTGTCCTTTTATTTCCTTCCGTGACATTTTTGTTTCCGCGCGCGATGGCTTTCCGGTATACCAACATACAATACACGGAGATGGTTAGGACCCTGGCTCGCTGTCTTGTTAATGTCGCGTTAGCTTGTCGGGAGTTCAATGACCGTTTTAGCTGCAGTGTGAGCGCCAGGACGATGCTGGGTGCAACTCAGCGACTGAGGGACTCTGGGACGTTCCTTCCTAATACGGCTTTGGACTGAGGGACGAATGTGCGGACTACTCGTCTGCAAGAGCGTATTCTCTACCATTTCGACGAACATCCAGAGGACAGCTCGAGAGAAGCAGCACCCCAGTTCGACTGCAGCCACATGTACGTGTGGCGAACTTTACGAGCTGATGGTGAACACCCATTCCATCTTCGACGGTGTCAAGACCTAACGCCAGCCGACAACTTGCCACGACTGGAATTCAGTAGGTGGTTGTTGGAGAACTGGCAACAGAACATTCTTTGGACGGACGAGAGTACCTTCACACGTGTTGGTATGTACAACCAGCACAACCGGCATTTGTGGCGACATGAGAATCCACACAGCCTACCGTGTGGATTCGTTCCAGCATAGGTTTTCCGTCAACGTGTGGGCTGGTATACTCGGAACATTCATACTCGGCCCCGTTTTCCTTCCACGGTTGACCGGAGATACCTACCTGCAGTTCCTGCAAGAGACATTGCCGGACTTACTGGATGACGTCCCTGTCGGTCATTCACGTGACATGTTTTACCAGCAAGACGGTGCTCCCGCGCATTTCACGTGGACCGTTCGACGGCATCTGGATGCGGAGTATGGCAGTCGTTGGATAGGTCGCGGAGGACCTGTGCCGTGGCCTCCCAGATCGCCTGACTTAACACCATTAGACTTTTATTTGTGGGGTCGCATAAATTCGCTCGTGTACGTCAGTCAATCTACAAGTGTCGAGGAACTAAAAACAAAAATTGAACATGCATTTGTGATGACCGTATGAACGATAATTCAAATACCGAACGTATTTGAATTATCGTTCATACGGTCATAGGTACCTAATGCAGTAGGGAATGCCTACAGTTAGAACTGGCGATGCCGCCTCAAAATTGAACAAAGATACTTAAATGCAAAACCTAATTTGTAGGTCCGTAATACACACGTGCACATGAATAATATCAAAGCATTTTACATTTGAAGTAGAGCAAGTTTAATAAAACAGTTGATGTAAGAGAATTCAATCCTTCCGTCCAAACAACAAGGCTTTTTTAAATGCACGACCGATTTGTATTCCGCATGTCTCATTGATTTGTTGAGAAATGTCGAAATAATAGACAATTTTCTGGTTCCTTGGCCTTTGCAAATGTACCGTAAGATGTGAAAGAACGAGATGCACAAAACCGGCGACCCTCGCGCGTGCTACCCCCGGTCGTGGGCCGGCCATCTTCAAAGTAGGTATTTTTTCATGCGCAGCAAAGTTTGCTGTTTGTGATTAAAATCTTTTAAACATTGATTTTTTTTTCACGTAATAAGCAGGGAACACGACTTATCAGGGGGTATTTGATATCGCGAAAGTTACGCATCTGAGATAATTTTTTTACCCACGTGTGTCGCACGGAGTCCGGGCGCTTCGCCCTTCGTTAGTTTCGTAGTTCGGGTAAAAAGTCGCTGTTTTAAATGCATCCCCGTTACTAAGCCTAAAGTCTTAGATTCGTGTTGATAATTTCACTTACTAGAAAATTATCAATCATTACACGGTAAACTCAATGAAGTATCAAAAGTTATTCATAGTAAGAGTCTGTGACATTTTAGGTACGTAAAATTCGTTCATTGAACTAAAGCACATCCAATGCTTACAGCTATGGTCAGCTGGCGGGTGCGTGTCGCGTCGGCCGCTAACATTGCATGAGTGTGTGTGCTGGGATGTTGTTGCAAATACGTTTTGCGTTTAGTAAGGATAACTATTTTATAAAAAAAAGACTAGGTTTGGTTTAAATTTATTTCATTACGGATGATGTTTTAGACTTATAATTTAATATTCTAATTGGGGTGTATGAGGTATTGCGCTTAATCTGTTACACTTTGTATAACCCCCCCCCCCCCCTTGCCCCGTGCCTTTCTCGATTAAATTTTTCAATTCGAACCAGTAGTTAATCATAGAGGCACATAACATTCTAAAGAGAAATGAAGAGGCCATGAACTCAGTTCAGTCGCTTAGATTTACAGAAATTCGGTAAGGATGTTGAGCAAGAGGTAGCTTTGAACTGCTTTAACATCATGGCCCTAACTAGTTCAACAATTCTGTCTAAACTGCGCCACAACCAACACATGCTTTTGGACACAGCTATAAACGTTCATCACGTAGACACCTGACTTTTACCGCAGAACCAGCTCTTGCAGGAGCTCAACATTATCTCTAGACAATTGCCACAACAACTATATATACCCGTTGACAATATTCAAAATCAATTGGCTGACATATAAAACTACTAGAGGTAAAATCTATATTATTTGATAAATATTGTATCATCGAAATTACATTACCATTAACAGGCGACACTCCGTTTACTAAGTATAAAAGAGTTCCTATTCCGATGTTAAAAAATAACGACCATTCACTTACAATGAAAACAAATTCAGAATATGTTGCAGTCATTATAAGAAAAGAGACATATATGCAGCTCACAGACAATGACCTGGAACATTATATTAAAATGGAACCAAGTACATTTGTATGTTCACTAAACAAACCAATACGTAACATGAGAAATCATCAAATTCCATGCGAAATCGGCGCAATAACAAACATTACATTATCAATATGTATCTACACATCCGAATCCTGCAACAATAAATGGACACATTACAAAAACCTAATACCTGGCTCTATGTCTGCTGCACGGATTGCCAACTGCAAAATAAATCATCTGTCAAGGTCCTGTGACTACTAAGCCAATACATTTAACGGGAATTTTAGAAGCCGAAGAAGGATGTATAATTTATTAGAAACAACGAAGAAACATATTACACACAAGTTTACTACACAAACAAAATGTATGTCAGCCCGGACATACCACTGATAGATCTGGACGACATCCAACAATGTAACATGTATCCAGCCACTGGATTTATCAACTGGACAACAGAACACGCAATTCGTTAAAAACGATTATGCAAAACTTCACAATTCGTTGAAAGAATTGGAAGATCAAAGGAAACAGGTCGCAACACGATGTGCACCAATACATCGTTTCATACTCTACGATGGGACTTCTGATCTTCTCAATAGTCGTCGTGGGAGGAGCCTACGTGTACTGCAAACGCAGCGGCAAGGTCACCGTCAGTGACGTCGGCGCGTCCACCAGATTACCGCCACGGAAGCCACCAAGAGCAGCAGCATCCACTGAAAACACAGAACTTACCTACGCGACACCTCATTCATTACTTAGACTTATGATCATTTTTATTCACATTGTTTTCATTTCATGATTTTTATTCACATTGGTAAAATACTCTTTAATAAGTTATCTTAAATATTACTTTTTGCCCCGCCAAGATGTACGGTCAGCAACCGCACATTGTACTTTATCCTAGTTAAATACTGCGAATTTTGTTAATTTATAAAAATGTTATATCGCCACGTACGTAAGTACGTCAGTCTTCGGTTTAATATTGAGGTTGCGCAACATTCTACATTTTGTAACATTTTCTATTATTTTCTTAAAACATTATTTTAGTGCAATTTCGTATTAAATACCTTTTTGAACATTAACATTTATTTTATTAACATTCAACATTAAGTGTAAGCTCATGCCCTAACACTTTTTATCCATATAGTATGATCCTGTGGGACAATTACCGAACTCCACACGGGCGAAGCCGTGGGCATAAGCTAGTAAAAAATAATTTAGTTTGGCAGTGTAAAAGAAAAAAGGGCCCTGATTCAGAGCTTTGTGCCATTGTGTAATTAATTCAGTACAATAATTACTCTTTTTTTGACACATTGTAGGTTTTCATCCACTGAAATAAGAACTAACGACGTCATGTACGTTTAAATAATTTTATCTGAATTTCCTAGGATGTATGTCGAGTTGAACCTATTCGAATGATAAAGTTCTCTGATCACTTAATAACTAATACCTAATAACTTTTAACCTGAGATTTCTTTAAGTTATTATTTGATAACGAAACAACAAAAAACTTAACACAACAACAAGTAACAACTTTGAAATCCATCAGGAATCGAGTTCTGCTGCCACAATAGACGCGGTGGAGCGTGCACTCTGCGGTGTGGACACCGTGGTGCTTGTACAGAGAACACATAAGCAACAACCCGATTTGCTGAAGCAGCTTGCTGAATTGGCTGGTCAGTAATATTCATTTACATAAACATAACATCACGTCTGTAATCCCCGAAGGGTTAGGCAGAGGTGTCTCTGTTATTACACCCAAATTTCGCCAGTTATATTTGTAAGTTCCATGTAATAGGGGGCGAGCCTATTTCCATCAACCGGGCACAAATCCAGACTCCGTGGCTGCTACTGACAAATTTCTGATGGAAAAACCTAATTACACTTTTTCTGACCTGGAAATCGAACCAGTTTTCATTTATTAATGTTTTATAGCACGCCAGATATTACAGATTAACTGGTTACAAGTATGAAGAAAAAACATTTCAGATATATGATTTATGCAGTTTTGTGATTTATGTTTGGTTCCCAGATATAAGATTGACAAGGAAAACGCCAAAAACTACTACTTTAGAAGAACTTGGAATTCAAGATGATAAATTACTCCTGGTTGCTAGTCATTTGAGAATTCACCATAATGTTGAGTTCACAGAACAAGAGATACTACTGCTAACAGCTGAAACGTAAGTTCTTTGTAATACTTACATAAAAAAGCTCGCCAATAATATGAAATTAACTGGTTTATTTGACCAACAGAATACTGAATTTGAATAAAACAGAAAACGCATTAGAAGATGTTAAAGGCATAGCAACGTTCATATCTTATGTGGACACGGACGAACTACTGGCGACTTCAGAAATAGTATGCATGCTTACAATCACTAACCACCTTTTGGTAAATATTATTCTTTCGTATTTCTATATTAAAAGTACTTTTGTATTCTTTAAACCACTTGCTGATTAATTTCATAATTTTTGAGGAGGCTTTTTTGACTGCCTCGTTGGTCTATTGTTTACAAGCGCTACTGCGGATCATGAGGTCCTGGGTTCTACTCCCAGGTCGGACATAGTGTTGATGGGTTTTTCCATTTGTAATTTCTCAGTAGCAGACACGGAGTCTCGATTTGTGTCCAGTTGATGGCAAAAGTCAGTATCGTCTTAAAAACACTATGCATCGTGTTCTAATAAGTTTTAAAATATTTCAGCGTGAAGACGAGTTTGACGGAAGCCAAACGTATCTATGCATAGTGCCGGGCATGGAGGGTCACCACGAGCGGTTCCGCGTGCTGTGCGAGGGCCTCAAACTGCCAGCGCTGGTGCTGCAGCCGGGCCTCGACCACCCGACGGAGACCGTGCGGCAGACTGCACAGAGATACGTTGACGTATGAACTTACGAATTAAAATTAACTAATTCTGAAAATTCGATGTGTACCGACTACAAAAGAACTTAAATTACCTTACTTTCTCATGTGTTAAGGTGCTGCTGAATAAAACTGGATTGAAAAATACTTTCTACTTATTGGGTTATGAAAGTGGCGTTCTGGTGGCCATGGAAATGGCATCTATACTTGAAGATCATGGTGAGCAATATTAGTTAACGTACGAGGTTCTAATGTATTTATTATTGACAAAACTTTGAAGTTCATTTCCTTTTTTCAAGGTTTAACCGGTACTGTATATTGCCTTGGATGTGCACCGGACGAGGTTCAAACTGTGATTGAACAAAATATCGCAGAATACAAGACAAAAGATCAACTCGAAAATGAGGTGATCAAACATATGTATAAGTTGATGGTGGGTGACGACGTTGCGGACCTGGAGGGAGCACTTAAAGATGCAGATTCGTGGTCAAAGAAGGTGGACGCGTGTGTGCGGACTTTGTTAGGTCGTGTGCCGCACTCGGTGCAGTACTCGCGCGCGCTCATAGAAGCCGCACTAGCGCGTATCAAGCGCGCGCGCAGCTATGTGCCACCAGCGCGCGCGCTGCGCTCTCAGCTGGTGTTGTTGCGCGCCGCGACTGCGGAAGTGACGTCACCCGCGCAGGCGCTGCAGCGACACTCGCAGCTACCGGTCGCAGTACATCAGCTAACCGTACCCATGGCACACGCAACTAGTGACATAAGCTGTGCGTCTGTAATTAATGAGTATTTAGATCAAACGATTTTAGAATCGTTCAATGAGAAAAGTATTTGCGAATCGTATCTAATTAACCCGCATACCTTTATAAAGTCGAATGACGCAAACTAGCCCGTAGAACAGTTAAATAAATAATCTTGTATTATGTAGCAAATAAGGCCCAAGGGATAACCATTTTAACAAGTTTGTATTTAACTTGCAATGTTTGTGTGTTTGTGTGAAGTGCATAAATGTACTTAGCAGTAAGAAACCTTTTTGTTAGAGAGTAGTCAGTAATAAACGCTTGTCAAGAACGGACGTGTTTCTTTACCTCTATACTTCATGGCGACCCTGCCACACACGTTCCGGGAACTGCACTTGCGAGCTATCGGATAGCGGGCGCAAAGTGCAAACACGGCGGATTCCTGTGTGCCTCGATGCACCAAGTGAATAATATAAAGCAAAATGCGAAAAAGTTACTCTAAAACCGAAGATAAGGAAATTATCATCGCCCAAAACGCTTCGGGTGGCAGTAATAGCGCCAGTGATTCCGAGCAAGAAAATCATATAAAATTCAATAACATTTTAATGACGACATTTCTGTTGCTGCTTTTTATTGTGATTCTTACATTAATTTACAAGAAAATTTTAAAAAGACATAGGAAATGGATAGACCAGCAAGTGGATTCTGCATTTATAAGACGGATGCCGCAGCGTTTATCCGGAAGAAGAGACCAAGCTCTCGCTGAACATGTTTAAGTGCCTTCAATTCAATTCGCGAGAAGATTTGTGAGTACATGAGTGAATAAAAAGTGAAAGAAGAATATCTGTGTGAGGAAAGTGTTTTACGCGTAAGACTATTGGCAATCTTAGATTTAAAAAAATTTAGTAATATTAAGTTCTAAAAATAGGTTGCGAGTTGCAGTACTGTATTACGTAGAATTTCGACTCAGCATTTTTTTATCGGTTTATTGTATGAAAGTGCCTCGAGTTTAGAATAAGTTAAATTGTAATTTATGAAATATGCTACTATGGTGCAACAACTTTATTTTCCTTGAAATTGTGTTTTGTTAATTATATTATCGCTGACGATTTAATAGAATTATATGAATTATTATTATTTCCTTTATTTATCTTCTTACTTACTAATTACATTTTTAAATATTTCTTAACAAAAACCATACAAAAACATTTAAAAATATAAAAAAATAGTGGTCCGCTGGTAGCGGGAGCAGGGTCCAAGCTACCGGTGGTTAGGGCTCCAGAGACAAGAACCTCCTCACAATACGAGCCGTATCGAGGAGTACTGCCTTCTGAATCAGGCCCTTGATCCAACCGCCTAAGGAGAGCTTCGAAAGATGGTCATCGAGGCTCTTGGCTATCAGGCCATTGGCCGTCACGACGATCGGCACAATGACAGCCGAGTTCATATGCCACATGTCGACAACCTCGTGTGCCAAGTCGAGATATTTTATTTGTTTCTCTTTCTCAGCTTTCACGAGGTTCTCGTCATGCGGGATGGTAACATCGACTATCATTACGCGGCGCGCTGATCGGTCTATCACTACTATGTCAGGCTTATTGGCGACAATAGTCCTGTCAGTAATGATAGACTGATCCCAGTACAGCGTGACATGGTCTTTCTCGAGAACTGGGTCGGGCACATACTTGTAGAAAAATTATTATTATTTTCCTTTATTTATTTTCCTACATACTAATTACATTTTTAAATATTTCTTAACAAAAACCATATAAAAAAAACATTTAAAAATATAAAAAATAGTAGCCCACCGGTATCGGGAACAGGGTCCAAGCTACCGGCGGTCAGGGCTCCAGAGAGAGGAACCTCCTAACAATACGAGCCGTGTCTAGGAGTACCGCTTTCTGAATCAAGCCCTTGATCCAGCTGCCTAACGAGAGCCTCCTCAGGTATTGGTCGAGGCTCTTGGCAATTAAGCCAAGGGCTGAGACGACTATCGGCACAATGATCGCTGAGTCCACATCCCACATGTCGACAACCTCGCGAGCCAAGTCAAGATACTTGATTTTCTTATCTTTCTCGGCTTTCACGAGGTTCTCATCATGCGGGACCGTTATGTCAATAATCATTGTGCGCCGCTCTGATCGATCCACCACCACTATATCAGGCTTATTGGCTACAATAGTCCTGTCAGTGATGATGGATTGATCCCAGTACAATGTGATACTGCCATTTTCGAGAACTGGGTCGGGAACATACTTATAGTACGGCAATTCCGATTCCACAAGGTTGTATTTTAGAGCAAGTTGCTGATGGATAATCCTGGCTACAAGGTTGTGTCTATGCAAGTACTCTCCGTTAGCCAGACGAGAACACCCGGAGATAATGTGACGGATTGATTCGCCTGGACGATGGCATGCCCGACATATGTCAACCGTACCGTCCTTCACAATAAATCTCCGGTAGTTATTCGTCATCATAACTTCATCCATAATTGCACAGACAAAACCTTCGGTTTCTCCGAAGAGGTCCCCGGAACGTAGCCAGGCTAGGGACGCTGATAGGTCTACATCGGGCCCATGCAGGGCCCGGAAAAAGCGTCCATGAAGCTTACTCTGCCATACCTCCATGCGGTCGTTAGTGTCAAACACTACAGGTTTGCGCCAGTTCTCTTTAGCCAAAGAGAGCGGGGTGAGGCCCTTGTCCACCGCGACCACATCTCGATGCATCCCCACGTCGGTTTCAAGGAAATATTCCCTGAGACTGCATATCTCGCGATTGTGGAGAGTCTTAGCGTTTAAAAAGCCTCGACCCCCACACTTCCGCGGGATATACAGTCTCATAACAGAAGAACGCGGGTGATGCATTCGATATGCCGTCAACAATGTACGGACCCTCCTATCCAGAGCGTCTAGTTCTGTTTGAGTCCATTTGAGTATGCCGAAAGAGTACATCAGAACCGGCATGACCCAACCGTTGAAGGCACGTACCTTATTGCCGCCTGATAAAAGACTATTAAATACTTTTTTCAGGCGGCCAAAGAAGCGCTCCTTCAACGATTGCTTCATGTCAGCAACATTGATGCCCAGCGCTTCCGACATACCCAAATACTTATAGGTTTCGGTTGCTGAGAGGGATCTAAGATTTATGGAATCCGAGAGCTGGGTTCCCACAGATTCCACAATCTCCCCTCGCTTTACATGCATGACCGCACATTTGTCCACACATAATTCCATCCTGATGGCGCTACTGAAAGTTTCAGTTACCTTCAGTAGCTCCATCAGTTGCAAATCTTTGGGGGCAAAGAGTTTCAGGTCATCCATGTAAAGGAGGTGAGATATAACTTGACCACCTCTCCTCAACGGATAACCTAGACCTGAATCCTCCAGCAGCGTGCTAAGAGGATTCAAGGCTAAGCAGAACCAAAGTGGACTCAAACTATCGCCCTGAAATATACCTCGCTCTATCCTTATCGGCTCGCTATTCCTCTGGATTTGCCGACATCCTGGATAGCGAAGGACTGTCCTCCATTGCCCCATACATGACATCAGGAAGGTGCGCAGAGTTGCATCAACTTTATACAACTCTAGCACCCTCATGAGCCATGTATGTGGCACCGAGTCATAGGCCTTCTTATAGTCTATCCAACATGTTGACAGATCCCTTCGGGAACGGCGAACCTGTTGACTAATGGCCATATCAATGAGAAGTAGCTCCTTAGTACCGCGGGACCCGTTCCTACATCCATTTTGAGAAGCGGACATGATAGAATTGTCATCAATGTGTTTGTTAATTTTTGCTCTCAAAATGGATGTAAAAACTTTATAGACCGTCGGAAGACAGGTAATCGGTCTATAATTTTTGGGCTCCGCAGTACTACCCGATTTATGGAGCAGGTGGGTTATACCTGTTGTCAGGAACTCTGGTAGCGACCCTGACTCTAAGGCTGACTGGAACAGGATCGCCAGGCGAGCGTGCGATCTTGTGAACCATTTAATCCAAAAGTTGTGCAGCCCATCCGGCCCTGGAGATTTCCAGTTAGGCAACGGACGGACTGCACGAACTACGTCTTGGGGGCTGATAGTGATTGCCCCCATTTCTGGCACTAGATCGCACGCTCGCTCAACCTCCCGAGTCCATTCACCCTCGGTATGGCTAACAGGCACCGACCAGATGCTGCGCCAGAACGAACACATGGCATCATCATCCGGTATGCGCGTGTCAGCCAAACCTTGGTCCGGTCGCTCCCAAGCCCTATATACCCACCTGTCATCTCTTTGGAAAGTGCGATTCTGAGTGTATCGGTCCACCCGCCGCTTATACCTACGAATACGGCTTGCCCATGCATACACTTTCTGCTTCAGGAAGTCGATGCGCTCTGTGATACGGGACATGTAGTCTCGAGGACTGATATCAGTCCCCGAGAATGCCCGCCTCACAAGACGCATCACTCTAGGGCGAGTATTGCCCTCCCTGAAGCAGATCAGTTTGCCGATGAATGCTCTGGCCCCACCAATACGTCGTTCAATCCTGTACTGCCATGGCGGCACGACTGGTTTAGGTCGTGTAGCTCTGTCATCATAAAATTTGACATGAGCTACACGACATGCCGCTACAGCCGCACAATACAGGATTGAGTGAGCATCGGTGAGGTCTTCACAGTTGTCAAAATAGTTTGACAACTGCGAATCCAGAACAGCCACCAGCGCCCTATTTTTGTTATGCATGGGCAAACGAGGTATGCGTGGTCTAAGGTCGGGTTGCATGAACCGATATTCTCGAATCGCACCCTCCAAAGCACTCCTCATTTCCTCATTGCACTGGGTACTTACATTAGTAACCATGTCATTACTCACGTCGTTATCACGATTAGTTATTGAGCTAAACTGTGGTAGTACCACAGCCTGCGCCGACGGAGTAATGACATGGCTGCTCTGCATTTCAGTTCGCAGGCGATCAAGTACAGTGTCATCCAACATACGGTTACGCTGGATGACTCGCACCTGATCCGATAGTCGTTGTGCCGACACGTTGACAGCTGGCTCAAGCACCTGAAACAGAGAGAGCATCCGAACACGGTACGCGGTCAAGTTGTTTCCTCCCTCTGTAGCCCCATAGTATGAGCGCATGACGTTTTCATTGATGGATTGCGTCCATCGCATGCGCTGCACACTCCCGCCGGAAGCTGGGACCCTATCAGAGGCCGGTGGGCCTCGAGGTCCTAAACCGTCCGGCGGCCGGCGTCCTCCCCGTCGACGAACAGGTGGTGGCGTCGTCGGCGGAGAGAAATACTCATCGCTCGAGCTCGACGCAACTGCCACGGCCGGTGTCACAGCACTCACGATGGGGCTGGATTCCGGCGGCGGCGAGGCGGAGCTGAGCGACGGGTCCGGAGGCAATAGGCGTGCGCTTCGTGCAACTGATCTTGTCAACATTTATCTTCATATTTTATATTCGTCTTCCAAAATTTTTGTGACAGACAATGTCACATTGTGTCAATTCCAAATTGTGGTTTTTTTCTTTGCTTTTCTATTGAATTTCGTTTTCATTTTGGTATTTTTATTTAAAATGCTATTTAATAAAACGGTGGTATCGGTTAAATCTTCCGGTATAACTTTTAAATATTTATATTTTAGAAAATTTGATAAGTCTGAAATAAAGACGTTTGATTGACGTAAGTGTTGCCAGCTTATTATTATTATTATTTCCTTTATTTATCTTCTTACTTACTAATTACATTTTTAAATATTTCTTATAAAAACCATATAAAAACATTTAAAAATATAAAAAATAGTGGTCCGCCGGTAGCGGGAGCCGGGTCCAAGCTACCGGTGGTTAGGGCTTCAGAGACAAGAACCTCCTCACAATACGAGCCGTATCGAGGAGTACTGCCTTCTGAATCAGGCCCTTGATCCAACCGCCTAAGGAGAGCTTCGAAAGATGGTCATCGAGGCTCTTGGCTATAAGGCCATTGGCCGTCACGACGATCGGCACAATGATAGCCGAGTTCACATGCCACATGTCGACAACCTCGTGTGCCAAGTCGAGATATTTTATTTGTTTCTCATTCTCAGCTTTCACGAGGTTCTCGTCATGCGGGATGGTAACATCGACTATCATTACGCGGCGCGCTGATCGGTCTATCACTACTATGTCAGGCTTATTGGCGACAATAGTCCTGTCAGTAATGATAGACTGATCCCAGTACAGCGTGACATGGTTTTTCTCGAGAACTGGGTCGGGCACATACTTGTAGTACGGTACCTCAGATTCCACAAGTTTATATTTCAAGGCAAGTTGCTGGTGAATAATCCTGGCTACTTGGTTGTGCCTGTGCAAGTACTCGCCGTTAGCCAGACGAGAACAACCAGAAATAATATGTCTGATGGACTCACCCGGACGGTGACATGCCCGACACACGTCAACCGTCCCGTCCTTCATAATATATTTCCGATAGTTGTTCGTCAACATAACTTCGTCCATAATCGCACAGACAAAACCTTCAGTTTCTCCAAAGAGGTCGCCGAAGCGTAACCAGGATACGGACGCTAGAAAATCTACATCGGGCCCATGAAGAGCCCGGTAGAAGCGCCCGTGAAGCTCCTTGCCTTGCCATACTTCCTTGCGGTCATCGGTAGTAAGTACTTCAGGTTTGCGCCAGTTCTCTTTAGCCATGGACAGCGGGGTGAGTCCCTTGTCCACTGCGACCACATCTCGGTGCATACCCACCTCGACTTTTAAAAAATATTCTCTGAGACTGCACATCTCGCGGTTGTGAAGGGACTTCGCGTTTAAAAACCCTCGACCCCCGCACTTCCGCGGGATGTACAGCCTCATCACTGATGATCGTGGGTGATGCATCCGGTTTGCGGTAAGCAGTGTACGAACTCTCCTATCCAGGGCATCGAGTTCGGTCTGAGTCCATTTGAGTACGCCGAAAGATTACATTAAAACCGGCATGACCCAACCGTTGAAAGCGCGCACCTTGTTTCCGCCTGAAAGAAGGCTATGTAATACCTTGTTCAGGCGTCCAAAGAAGAGCTCCTTCAACGATTGCTTCATGTCAGTTACGTTAATGCCTAACGCTTCCGACATACCCAAATACTTATAGCTTTCGGATGAGGAGAGGGATCTCAGGTGTATGAAATCCGAGAGCTGAATTCCCTCGGATTCCATAATCTCCCCTCGCTTTACATACATGACTGCACATTTGTCCACACCAAATTCCATCCTGATGGCGCTACTGAAAGTTTCAGTTACTTTCAGTAGCTCCATCAGTTGCAATTTGTTGGGGGCAAAGAGTTTCAGATCATCCATGTAAAGAAGGTGAGATATGACCTGACCACCTCTCCTCAACCGGTAGCCTAGACCTGAATCCTCCAGCAATGTGCTCAGAGGATTCAGGGCTAGACAGAACCATAGTGGGCTCAGACTGTCGCCCTGGAATATTCCCCGTTTAATCCATACAGGTTCATCGTTCCCCTGGATCTGTCGACATCCTGGATATCGAAGGACCGTCCTCCATTGCCCCATACACGACTCAAGGAAGGCGCGTAGAGTTGCATCTATCTTGTACAACTCCAGCACCCTCATGAGCCATGTATGTGGCACCGAGTCGTAGGCCTTCTTATAATCTATCCAGCATGTAGACAGATCCTTGCGGGATCGACGAACCTGTTGGCTAATGGCCATGTCGATGAGGAGTAGATCCTTAGTGGCGCGGGACCCATTCCTACATCCATTTTGAGAGGCAGACATAATGGAGTTTTTGTCAATGTGTGTATTAATTTTAGCTCTCAAAATGGATGTAAGAAGTTTATTAACCGTAGACAAACACGTGATCGGTCTATAATTTTTGGGTTCCGCGGGACTACCTGACTTATGGAGCAGGTGGGTAACGCCTGTTGTTAAAAACTGCGGTAAGGACCCAGACTCTAAGGATGACTGGAATTGGGATGCCAGGCAAGTGTGTGAACTACTAAGCCATTTGAGCCAGAAGTTGTGCAGTCCGTCCGGTCCCGGTGACTTCCAGTTCGGTAACGGACGAACTGCTCTGGCTATATCTAAAGGTGTTATCAAAATTGGCTCCATTTCTGGGATAGGTTCACACACTCGTTCGACATCACGCACCCAGTCAGCCTCAGTATGACAGACGGGCACCGACCAGATGCTGCGCCAGAAAGAACTCGTAGCAGCATCATCCGGGCGGCACACGTCTGTCATATTTAGCTCGGGTCGCTCCCAAGCTCTGTATACCCACCTCTCATCGCTCTGGAACATGCGATTCTGTGAGTATCGATCAACCCGCCGCTTATACCTCCGAATACGGTTCGCCCATGCATAAACTTTCTGCTTCAGGAAGTCGATGCGCTCTGTGACACGGGACATGTATTCTTGAGGACTGATTCCAGTCCCCGAGAATGCCCGCCTCACAAAGCGCATCACACGTGGTCGTGTATTGCCCTCCCTGAAGCAGTGTAGTTTGCCGATGAGTACCCTGGCCCCGTCGATGCGGCGCTCGATCCTGCGCTGCCAGGCTGGTACGGCTGGTTTTGGTCGAGTAGCTACGTCACAATTTGGGAACTTGACGTTAGCTAAACGACATGCCGCAACAGCCCCACAGTACAGGATCGAGTGTATTATTATTATTTCCTTTATTTATTTTCTAACATACTTATTACATTTTTAAATATTTCTTAACAAAAACTATATAAAAAACATTTAAAAATATAAAAAATAGTGGTCCGCCGGTAGCGGGAGCAGGGTCCAAGCTACCGGTGGTTAGGGCTCCAGAGACAAGAACCTCCTCACAATACGAGCCGTATCGAGGAGTACTGCCTTCTGAATCAGGCCCTTGATCCAACCGCCTAAGGCGAGCTTCGAAAGATGGTCATCGAGGCTCTTGGCTATAAGGCCATTGGCCGTCACGACGATCGGCACAATGATAGCCGAGTTCACATTCCACATGTCGACAACCTCGTGTGCCAAGTCGAGATATTTTATTTGTTTCTCTTTCTCAGCTTTCACGAGGTTCTCGTCATGCGGGATGGTAACATCGACTATCATTACGCGGCGCGCTGATCGGTCTATCACTACTATGTCAGGTTTATTGGCGACAATAGTCCTGTCAGTCATGATAGACTGATCCCAGTACAGCGTAACATGGTCTTTCTCGAGAACTGGGTCGGGCACATACTTGTAGTACGGTACCTCAGATTCCACAAGTTTATATTTCAAGGCAAGTTGCTGGTGAATAATCCTGGCTACTTGGTTGTGCCTGTGCAAGTACTCGCCGTTAGCCAGACGAGAACAACCAGAAATAATATGTCTGATAGACTCACCCGGACGGTGGCATGCCCGACACACGTCAACCGTCCCGTCCTTCATAATATATTTCCGATAGTTGTTCGTCAACATAACTTCTTCCATAATCGCACAGACAAAACCTTCAGTTTCTTCAAAGAGATCGCCGAAACGTAACCAGGACACGGACGCTAGAAAATCTACATCGGGCCCATGAAGAGCTCGGTAGAAGCGCCCGTGAAGCTCCTTGCCTTGCCATACTTCCTTGCGGTCATCGGTAGTAAGTACTTCAGGTTTGCGCCAGTTCTCTTTAGCCATGGACAGCGGGGTGAGTCCCTTGTCCACTGCGACCACATCTCGGTGCATACCCACCTCGACTTTTAAAAAATATTCTCTGAGACTGCACATCTCGCGGTTGTGAAGGGACTTCGCGTTTAAAAACCCTCGACCCCCACACTTCCGCGGGATGTACAGCCTCATCACTGATGATCGTGGGTGATGCATCCGGTTTGCGGTAAGCAGTGTACGAACTCTCCTATCCAGGGCATCGAGTTCGGTCTGAGTCCATTTGAGTACGCCGAAAGAGTACATTAAAACCGGCATGACCCAACCGTTGAAGGCGCGCACCTTGTTTCCGCCTGAAAGAAGGCTATGTAATACCTTGTTCAGGCGTCCAAAGAAGCGCTCCTTCAACGATTGCTTCATGTCAGTTACGTTAATGCCTAACGCTTCCGACATACCCAAATACTTATAGCTTTCGGTTGAGGAGAGGGATCTCAGGTGTATGGAATCCGAGAGTTGAATTCCCTCGGATTCCATAATCTCCCCTCGCTTTACATACATGACTGCACATTTGTCCACACCAAATTCCATCCTGATGGCGCTACTGAAAGTTTCAGTTACTTTCAGTAGCTCCATCAGTCGCAATTTGTTGGGGGCAAAGAGTTTCAGATCATCCATGTAAAGAAGGTGAGATATGACCTGACCACCTCTCCCCAACTTTTTTTTTTTTTTTTTTTTTATTTTTTTTTTTTTTTTTTTTTTTTTTTTTTATTTTTTTTTTTTTAGGATGGGAAATCATCAAATGACCCCTCCCGCTCTGGGCGGAGCGGAAGGGAGTGTCAGACTTGTACTGACTAAAACCCATCCATGTTCCTTCTTTGCCCTTTGTGTTCCAGGGCCGCGGTATCTCTTTCGAACAGTCCCGCAGCCTTGGCAGGCATCGGCCCGTGCGGACCCCTACGTGGTTGCTGACATCTCTTTGAGGCGCGCGTGGAACACGAACGCGCCGTCGACACGGCCTGTCGTCATAAGACGGCCGGACAGCGAGCTAGCCCAAAACTCGCCGTCCACAGGCCCGCGCCTACGGTGGCCGGGGGCCACCACGTGACCCCCGACGCCCAGGGCGTCTCCCGCGGCGGCTGGGACGTGAGGCTCTTTCCCTCTCACGTTCCGCCACCTCCTTCACTAGCATGACTGCTTCGCAGAAGGAGGTGACGGCTTCCCATTCCCTCTCGCTCCGGACCATGGCTTGAACCAGGGCCGGGCGCGAGAGGTCGCCGCCGCCAATCGCCTCTACGAGGACACGGCGCTGCTCCGCCCAAGCAGGGCAGGCCTCCACAGTGTGCTGCACCGTGTCCTCCGGACGATCCTCACAGTGGAAACACCCGGGCGTTTCCTCCCGCCCGATTCGGTGCAGGAACCTCCCGAAACAACCGTGTCCGGTGAGGCCTTCTTATAATCTATCCAGCATGTAGACAGATCCTTGCGGGATCGACGAACCTGTTGGCTAATGGCCATGTCGATGAGGAGTAGCTCCTTAGTACCGCGGGACCCATTCCTACATCCATTTTGAGAGGCAGACATAATGGAGTTTTTGTCAATGTGTGTATTAATTTTAGCTCTCAAAATGGATGTAAGAAGTTTACAGACCGTAGACAAACACGTGATCGGTCTATAATTTTTGGGTTCCGCGGGACTACCTGACTTATGGAGCATGTGGGTAACGCCTGTTGTTAAAAACTGCGGAAAGGACCCAGACTCTAAGGATGACTGAAATTGGGATGCCAGGCAAGTGTGTGAACTACTAAGCCATTTGAGCCAAAAGTTGTGCAGTCCGTCCGGTCCCGGTGACTTCCAGTTCGGTAACGGACGAACTGCTCTGGCTATATCTAAAGGTGTTATCAAAACTGGCTCCATTTCTGGGATAGGTTCACACACTCGTTCGACATCATGCATCCAGTCAGCCTCAGTATGACAGACGGGCACCGACCAGATGCTGCGCCAGAAAGAACTCGTGGTAGCATCATCCGGGCGGCACACGTCCGCCATATTTAGCTCGGGTCGCTCCCAAGTTCTGTATACCCACCTCTCATCGCTCTGGAACATGCGATTCTGTGAGTACCGATCAACCCGCCGCTTATACCTCCGAATACGGTTCGCCCATGCATAAACTTTCTGCTTCAGGAAGTCGATGCGCTCTGTGACACGGGACATGTATTCTTGAGGACTGATTCCAGTCCCCGAGAATGCCCGCCTCACAAAGCGCATCACACGTGGTCGTGTATTGCCCTCCCTGAAGCAGTGTAGTTTGCCGATGAGTACCCTGGCCCCGTCGATGCGGCGCTCGATCCTGCGCTGCCAGGCTGGTACGGCTGGTTTTGGTCGAGTAGCTACGTCACAATTTGGGAACTTGACGTTAGCTAAACGACATGCCGCAACAGCCCCACAGTACAGGATCGAGTGTATTATTATTATTTCCTTTATTTATTTTCTAACATACTTATTACATTTTTAAATATTTCTTAACAAAAACTATATAAAAAACATTTAAAAATATAAAAAATAGTGGTCCGCCGGTAGCGGGAGCAGGGTCCAAGCTACCGGTGGTTAGGGCTCCAGAGACAAGAACCTCCTCACAATACGAGCCGTATCGAGGAGTACTGCCTTCTGAATCAGGCCCTTGATCCAACCGCCTAAGGCGAGCTTCGAAAGATGGTCATCGAGGCTCTTGGCTATAAGGCCATTGGCCGTCACGACGATCGGCACAATGATAGCCGAGTTCACATTCCACATGTCGACAACCTCGTGTGCCAAGTCGAGATATTTTATTTGTTTCTCTTTCTCAGCTTTCACGAGGTTCTCGTCATGCGGGATGGTAACATCGACTATCATTACGCGGCGCGCTGATCGGTCTATCACTACTATGTCAGGTTTATTGGCGACAATAGTCCTGTCAGTCATGATAGACTGATCCCAGTACAGCGTAACATGGTCTTTCTCGAGAACTGGGTCGGGCACATACTTGTAGTACGGTACCTCAGATTCCACAAGTTTATATTTCAAGGCAAGTTGCTGGTGAATAATCCTGGCTACTTGGTTGTGCCTGTGCAAGTACTCGCCGTTAGCCAGACGAGAACAACCAGAAATAATATGTCTGATAGACTCACCCGGACGGTGGCATGCCCGACACACGTCAACCGTCCCGTCCTTCATAATATATTTCCGATAGTTGTTCGTCAACATAACTTCTTCCATAATCGCACAGACAAAACCTTCAGTTTCTTCAAAGAGATCGCCGAAACGTAACCAGGACACGGACGCTAGAAAATCTACATCGGGCCCATGAAGAGCTCGGTAGAAGCGCCCGTGAAGCTCCTTGCCTTGCCATACTTCCTTGCGGTCATCGGTAGTAAGTACTTCAGGTTTGCGCCAGTTCTCTTTAGCCATGGACAGCGGGGTGAGTCCCTTGTCCACTGCGACCACATCTCGGTGCATACCCACCTCGACTTTTAAAAAATATTCTCTGAGACTGCACATCTCGCGGTTGTGAAGGGACTTCGCGTTTAAAAACCCTCGACCCCCACACTTCCGCGGGATGTACAGCCTCATCACTGATGATCGTGGGTGATGCATCCGGTTTGCGGTAAGCAGTGTACGAACTCTCCTATCCAGGGCATCGAGTTCGGTCTGAGTCCATTTGAGTACGCCGAAAGAGTACATTAAAACCGGCATGACCCAACCGTTGAAGGCGCGCACCTTGTTTCCGCCTGAAAGAAGGCTATGTAATACCTTGTTCAGGCGTCCAAAGAAGCGCTCCTTCAACGATTGCTTCATGTCAGTTACGTTAATGCCTAACGCTTCCGACATACCCAAATACTTATAGCTTTCGGTTGAGGAGAGGGATCTCAGGTGTATGGAATCCGAGAGTTGAATTCCCTCGGATTCCATAATCTCCCCTCGCTTTACATACATGACTGCACATTTGTCCACACCAAATTCCATCCTGATGGCGCTACTGAAAGTTTCAGTTACTTTCAGTAGCTCCATCAGTCGCAATTTGTTGGGGGCAAAGAGTTTCAGATCATCCATGTAAAGAAGGTGAGATATGACCTGACCACCTCTCCCCAACTTTTTTTTTTTTTTTTTTTTATTTTTTTTTTTTTTTTTTTTTTTTTTTTTTATTTTTTTTTTTTTAGGATGGGAAATCATCAAATGACCCCTCCCGCTCTGGGCGGAGCGGAAGGGAGTGTCAGACTTGTACTGACTAAAACCCATCCATGTTCCTTCTTTGCCCTTTGTGTTCCAGGGCCGCGGTATCTCTTTCGAACAGTCCCGCAGCCTTGGCAGGCATCGGCCCGTGCGGACCCCTACGTGGTTGCTGACATCTCTTTGAGGCGCGCGTGGAACACGAACGCGCCGTCGACACGGCCTGTCGTCATAAGACGGCCGGACAGCGAGCTAGCCCAAAACTCGCCGTCCACAGGCCCGCGCCTACGGTGGCCGGGGGCCACCACGTGACCCCCGACGCCCAGGGCGTCTCCCGCGGCGGCTGGGACGTGAGGCTCTTTCCCTCTCACGTTCCGCCACCTCCTTCACTAGCATGACTGCTTCGCAGAAGGAGGTGACGGCTTCCCATTCCCTCTCGCTCCGGACCATGGCTTGAACCAGGGCCGGGCGCGAGAGGTCGCCGCCGCCAATCGCCTCTACGAGGACACGGCGCTGCTCCGCCCAAGCAGGGCAGGCCTCCACAGTGTGCTGCACCGTGTCCTCCGGACGATCCTCACAGTGGAAACACCCGGGCGTTTCCTCCCGCCCGATTCGGTGCAGGAACCTCCCGAAACAACCGTGTCCGGTGAGGCCTTCTTATAATCTATCCAGCATGTAGACAGATCCTTGCGGGATCGACGAACCTGTTGGCTAATGGCCATGTCGATGAGGAGTAGCTCCTTAGTACCGCGGGACCCATTCCTACATCCATTTTGAGAGGCAGACATAATGGAGTTTTTGTCAATGTGTGTATTAATTTTAGCTCTCAAAATGGATGTAAGAAGTTTACAGACCGTAGACAAACACGTGATCGGTCTATAATTTTTGGGTTCCGCGGGACTACCTGACTTATGGAGCATGTGGGTAACGCCTGTTGTTAAAAACTGCGGAAAGGACCCAGACTCTAAGGATGACTGAAATTGGGATGCCAGGCAAGTGTGTGAACTACTAAGCCATTTGAGCCAAAAGTTGTGCAGTCCGTCCGGTCCCGGTGACTTCCAGTTCGGTAACGGACGAACTGCTCTGGCTATATCTAAAGGTGTTATCAAAACTGGCTCCATTTCTGGGATAGGTTCACACACTCGTTCGACATCATGCATCCAGTCAGCCTCAGTATGACAGACGGGCACCGACCAGATGCTGCGCCAGAAAGAACTCGTGGTAGCATCATCCGGGCGGCACACGTCCGCCATATTTAGCTCGGGTCGCTCCCAAGTTCTGTATACCCACCTCTCATCGCTCTGGAACATGCGATTCTGTGAGTACCGATCAACCCGCCGCTTATACCTCCGAATACGGTTCGCCCATGCATAAACTTTCTGCTTCAGGAAGTCGATGCGCTCTGTGACACGGGACATGTATTCTTGAGGACTGATTCCAGTCCCCGAGAATGCCCGTCTCACAAAGCGCATCACACGTGGTCGTGTATTGCCCTCCCTGAAGCAGTGTAGTTTGCCGATGAGTACCCTGGCCCCGTCGATGCGGTGCTCGATCCTGCGCTGCCAGGCTGGTACGGCTGGTTTTGGTCGAGTAGCTACGTCACAATTTGGGAACTTGACGTTAGCTAAACGACATGCCGCAACAGCCCCACAGTACAGGATCGAGTGTGTATCAACGAGGTTCTCGCTACTCTCGAATATATTCTTGAGTTGCGAGTCCAAGGCACACACCAGCGCCCTATTTTTATTATGCATGGGTAACCGTGGTAATCGGGGCCTAAGTTCGGTAGGAGTGGATCGATATTCACGAAGCGCATCTTCCAGAGCGCTCCTCAATCGGTCGTTGCACTGGCTACTTACCACAGCAACCCTATCATCTTCCTCTACAACAGCTGGGTTGAACCGCGGCGGGGTTGCGTCAATCACTGACGCTTGCACCGCGGTTTGTGCCGGAGTTAAAACGATACGGTTGCTCAGTACCTCTGAGCGCAGCCTATCAAGTACGGCGTCGTCCAACATGTGATTGCGTTGGATGACCCGCACCTGATCCGACAGTCGTTGGGCCGAAACGTTGACGGTTGGTTCAAGTACCTGGAACAGAGACAGCATCCCAACACGGTACGCAGTGAGGTTAGTTCCCCCCTCTGTAGACCCATAGTATGCGCGCATGACGTTCTCGTTAATGGAATGAGTCCATCTCATGCGCTGCACACAACCACCGGCAGCGGGGACCCGGCTCGGGGCCGGATGGCCCCTAAGTCCCAAGCTTCTCGGTGGCCGGCCTCTCCCCTGCCGACGTACAGTTGTTGGCGACGTCGGCGGAGAGAAATACTCGTCGCTCGAGCTCGACGCAACTGCCACTGCCGGTGTCACAGCACTCACGATGGGGCTGGATTCCGGCGGCGGCGAGGCGGAGCTGAGCGACGGGTCCGGAGGTGGTAGGCGTGCGCGTCGGTAGGCAGCTCTCGTTATCATTTTTCGGTTGTTATCATGATCTTCTATTTTGCATTTTGTATTTGTTGATGACGCCGTTGACAGACGTCATTTTTTCATAAAAACTGTATTTGAATTTTTCACATTTTGGATTTCAAATGGATTATATTTTTATATTGTAGTAATTTCCTGTGTTAAAAAGTCTTTAGAGAACTATTGCAAGTAAATACTTTTGTAATAAAACCAATATTTATATTAAAATTAAAACTTCGATGATATAACCGCTGATTGACGTACGGGGTTGCCAGTTATTATTATTTTTTCCTTTATTTATTTTCTAACATACATAATACATTTTTAAATATTTCTTAACAAAATCTATATAAAAAACATTTAAAAATATAAAAAATAGTGGTCCGCCGGTAGCGGGAGCAGGGTCCAAGCTACCGGTGGTTAGGGCTCCAGAGACAAGAACCTCCTCACAATACGAGCCGTATCGAGGAGTACTGCCTTCTGAATCAGGCCCTTGATCCAACCGCCTAAGGAGAGCTTCGAAAGATGGTCATCGAGGCTCTTGGCTATAAGGCCATTGGCCGTCACGACGATCGGCACAATGATAGCCGAGTTCACATTCCACATGTCGACAACCTCGTGTGCCAAGTCGAGATATTTTATTTGTTTCTCTTTCTCAGCTTTCACGAGGTTCTCGTCATGCGGGATGGTAACATCGACTATCATTACGCGGCGCGCTGATCGGTCTATCACTACTATGTCAGGCTTATTGGCGACAATAGTCCTGTCAGTAATGATAGACTGATCCCAGTACAGCGTAACATGGTCTTTCTCGAGAACTGGGTCGGGCACATACTTGTAGTACGGTACCTCAGATTCCACAAGTTTATATTTCAAGGCAAGTTGCTGGTGAATAATCCTGGCTACTTGGTTGTGCCTGTGCAAGTACTCGCCGTTAGCCAGACGAGAACAACCAGAAATAATATGTCTGATAGACTCACCCGGACGGTGGCATGCCCGACACACGTCAACCGTCCCGTCCTTCATAATATATTTCCGATAGTTGTTCGTCAACATAACTTCGTCCATAATCGCACAGACAAAACCTTCAGTTTCTCCAAAGAGATCGCCGAAACGTAACCAGGACACGGACGCTAGAAAATCTACATCGGGCCCATGAAGAGCTCGGTAGAAGCGCCCGTGAAGCTCCTTGCCTTGCCATACTTCCTTGCGGTCATCGGTAGTAAGTACTTCAGGTTTGCGCCAGTTCTCTTTAGCCATGGACAGCGGGGTGAGTCTCTTGTCCACTGCGACCACATCTCGGTGCATACCCACCTCGACTTTTAAAAAATATTCTCTGAGACTGCACATCTCGCGGTTGTGAAGGGACTTCGCGTTTAAAAACCCTATTAAAAAAAAAAATTAAAATCCTATTTATTATTATTTCCTTTATTTATTTTATAACACACTTATTACATTTTTAAATATTTCTTAACAAAAACTATATAAAAAACATTTAAAAATATAAAAAATAGTGGTCCGCCGGTAGCGGGAGCAGGGTCCAAGCTACCGGTGGTTAGGGCTCCAGAGACAAGAACCTCCTCACAATACGAGCCGTATCGAGGAGTACTGCCTTCTGAATCAGGCCCTTGATCCAACCGCCTAAGGAGAGCTTCGAAAGATGGTCATCGAGGCTCTTGGCTATAAGGCCATTGGCCGTCACGACGATCGGCACAATGATAGCCGAGTTCACATGCCACATGTCGACAACCTCGTGTGCCAAGTCGAGATATTTTATTTGTTTCTCTTTCTCAGCTTTCACGAGGTTCTCGTCATGCGGGATGGTAACATCGACTATCATTACGCGGCGCGCTGATCGGTCTATCACTACTATGTCAGGCTTATTGGCGACAATAGTCCTGTCAGTAATGATAGACTGATCCCAGTACAGCGTGACATGGTTTTTCTCGAGAACTGGGTCGGGCACATACTTGTAGTACGGTACCTCAGATTCCACAAGTTTATATTTCAAGGCAAGTTGCTGGTGAATAATCCTGGCTACTTGGTTGTGCCTGTGCAAGTACTCGCCGTTAGCCAGACGAGAACAACCAGAAATAATATGTCTGATGGACTCACCCGGACGGTGACATGCCCGACACACGTCAACCGTCCCGTCCTTCATAATATATTTCCGATAGTTGTTCGTCAACATAACTTCGTCCATAATCGCACAGACAAAACCTTCAGTTTCTCCAAAGAGGTCGCCGAAGCGTAACCAGGATACGGACGCTAGAAAATCTACATCGGGCCCATGAAGAGCCCGGTAGAAGCGCCCGTGAAGCTCCTTGCCTTGCCATACTTAATTGCGGTCATCGGTAGTAAGTACTTCAGGTTTGCGCCAGTTCTCTTTAGCCATGGACAGCGGGGTGAGTCCCTTGTCCACTGCGACCACATCTCGGTGCATACCCACCTCGACTTTTAAAAAATATTCTCTGAGACTGCACATCTCGCGGTTGTGAAGGGACTTCGCGTTTAAAAACCCTCGACCCCCGCACTTCCGCGGGATGTACAGCCTCATCACTGATGATCGTGGGTGATGCATCCGGTTTGCGGTAAGCAGTGTACGAACTCTCCTATCCAGGGCATCGAGTTCGGTCTGAGTCCATTTGAGTACGCCGAAAGAGTACATTAAAACCGGCATGACCCAACCGTTGAAAGCGCGCACCTTGTTTCCGCCTGAAAGAAGGCTATGTAATACCTTGTTCAGGCGTCCAAAGAAGCGCTCCTTCAACGATTGCTTCATGTCAGTTACGTTAATGCCTAACGCTTCCGACATACCCAAATACTTATAGCTTTCGGATGAGGAGAGGGATCTCAGGTGTATGAAATCCGAGAGCTGAATTCCCTCGGATTCCATAATCTCCCCTCGCTTTACATACATGACTGCACATTTGTCCACACCAAATTCCATCCTGATGGCGCTACTGAAAGTTTCAGTTACTTTCAGTAGCTCCATCAGTTGCAATTTGTTGGGGGCAAAGAGTTTCAGATCATCCATGTAAAGAAGGTGAGATATGACCTGACCACCTCTCCTCAACCGGTAGCCTAGACCTGAATCCTCCAGCAATGTGCTCAGAGGATTCAGGGCTAGACAGAACCATAGTGGGCTCAGACTGTCGCCCTGGAATATTCCCCGTTTAATCCATACAGGTTCATCGTTCCCCTGGATCTGTCGACATCCTGGATATCGAAGGACCGTCCTCCATTGCCCCATACACGACTCAAGGAAGGCGCGTAGAGTTGCATCTATCTTGTACAACTCCAGCACCCTCATGAGCCATGTATGTGGCACCGAGTCGTAGGCCTTCTTATAATCTATCCAGCATGTAGACAGATCCTTGCGGGATCGACGAACCTGTTGGCTAATGGCCATGTCGATGAGGAGTAGCTCCTTAGTACCGCGGGACCCATTCCTACATCCATTTTGAGAGGCAGACATAATGGAGTTTTTGTCAATGTGTGTATTAATTTTAGCTCTCAAAATGGATGTAAGAAGTTTATAGACCGTAGACAAACACGTGATCGGTCTATAATTTTTGGGTTCCGCGGGACTACCTGACTTATGGAGCAGGTGGGTAACGCCTGTTGTTAAAAACTGCGGTAAGGACCCAGACTCTAAGGATGACTGGAATTGGGATGCCAGGCAAGTGTGTGAACTACTAAGCCATTTGAGCCAGAAGTTGTGCAGTCCGTCCGGTCCCGGTGACTTCCAGTTCGGTAACGGACGAACTGCTCTGGCTATATCTAAAGGTGTAATCAAAATTGGCTCCATTTCTGGGATAGGTTCACACACTCGTTCGACATCACGCATCCAGTCAGCCTCAGTATGACAGACGGGCACCGACCAGATGCTGCGCCAGAAAGAACTCGTAGCAGCATCATCCGGGCGGCACACGTCTGTCATATTTAGCTCGGGTCGCTCCCAAGCTCTGTATACCCACCTCTCATCGCTCTGGAACATGCGATTCTGTGAGTACCGATCAACCCGCCGCTTATACCTCCGAATACGGTTCGCCCATGCATAAACTTTCTGCTTCAGGAAGTCGATGCGCTCTGTGACACGGGACATGTATTCTTGAGGACTGATTCCAGTCCCCGAGAATGCCCGCCTCACAAAGCGCATCACACGTGGTCGTGTATTGCCCTCCCTGAAGCAGTGTAGTTTGCCGATGAGTACCCTGGCCCCGTCGATGCGGCGCTCGATCCTGCGCTGCCAGGCTGGTACAGCTGGTTTTGGTCGAGTAGCTACGTCACAATTTGAGAACTTGACGTTAGCTAAACGACATGCCGCAACAGCCCCACAGTACAGGATCGAGTGTGTATCAACGAGGTTCTCGCTACTCTCGAATATATTCTCGAGTTGCGAGTCCAAGGCACACACCAGCGCCCTATTTTTATTATGCATGGGTAACCGTGGTAATCGGGGCCTAAGTTCGGTAGGAGTGGATCGATATTCACGAAGCGCATCTTCCAGAGCGCTCCTCAATCGGTCGTTGCACTGGCTACTTACCACAGCAACCCTATCATCTTCCTCTACAACAGCTGGGTTGAACCGCGGCGGGGTTGCGTCAATAACTGACGCTTGCACCGCGGTTTGTACCGGAGTTAAAACGATACGGTTGCTCAGTACCTCTGAGCGCAGCCTATCAAGTACGGCGTCGTCCAACATGTGATTGCGTTGGATGACCCGCACCTGATCCGACAGTCGTTGGGCCGAAACGTTGACGGTTGGTTCAAGTACCTGGAACAGAGACAGCATCCCAACACGGTACGCAGTGAGGTTAGTTCCCCCCTCTGTAGACCCGTAGTATGCGCGCATGACGTTCTCGTTAATGGAATGAGTCCATCTCATGCGCTGCACACAACCACCGGCAGCGGGGACCCGGCTCGGGGCCGGATGGCCCCTAAGTCCCAAGCTTCTCGGTGGCCGGCCTCTCCCCTGCCGACGTACAGGTGTTGGCGACGTCGGCGGAGAGAAATACTCGTCGCTCGAGCTCGACGCAACTACCACTGCCGGTGTCACAGCACTCACGATGGGGCTGGATTCCGGCGGCGGCGAGGCGGAGCTGAGCGACGGGTCCGGAGGTGGTAGGCGTGCGCGTCGGTAGGCTGCTCTCGTAATCATTTTTCGGTTATCATCTTGTATCTTATAATATGTAATTTTCAGTGCTTGACATTTTTGACGACGCCGTTGACAGGCGTCATTTTTTCATCAACTGTATTTAAATTTCTTTTTGGTTTCCAAATTTTCTGTTTTATATTCTGATATTTCCTTTGGTATCTTTAGGTAACTAATATAAATACTTTTGTATTAAAACGAATATTAATATTAAAATAAAATAAAATAAAATTGTTCGATGATGTAACCAGTGATTGACGTACGGGGCTGCCAGTATTATTATTATTTCCTTTATTTAAATTTTTACAAATTGTTCTACATTTTTAAATATTCCTTAAAAAAAAAATATAAAAAAACATTTAAAAATATAAAAAATTGTAGCCCACCGGTATCGGGAACAGGGTCCAAGCTACCGGCGGTCAGGGCTCCAGAGAGAGGAACCTCCTAACAATACGAGCCGTGTCCAAAAGTACCGCTTTCTGAATCAAGCCCTTGATCCAGCTGCCTAACGAGAGCCTCCTCAGGTATTGATCGAGGCTCTTGGCAATTAAGCCATGGGCTGATACGACTATCGGCACAATGATCGCTGAGTCCACATCCCACATGTCGACAACCTCGCGAGCTAAGTCAAGATACTTGATTTTCTTATCTTTCTCGGCTTTCACGAGGTTCTCATCATGCGGGACCGTTATGTCTTATTATTATTATTATTATGAGCCTATATTGTCCCACTGCAGGGCAAAGGCCTCCCTTCCCTCCTTCCACATTTCGCGGTCTAGTGCGATTGTAGGCCAATCCTTTGCGAAAGAGTCCAGCTCAATTATATGAAGAATTATTGAAAATACGGAAATCTATACTAATATTATAAAGAGGAAAGATTTTTTTGTTTGTTTGTACCAAATAGGCTCCGAAACTAATGAACCGATTTGAATCATTGTTTCACCAATAGAAAGCAAAATTTTCAGGAAGTAACATAGGCTATAATTTATTTTCAAAAAAATTAGAGATCCTTAAAAAAATTGCAATAATGTAACCCAAAGTAGCTAAATTTTGCCTATTAAATTCACTATTTGGCGTGCGCTGAGAAAACTATAGATAATTTAGAAAAATTATGTACTACATGATTAAAGCACTCATTTTTACCTACAAAAAAGTCCGCGAGAGAATATATTATCTAACTATCACAGTTAAGCCACAATAGCAGCTTTTGTGTTCTAAAATTTAATAAGATCGCCCCGGTAGAAACAAAAGTTGGTTACATTCGTATCGTACTATTAATTCTACACTATAAGATATAGCATGCATTAAAAGTGTTTACAAACATGAAATATAAAAGAGGGAAAATAGGCATTATACATTTTATAAATTAGATTAGGTTACGTACCATTCACTGCGTCCTGAGAAAAGTGTGAGCGTGCGTGTCTGCGTAATATGAGGGTGTGTTTGTGATGTGAGGGTTTTTGTGTGTGTGGTGAGTGTGTGAAAGTGAAAGGGTGTCATGTAACGCTGCCGAATAGCTTTTCTGATTCATCATAATCGTATTTTTCTAGCCAGTCATTATAGTTTTTTTGAATTGGAAGTTATTAAGTTTCATAATTTTTTGTATCCCCGTTTCATGGTCGATTTTGTTGTAAAGACGTGGGGCAATATAGTGGTAGTGTCTGCTGGCGAAAACGCTCTTGGTACCTTGAACTGGGCACCTGACATTTCTCTTGGATGAGATAGGCAAACTCGGGATGGCGTATCGGTGGTATCTTCACAGGTATTCGTAAAAAAAATGCTTGCAGACGCTAAGTACTTTGGCTTTTCTGTATCCCACGGTCGTGGGCGTCCGGTATTTCAGTGACGAAAAGTACTTTTAGGACAGCACGCTGAACCCGCTCCAGCTCGGTCATGTGGGTATTATCTGCCCCTCCCCAAGCGCAAATAGCGTATCCCAAGACACAATGGCATAAGGCTTTATATGTTTGCAACAGAAGTTTTAGAATAGCGACATGTCTCAGGGTTTTAAAAATATGGATCAACTTGCGTACTCTTTTGGCGGTAACCGCGATATGTTGTGTCCATTTTAGGTTGTCGTCAACAATTACTCCCAGATATTTAATGGAGTTCACTCTAACTAGCTTAGGGCACGTGCAGGAGGAAAAGTTGTTGCTACGCCTATTGCAAGGAAATGTGTGGCTGCTAATATTTAAATTTTTGGGGCTTCCTGCTCTAGTCTTACTAAAATATAGATATTTTGTCTTAGAGGTGTTTAGTGATAGCAGACTGTCTTCCAGCCAAGCTGTTAGTTTCGAAAGACCCGCTTCACAGACTGTTTCTAGATCTTTCCATGACTTTTCATGAAACAGAAGAACTGTGTCGTCGGCATTATTGATTGTGATATCGCACAGTTCATTGATGTACACCAGGAATAAGGTTGGAGTAATCGTACTTCCCTGGGGAACTCCGTATGAAAAGGAAGCTTCATCGCTAGTTGAGTTGTCAAGGCGAACGCATTGACTTCTTCCTGCCAAATAACTTAATAGCCATTCCTGTGGCACTCATCTGATTCCGATGTTGTCTAATCTGCTTATTAGAATAGGGATCGAGACAGTGTCGAATGTTTTCTGAAGGTCGAGGAAAAGGCCGACACATTTTTCTCCCTTGTCTATTTACTTGGCCATGTTTTCGGTTAGTTTTAGAATAGCGTCATTAGTGGAGCGATTGGCTCTAAAACCGAATTGGTTTGACAAAAGTATATTATTTGTCTCTAAAATATCTTATTAGTCTCTTGTTTCCTAGTTTTTACAGTATTTTTGACAGTGTGCTAAGTACAGAGATGGGGCGGTAGTTGCCAACGTGACCCTCAAATATTAAAAATGGTACTAATGAATAAAAATGTGCTCACAAGATAACTTTAAAATTGACTGACCGGCTTTGTTAAAAAGTTATGATAGCGTACTTTAGATTAGTCTACATGACGCAGCTTTGAAGTTCTACATAGCCTATACCCTGTAGAATGTGTGTTCGATCGCTTTCCATGCCCTTTGCATACAGAAGGCAGTTGCAAGAGGTCCGCAAGAGTTTACAGTAGCTACATCGTGTTGATAATGAGCCCACTCATTTCATGCACTTTGATGAGAATATTAAATCTAACTAAAGTATGACTTTCATCGCCGGTCTAACGATGGAGGCGGAAGGCAGTTGCAAGAGGTCCTCAACAATTTACAGCGGCTCATTTCAAGGTCCTTGATGAGAACTTTAGATCTCGCTGGAGTATGACTGTCATCGACGGTCTAACAATGGAAACGGAAGGCAGTTGCAAGAGGTCCTCAACAGATTACAGCAGCTATATTGTTATTGGGCTCATTTCATGCACCTTGATGAGAACTTTAAACCTGCTTGGAGTATGACTGTCACCGAAGGACTGACGTTAGAGACAGCAGGCAGTTGCAAGAGGTCGGCAACAGTTTACAGCAGCTTTATCGTGTCTCGGCTCATTTCATGCACCTCGATGAGAACTTTCGACCTAGCTAGAGTATGACTGTCATCGAGTGTCTCTAGATGAAAACTTAATGCCTTAAGCGACAGCAGTCGAGGGAAGCCCTTATTTGGAAAAACATAAGTAGAATATTTTAGCGATTAATGCAAATATTTCCGAGAAATTAAATTGTTACCTACTTGAATCTATATCATCAATATTATAAAGAACGAGCTAATTTTAGGAACTACTGGTTCGAATTGAAAAATTCTTTTAGTGTTAGATAGCCCATTTATCGATGAAGACTATAGGTTGTATAACGTCACGCTACAACCAATATAATAAATGAAAAATGTTGCAAAAACAGGAAACATTTATTCCTTTTGAGAGCTTCCGTTGCGTGCGCTGTGTAAACGGTTACAGTTACGCAACAATGATGAGTCCGCGAGAGCATATGTCTATCTTTTAAGGTTGACTCACACTCTCTCTAACCTTCCCTCTTATGTGGCGCAGATGATGTTGCGCGGGTCACCTAGTATCTTATAAAAAAAAAGGCCTGAGTAGATAAAAAGCTTCAGTATCGTCAGATAAGTTGCAAGAGGCCGAGATATTGTTAAACAAAAGTAAAACATTATTTTCCACTTTACGTGATATAACAAAGGAATCGGAAATTGAGTTAATTAATGCAACGTACAAAAACATTTGTGCGTTATTTAAAAACATATCGAATTTGTGTACTTTGTCTAGCGTAGATTTAATATCCGAAAAGATGAAATTTGATATGAAAACTGCTTGTATGTTAATACCTATATTAGATGATAAGGAAAATACAACGAAGCGATTGATTGACGCGGTGGAGATGTAAGCAGATATGTATAGTAATGTAGGTCAACAGTTATTAATTATACTAAAGGGTAGGTTATCTGAAAATGCCAAGTTACGAGTAGCAAACACTTACTCGACAATTAGTGACATGATTAAGGATTTTAGGAATAAACTATTAATAAAAATTCCTTCACTGCAATTCAAAATCAAATTCAATCTCTGAACCAAGGCTACAGGGCCATTGAGGACTACGGGTCGGAACTTGAAAGATTATTAACAAATTTGAATATTTCTCAGGTTGAGGGAGACACTACCAAATTCGTGATTCTTAAGCCAATTAATGAAAAAATGGCCGTGAAAAAGTTTATAGATGGACTTAATAGTGAAAGGTTGGGCACGATCATAGCCGCACGCAACTTCACATTTCTGAAGGACGCAATCCAGGCAGACAAGGACGAGTCCCCGCCATCATCGTTTTCATCCAGGCCTACTGAGGTTATGGAGATGACGTTGTGACTGTCTGTCACATACTCCTAATTCTTAAGTAAATATTTTAGTCTTGATTGTTATTTCAAATCATCACACGGTATGGGCCACTTACAAACACATTAAATTTTTATTTTATGGCTTGACAGGCTGACAAGTTTCCGTAATTATTAACGAAGTGTCCTTTCTTCCTTTTAATTGTAAAACAATATTGCATCACTTGGAAACGCATAAATTCTTTATTTAATGGGAAAAGCACTAGAGATAACAGCTAACTGACAGACCGAATGTATTAATTCAACAAATTCTTAAGAAAAGATAAAAATATCTGATTTCTAAACGCATTTCTGAATACTAGTGCAACATCTGGTTGCAATTTGGTCCGGTCTTGGGCGCCCCAAGGGCTCTTAAAACAATTGAGATGTTTGCACAAAAAGAGCGATAAACTATTTCTGTAAAAAGTATGGGAACAAGCCAAGCGTGGTGTTTTTAGAAAAGGCGAGGGCCTGAGGAAGGGTGTTGGACTCGGGGCAGTCGGGTTTAGACCGCCATAGGGTCCGGGCGAGATAACCTATTTTAGTTAAGTTAGGAGACGTTGTGAATACTGAGAGTCTATGTATAAGTGCGTTATCGCAAGAGTTCGATAATTATAGAATAAGATTTTAAACTATCATGGTCACTAACATTATTATTTAGACTGGAACTCCACTGCATGCACACCTATAAAACTGTGGAAAAGGTATGTTGATGACGTCTTTAGGATCATTGAAGGAGACCAACAAGAGGTAGAACTATGCTTGGCACATCTTAACAGCATACATGGTAAAATAAAATTTACCTATGAGATGGAAAACGAGAGGACAATCCCATTCTTGGACGTGAAAATAGGGGTCCGTACTGACAGTTCTCTAAGCCACTCAGTCTATAGGAAATTGACTCACACGGATCGATATCTACACGCTGATTCTCACCACCATCCCAGACAGCTGAACTCTGTAGTGACTTCACTCACCAACCGCGCATATGATCTATGCGACGAAGAACATTTACGTACTGAGCTAACACAAATGCAGAGGGTCCTACAGAGACACGGATATACAGTGAAACCCGCGCAGCCTAAACCAGAACCTGGTTGTAAGCACCGGAAGTGCGAGGTTGAGAGGCAGCCAGCATTTTTGCCGTACGTGAGGGGAGTGACAGATAAGGTTGCCAACATTCTTAGGAAACACGCCGTAAAGACTATCTTCACTCCTTTCAAAAAAGTGTTGTGGCGCCCAACGTGGGGCCCCACTGTAACGTTTGGTTAGTAGAAGGTAGATGTAAAAAAATAAAGATTAGTTTTTTTTTTTAAAGTGTATCTTACAATAATGTATAGAATCGGCAGAACAGGGTGTGAGTTTAAAAATATCGAGCGCGCGTCAGGTTCTTTCCCGCCTATAGAACACCACTATCCTGGGTAGTCAGGCAGTTCGGCAGCGGACAGTTTCCAGTCTAAATAATAATTAAAGAATAAGTTAAATATAGTAGGGTTAACAGTCCTGTTTAGACTAATCTAGTGTATGTGTTTGTTGGTGAGCGACTGGGTGAGTCCTTTATTACAATAATTATCCTAGGCTGATGTTGTAATTAAAGTTCTTAAACTACACAGACAGAAACGTTTTGCTGGGGATTTTGTTGTGCCACTTCTTCTCCTCAGCTCCAACACTAGGGTGTGTGTGAAGGGTTTCTCGCTTTTGGGGCTGTCTTTAGGGTTTCAATAGAGTTGATCTCCAACTCTATTGCAAAATGGTTCTTGATTTTTGATTATTAACTCTGCTATCTGGTAATTCTTGAATTATGTATTCATTAGCTCTAACCATCGATTCCAACCAAACTGCGATCCAACCATACTGCGATCGCCAACCCGCCTGCCAAGCGTGGCGATTATGGCAAAACCCCCCTTCTTGGGGGAGGCCTATGTCCAGCAGTGGACGTCTTTCGGCTGAAATGATGATGATGATGATGAACCATCGATTCAGCCAATTTGCCGTTTGAGTTTTGATTCTCAATCCTATTATGACCATCCATATGGTGATATTATATTCTAAAATAATATGTTCTTATCTCTGACAAATGATTCGGTCAGGCTGTCACGAACACGTGTCTTGCAGATGCGCTAGTTGAACGTATAGAGCACATGATCCATGGGGTGGGATGGGAATGGCTTGATACCACAGCTATTATATAACCAGTCTAAGGACTGTTAGGGACCATGTCTACTAGTTAGCATGATGATCGCCCGCCGATCGATATCGAAAGCCGCCTTTGTCACGGTCACCTGTTCGAAAGAACTGCTAGGGGCAATGCTCACTAGGAGCATGATGTCGACGCATTACCGCTGAAAAGCCGCCTACGTCACTTATGGAAGCGTTGCTCTGGGTGCTTCAGGTGTAGATGTGAAGAATCGTGTGAGTCACGACTGACCAATTACCTATTACGCTAGCATAAGGGTTATTTACAAGTACTATTGGTTGCGATATAAATATACTTTTTATCTCCCAGTTATGTTTTACCCTTTTGAAACCACTTTTAATATATTTCATCAACTATGAATTCCCTAATCTGATTATGGTTTAAGAACTTTATTATTCCTCATCAAAAATTAACAATAATTCACTTACTGAGAAACTAAATTTTAAAAAAATAACAAATATGAGGGTAAGATCACAGTAACAAAAAACAAGATATTATGTATTTAGAGACTAAACTTAAATAAAACGTTTATGAGCATACAGAATCTACGCTCATAGCAAAAAGTAACAAATATGAGGGTAAGCGATCACAGCAACAAAAAACAAGATATTATGTATTTAGAAACTAAATTTAAATAAAACGTTTAAGAGCGTTCAGAATCTACGTCATAGCAAAAAAATAACAAATATGAGGGTAAGCGATCACAGCAACAAAAAACAAGATATTATGTATTTAGAAACTAAACTTATATAAAATGTTTATGAGCGAATTACGTTAGCTGCGATCGGAGGATTTAAAAAAAACCAAAAATGATTTAACTAAATTTATTTTAAAGTAAAAGAATTACATTGATTATATTAAATCTAAAACTAGCCTACGTGCCTATTCGAAGTATGAATATGGAATGGAATTTTACAGTTTTACAATAATTGAGTAATCTAGGTCTGTGCGACAGAAAGTGCTATCTCAGCTCGCCGTTTCCGTTGTTCGTTTAATTGCAGCGTATGTTTCTACAATAAAATTATTGAGTGCTGAGTTGGCGATTCCCCTTATGCAGCTGCGTGTAACATCTCCACCCGCAGATCAGAAACTATTTTAGAACTTTGAGAGAAAATGTTTCTGGGACTTTTCCTCTGGGCGCGCGATCCTCTTCTCTTATTTCAGGTTCTTCGTAAGTATGTCCCTTGGTGTTGGAAGTTTCGCAGCGTTTGCAAAACCATTTATTGCGATAGCCCAGTATAGCAATGATAAGTGCGCCTGCACCTAATAATGCAATGTAGAAGGGTATGGTCGTATGATATATGACATCTGATTGCAGTTGGTTAAGCTGTATCGGCTGACTCGTCATGACATGGTTCTGGATACTGTGTAGTCCTCTTAAGTCGATTGAACTGAGATGAACTTGAGTTAAGGCAGCATGCGGTGTGTCCACGTCGTTGTAGGGAATGTTCATTAGTTTCAAAGGCTGCCCTTGTATTACATCGTTGTCATTGATTATAGTTAGTTCCTTTGTACGGAGATAACAATTGATAGGTATAGTGGCGAGGTAGCTTCCCTGTAGCGTATTGAAGTCTTCTCTCCCACAGACTGATTGCACTTGCGTTGGATTTGGGAATGATATGACGTAATGCTGGTCATCTAGTTTTTCCATCGCTTCTTTTTCCAAAAATACTGTTTTAAATTGGCAGGAACTCTTGAGTGCTTGGTTCATGATAAGTTCTTGTATGCAGTCAGTTTTTGTTCGTATTTGATGGGTTATTTCCTTTTCACAGAGATACCAGTTATTAAACTTCGAGCATTCTGCTTCTATGTACACGAAAGAGTTTCCATTAGTTGCTATAAAGGGATAGGTAGGGATAAGGGCTTGACGATTTTTATTGGGTACTATAGATAACTTATATAAATCATAAATGATTTTGGAAATTATAGGAAATCTGAAAACTATAACTATTTGTTTTTCATTGAAATATGATCCGGGCCTGATAATGTCGTAGTATTCTCTGAGCTCTAGACTTAGTATTTCATCCTTACTGTATATTTGTTCTAACCTATTTACCATAGACCTAAGTGTTTCTATATCTATCATAGAATGAACAGTGCTTGACGCATGTATAAACGCTAACATATTCTCTATTCTAACTAATTCTAATCTTAAATCTTCTACATTTTCACTTATAATAGAAATGAGTTGACCAAACTTTGCATAAGTAATTAAACTGCCTGTGGTAAGAGTGTTATTTAACAGTAACTCTAAGGTGCTATTGATTTTACTCTGGTTTTCGACTAACTGTAGTAAAACGTTATTATGCTTAGCCATCCATTCTTTACTGAGACTAATGTGATTATTGAATTCGTTAACTAACTTATTATTGTTAATTTGTAGATTTTTGATAGCGTTTTCATAATTTAAGGCATCTGTGTAATCTAGATTTCCGGTTATGCTTTTAACTACCGATCCGAGACCGTCTATTAGACCTCTCTTTACACGACCGGGCTCTAAAGATTTTAGCTGATTAGATACTTTGCCAATTTTGTTAGTAAGATAACTAATTTGGAACTCAAACAGTGTATAAGTGTCATTACTAAGCCGACTTTTGTATTCTGATATCTGATACTGTAGTGTTGTAATTTGATTTTCAATGTCCCTTAGATTCACGTACTGAAGAAATGTATGATGATGAGTCGTCATTCTCGTCGATCCAAGTTTATAAGGTAGTAAGCCGGGTCCATTGGCCAAGCTTTCAAGTTTTATCTCCGACGCGGCCGTCTCGCGAAGTACCAGCAATAATAGAATCCTGCAACAAGTTAGGTTCCTTAGGGCCTCTTTTTAATCTATTTTTGGCTACAGGGCCACGTTTTTTGGATGTGTAAACGTGTATGGGTAAATCGGCCAGAATGGTATCTTGGGTATATCGCGGTGCTGTTTTTTGGCGACTTGCAGAAGGGTTCTTAATGAATACCTGTTGTTGAGGAACGTATTCTATTTCAGGTTCGCGGTTCTTATTTCTATTTTCTATCAATGCAGTACGATTTAATAAAGAAGTTTCGTTTATGATATTATAAACTTCCTTCATTTGTGCCCTATGGTTGTGAACGTACTGTTGTAATGCTTGTTGCGTAAAATCGATGTCTAGAATGTCGCGGGGGTCAAAGTGACCAGTTAATAAATCGAATGGTCTGCATCTAGTAAAGCTATGTATTGAAGAATTATAACCAATTATAGCATAAGGCATAAGATTTACGATGGGCTCCTCTTTGTGCTTTAGTTTTAATATTCTTATATGTTCAAGGAGAGTTGAGTGGAACCTTTCTATGTTACCGTTATCGTTAGGCGAATGCGGTAAAACTCTATGATGGTTTATCTTATGGAGGCGTGTGAATTCTAAGAAAAGTTGGTTGGTAAATTCTGTTCCGTTATCAGTTACTATAGTTAAGGGAACTCCGTGGTGGGTGCAATATTGTAATAATGATTGAAGTATGCTAATGCCCGTACCATCTCGGAGATGGTATGCTTGTCCGTATTTAGTAAAAACATCTATAAATGTCACATACTTTTCATTATGAACAGTGAATAAATCCATGTGAACTATCTCGAATGGTTTTGTTGCCGGGGGTACAATATTAAACTGGGGTCTAACAGGTCTCCGGTCATATTTAGCTTGCCCACAAATAATGCATTCATTAATGAATTTAGTTATTTGATCCTTCATTTTGGGCCAGTAATACTTTCTTGAAAGGGCTAAATAACATTCAGTAATTCCTCGGTGATTAGTTTTGCCATCATGGTAGTGTTGAATTATCTCCTGCTGACGTAGATAATCTTTAACGTTTTCTAATTCTATCTTAGCTAGTACTAAGTTCATAGATGAACTCTTAAACTTTTCTTGTATGACTGGTATGATGGTATACATGGCGAGAGGTGGATTTATTAGGATACCGGTTTTTACTTTCGGGTTCGCATACTCTTTGAGGGCATTAACTACATCTTGTTCTAATTTAGATGATGATATTTGGATTGCTATACGCGTGTGGGTATCAAATGGTTTAGTAATTACTGGTTTTCGTTTAACATCTTCCACTACAGTGAGGCATAATTGTCTATGAAATCTGTTAAGAGGTTCGTCTGTGATTGGGACTTCTAATATAGGATTTTCGAGGCTGGTGTGAACGGTTGCAGTGGATGAATTCGTGGATGGCGGGTTTTCTGATGGGTTAGGCATCAATGAACATAATTCGTCTATTATGGTGTTAATATCCTCATTGTGAATCTCCACCCGAGATAAGGCATCAGCGTTTGTATTTGATTTGCCTTTCTTATAGATAACGGTGAAATCATATTCACTAAGTTTCAGCCTCCATCTAGTTAATCGCGAATTGGGTTCTTTAAGGTTCATCATCCACTGTAGAGGTTTATGATCCGTCAGTACTTTAAATTTACGACCAAACAAGTAAGGTCTAAAATACTTGGTGGCCCAAACTATAGCAAGAAGTTCCTTTTCTATGGTGCTATAGTTAAGTTCACTTTCATTTAGGGTTCGGGATGCAAAACACACAGGTTTGTCGGAACCTACAGGTCCTTGAGATAGAACGGCACCAATTGCAACGTTCGAAGCATCTGTCGTCAATATGAACTCCTTATTAAAATCGGGATACTGTAGTATGGGGTCATTTGTTAAGAGAGTTTTGCACTTTTCAAAACTGTTAATGTAGTCGGAGTCTAATATCACTTTTCTACCTTTTTTCAAACATGCTGTGAGAGGTTTCGTAATTTTTGCAAAATCCGGGATAAATTTACGATAGTAACCTACAAGGCCTAAAAATTGCTTAATTTCTTTTGGAGTTTTTGGAATGGGGTATTTTTCTATGGCTGTAATTTTATCTGGATTGGGTTTTATTCCTTCACTACTTATAATGTGTCCAAGATAACCAGTTTCATGCTTTAAGAACTCGGATTTATCCATTTGGATCTTAAAGTTCGATTCCCTAAGTCTATTGAAAACTTTCTCGAGATTCGTCATATGCTCTTGTAGTGACGTGGAAAAAACGATGATATCATCAAGGTAGACCAGGCATATGTCATTCTGGAGACCTCTGAGGACATTGTCCATCACTCTTTGAAATGTGGATGGTGAATTCTTAAGTCCCATGGGCATTCGAAGAAACTCGAAATGTCCATGCTCGACATTGAAAGCTGTTTTTTGAATATCCTGAGGGTCCATTTCCACCTGGTAGAAGCCGCTAGCCAGGTCTAGAGTGGTGAAGTACTGGCACCTACCTAGTTTGTCAAGAACATCGCTAATGTTCGGAATGGGATATTTGTCGTTGATAGTTTTTTCATTGAGTTTCCTAAAGTCGACTACTAAACGCCATTTTTGTTTGCCTGAGGCATCCATTTTCTTGGGGACCACCCAAATGGGTGAACTCCATGCTGAGTCTGAAGGCTTTATTATTCCCTGATCTAACATTTTTGAAATCTGTTCCCTAACCTCCTGGCGATGGATGAATGGGTATCTATAACTTTTTGTATAAACCGGGACTTCATCTGTAGTCTTAATGCGATGTTTTATTTGATTAGTAAAAGTTAGTGCTTCGCCTTCGATGTAGAACACGTCAGCATATTTCGAGCAAAGAGCTATAAGGTTGACTTTTTCTTCCTCGTTTAAATGATCTGTTCGTAATCGCGCCGTAACCTCTTGAACTCGCTTGGTACAATGTTCGGTACGCATGCACTCGATATTAAATAAACTCGCGTGCACTGGTCGGTCAAGTGATAATACAATATCATTCGGGCTCGTATTTTCTATTTCCAAGTAGCCGCGATTATTGTCCACGATAGTAAGGCACTCGCGTACAGTACAATTACATATAGTCTGTTCACTTACTAATGCCGCACCGTTTGGAGTGTCGATCGGTATTCTAACTAATTTTGAAGATTGAGCAGGTATGATGTCTTCATACAAGTTAACATTATAGGAATTATACATACGGATGGGATTGGATGATGTGCGCGTTATTAACCTCTGATCTTTTAGGTCTATCTTAGACTCCCATTTAGTTAGCAAATCTAAACCAATTAAACCATCGAAATAATCATGAAAACGGTATATAAATAACTTGATAAACTCTGGATCGTTAAATTCTGCAAAGCAAGGTAAATTTATAGAATAATTATTTCTACTAACCGCGTGTACATTGGTAACTTCAAACGGGTCATAATTTAAGGGAAAATTTGGGAAATATTTTTCTACAGCCTCCGGGCTTATAAAAGATTGATTCGCGCCAGTATCAATTAGTAATTTTAGAGGTGGTTCTGCTATTAGTATATACGGCAATTGACGCTGAGTTTGGAGATTTAATTCTATTTTAACTTTTTTGATTTCTGATCCTCCTGAAAATCCTGACTTGGACCTGCCTGAGGTTCAGACGAATCTGCCATATTCCCTTGAACACTTAAATCGCTTAAAGTCGGATCATAGTTGCACTCTAATGCAGCGAACGGACTATAATCGTAGTAAGTATTATCGTAATTAAAACAGACCGGCTCGTAATAGTACTCCGTCGGGTAATATGAGCTATCGTATGACGCGCACTCATTCATGTTCATCTCTCGATGTTTAAAATAATTAGTTGGTGGCGGATTGCCTGAATTTTGCCAATTATGACCAGATAACATGGGTCTAGGAGTAAAAGGTTGTACTCCACTCATAGGTTTAGGACCTTGATTTTGATTTTGCACCGGATTGTTTCTAGGGGGCAAACGGAACATGTTACTTTGAGCGTTATAAGTTTGAGGTACCGCACGGAATATTTGCTGTGTACGATTAGGCATGCGATTTTGTGACTGCTGATTAATAAAGTTGGGATTAAATCTAAACGGTTGTGGCGGCGGTAGTTGGTTGGGTCTAATTCCTATGGGATTGGGCCAGTTGGGAATTGGTACTGCGAAATTATTATTACGTGGAGGGACTGGATTGGTATTTGTATGAGGTGTTGCAGGGTTAGAATTTTTTTGCGTAGTGGATTTTGAGACCTCACTACGTTCCTGTAAATACATAACGTTAAGTTCTTCCTGTACATATTCAAGGGCTTTTTCGATGGTATCGGGACGCATGCACCGTATGCGGGACCCTAATGGTTCCTTTAATCCTTTAACAAAAGCCTGCATAGTAACTTTTTTGTACAGTGTACGTTTCGCTTCAACTGTGGTAGAAATTTGTTCGTGTAATGTTACATACGTCATCATCGTACTAAACAAAGTTTGGCATTCCTCATAAAATTCCTGAGGTGTTTTATTTCCCTGCGTAGCTAAAGAAAGGTCTCTATACAAAGCCGTTTCATCCCGTTGATCGGAAAAGTTATTGATTAAGGCCGTTCTAATCCCTAGCCAACTTTCAGGTATGCCGTTGGAATTGATGGTACAAGCGGCAGAGCCTTTTATTTTATTTAAGATGCCATTTAATAAGCATAAGTTGTTTAACTCGCTACCTGGGGCATTACTAACGTACTGAGTCACTATTTGATCGCATATTCTAACAAACCTAGTCAATACATTTGGGTTCCCATCGAACTCCGGGACCATACGAAGGGTCTTGAAAATTGTATCGGGGTCGTGGGCCATATTTAAACTATTTATACTACTATTTAAATTATCTTCTCTATCACTATTTAAATCTCTACTGTTATCTATAGCACTCCAGCGAGCCGTACGTGATGAGGGCTCCTGGGAGTTAGAATTTTCCGGGTGAAAAATCTTGGAAGTTGGGTGGTACTAGGACTAAATAGGAAGCAACACAGGAACAATTCAAGTGTACTTACAACAATTTCATCTCTGGTTCTCTTGTGAATCGAAGTCTGGATTCTCCGTCCGGAACTGCAGCTGGACCGTAGATTCGGATATTCGGCGCCGGGGCTCGATAGCCACCCAGGCGATTCGCGTACGCGGATGTCGATATTAGAGATCCCTAAGCTCGCGAACCGGCCCGCGAATATCCTACCGACTGCGCCAATTACGTTAGCTGCGATCGGAGGATTTAAAAAAAACCAAAAATGATTTAACTAAATTTATTTTAAAGTAAAAGAATTACATTGATTATATTAAATCTAAAACTAGCCTACGTGCCTATTCGAAGTATGAATATGGAATGGAATTTTACAGTTTTACAATAATTGAGTAATCTAGGTCTGTGCGACAGAAAGTGCTATCTCAGCTCGCCGTTTCCGTTGTTCGTTTAATTGCAGCGTATGTTTCTACAATAAAATTATTGAGTGCTGAGTTGGCGATTCCCCTTATGCAGCTGCGTGTAACAAGCGTAGAGAATCCACGTTCACAGCAAAAAATAACAAATATGAGGGTAAGCGATTACAGCAACAAAAAACAAGATATTATGTATTTAGAAACTAATCTTAAACTGATTTACTATATCTTTCAATCCTTTCCTTGTTCTAATAATGATACGAGGCATTGGACTTCTTCATGTTAAGGAATTCAGTTTACTTAGTCGGTGGAAAGGCGACCAGTCTGGAGGCGGGTCTTACAGGGCCGTGCGGATGGCGGGGCCCGGCTCTTTCCCCTTCGGGGGAAACCGACATTAATACTAAAACTTACATAATTTAGGAAAAACGAAAACTTACCAGCCTAGGGTAATTAACGAACAGTCACAACGTCAACCTTTCGAGGTAGGCACAATTAGCGTTTTCCTAAGCCCTCGAGACAAAATAGGGGACGTGGTTGTCAAAATTTTCAAAATAATAACAGGTACTTTTCAAAACAATTATAATAATTATGGTTACCACACAAATAGATACCAAGGCCACTCCAGACCTTTTCAGTACGGTCCCCGCGGCAAAGGACAGCATAACAGACAGGGTTACTATAATAGGTGTGGTGCCCAAAGATTTTACCAAATGACGACCCCACCACAAAGTGACGATACCCAAGCACGAACTACTAATAGTTTGGAACATAAGCCTGATAAGATTGGGAACAATCAGTTTTTTCGTGATTAATAATTTTGTTTATAATACTTCTACTGGTAATTTTAAATAACTTCTATATTAACGCTAAAAAGCTTAAACTATTATTAGCTACAGGCGCATCCATTTCGATTATTAAAGAAGAAGAACTTCCAAAGACAACCCAGGTTTTTAGCGATAATTTAGCGGTCAATGGAATCGGAGGTAAGGTTTACTCCACAGGATATGTAGTGTTCGATTTATATACTTCTGAAACAGATACGTTTCAAATTAAGTTTCATATATTTAAAACTTTACCAATCACCGTTGATGGAATATTATGATTAGACTTCATGAAAAGGTATAAAGCTAATATTAATTTAAATAAAAAATTTGTTAACGACAAACCTGATTACAGCAATTCATTACTGATCCCTCCTCGAAGAGAAAACATTCATTACTTTTATTTAAACACGGAAGTGAAAGGTGATTGCTTTGTTAGCGCTAGAGAGTTAGAAAAGGATGTTTTCCTAGCAAATACTATAGTCAGGGGTAAAAATAAAAGAGTCTCCATAAAAATTTTAAATACTCGAGATGAAGAAGTTACTTTAAAAAATATTATATAAAACGTAGAGGCTTTAGAGGACTTCCATACTTTTAAATTTAACAAACATGACAGTAGTTTAAAAAGAGCCACGACATTATTACCGTTTTTAGAATTATAACATTAAAACAGAGAGGAAAAGGAATCCATTGAGAAAATTTGTACTAAATATTCTGATATTTTCTTTTTACCCGGTGATAAGTTAGAAACAACAAAAATTTGCGAACAATCGATAAAATTAAAGAGTAACATTAATCCAATTTATAACAAACCTTACAGATTACCACAAGCCTTAAAGCCGGAAATAACTAAACAAATTGATAATATGCTTAAGGATGACATTATAGAAGTATCAACTAGTGAATGGTCTAGCCCAATCATACTAGTTTAAAAAAAACAGACTGATCTCAGAAGTGGCGTTTAGTAATTGATTTTCGGAAATTAAATAAAAAAAATTTTGTAGATGACAAATTCTCTTTGCCGGTCATTACTGATATTTTTGATTCGTTGTCTGGCTCAATCTATTTTACCCATTTAGACCTTCAACAAGGATATTATCAAGTGAAACTGGCACCTGAAAACCGAAAATGTACTGCATTTTCAACCTGCACAGGACATTACCAATTAAAACGATTACCGATGGGTCTTAAGACTTCTTGTAGAGCTTTCAATAGAGTTATGTGAATTGCGATGTCAGATTACCTCTTGAGAAGTATTTTGTCTATTTAGACGACGTAATCGTTTTTGGAAGATCTTTAACTATTCATAATCAAAATCTCATTGATATATTTGAAAGACTGAGGAAGGTTAACTTAAAGTTGAATCCTACTAAATGCCAATTCTTAAAAAAGAAATTTTATATTTGGGTCATTTAGTTTCTGCTAACGGTGTTTTGCCTGACCCTGACAAAACTAAAGTTTTAAACAATTTTCCAGTACCAAAACACGCGGATGAAGTGAGTCGGTTTGTTGCCTTCTGCAACTACTATAGGAAATTCGTGCCGTCTTTTGCAACAATTACTATAACTTTTAACCGTTTGCTAAAAAAGGATGAACCTTTTGATTGGAGTGAGTGTCAAAATGCATTTAATTATTTAAAAACGTCATTTACAACGCCTCCTAATATTACAATATTCAGATTTCTCGGAAACCAATGAATTTATATTACAAACAGACGCGTCTGATCTACAAATATGGTGAATCATGTAATCCTGTATTTTATTAGAAAAACGGTTTTATCTTGGTAAAGAATGAATGTACTCGTAAATTAGATTGTATTTTTGATGGACCTTTTGAAGTGTTGGAAGATTTAGGCGTGTAATGTAAAGATAATTAGAAATGGTAAGGTAGATGAATACATAAAGATAGGACTAAAAAATTTAGTAAGTTTTTAAGAAAAGGTACCTTTGCTTTGATTGTCTTTAATTTTATTTTTTTCTTCACCCCCGGAGGTGAAGTGCATAATAATGTACTTGGCAGTAAGAAACCTTTATAATAGAGAGTAGTCAGTAATAAACGCTTGTCAAGAACGAACGTGTTTCTTTACCTCCATACTTCAGTGGGTTTATCTATAGCAACAGTATAATTTACACAACATTGTTTCGGACGTCGATACAAATGGTTATTAGGTATCAGTTTATCACACACAATGTTATTCGGCATAGTTATGATGAGCTCCTTTTTGTGCTCTTCATTTTTTAATAACCATCCATTGCGTACTAAGTCTTATTATAAGGCCACATTCATTGTATAAGCCTCGAGTGACGCCACTTTCGTGTACCATTTCCACCTGCGTTATCACATTCAAAAACTTTAATATTACATGCATTCGCCATCTAAAATCAAACAAAAAATGAAGCACCCATGCATGTACTATAACTGGTGACCTGGCGAACGTGGTTGAATGCGAGAAACCTTAGACCATTCGATATGGCGACGCTTAGGGAGGCCCACATCCGGTAGTAGTCGTCTTCTGGTGGTATGATGATGATGATGATGATGCACTGTAATCGTCGGGATTACAATTCAGTCAACTAGTTTTCGATAACATAACTTCACGCCTGTACCCCCCCAAAGGATTAAGCAGTGGTGTTTAGTACACCCCTCACACGTAAAAAAATACGTTTATCTCACACGGCAATAGTTTTTAATTATAATATTTGCAGAACAATAATATATCCGCCGGTCCGGAGCAACTTTTTTAGACTGACAAACATTCCTGGTATTTGACGTAAAAACATTATTGCTGGTTGTCAAAAGGCTCGTCGTGGCGTCGTGGTACTAATTGAATGAACTATTTGAGGTGACTGCAAATTTTAGTAGGAATACAATAAGCTTGTTTTAAGGCGGTTCCTTCAGTCTGCTCGTGGCCATTTTCCCGCTAGATGGCGCTGAAGTCAACATTTTTAGTTACTATCGCTGCACCTCGTGAGGTTACAACCCGACACGACATTAAGGTACCGATAGCTGTACACTTAAATCTAACTTCTTACTAATTTTGACTGAGAACTTGCAAGTTCGATTTCTACTTTCTGTTGTTTGTTGGTCTGTCCGGACCAGGAGTTTGGTTCCACTAACTGGATAGCATCTGGCCTTGTTTACTGTAACTTGAACTACGAAAACCGGACTCTCCACATCAAGTTGTTATCATGGCCTGCGGTTAACTGTATATGCATTTTAAAACTATCTTCGCATATTAACTCCCATCCTTGTGTACGCTAGTCACCCAAAATATGAGCGTGCACTTTTTTTATAAATTGTAATTAACTGTCACGAGCGGAGCCAAACTTGATATGATATAAGCGTCTTCCTGCACTTGTCCCATGTTACTTGGGGTCGGCACAACACTTTTTTTTCTTCCATCCTCCTCAGTCAACCGTTATACTATCATTTACTCCTTTTTTTTTTCATATCATTCCTCACATAAACCATCCATCGTTCTTTGGTATTCCTCTCCCATAAAAGAGAACGCAGAGATGTTTACAATAATTACAATAGCTGCTGAATAGGGTAAAGACCCTCCTTAGTAGCCTCAGATGTCTATCTTGGCCATTTTTTTTTCCTTTAGCAAAGAGCATCAAGAAACGCAGATATCGAGAATAATACAGCTTGAGTGTGTACGACATTCTTAAATCAGCCAAAATTGCAAACTGGCTGAAAACCCGCTAACATAATTAACATAAAACTTGTAGGCCAAGTGGCATCCAAGGACTGGACAGAGAAATGTTGGTCTTTCGCGGCGAGATGGGCAGACGACATTGTTGCCATAGCAGATATATCCTGAATGAGGCTAACACAGGAAGAAGCGTAGCATAAGTAAAGAGAAGTATAATATACCCAGCAGTGGGTGAAGTCGGGCTGTGGACGACGATGATGATGTATCAGACAATATTATAGAGAAACCGAAGGAGCTTTGCCCTGCAGTGGGAACGGGTCTATGTATAGTATTAGTAGGTAGTAGTATCTCCAACTTGCTGAAGTGCGATGGAAATTGGTTCCTAATGTCTTAAACTCAATGTTAATCCATGCAAGTAGGGTACAAGTAATGTCATAATGTCAATGCTCTAGAATTTTGAAAATGCCATCACATGTTATTGTGAAATGGCATACAAGTTATAGACAAACAGAGAATTAGTTGACAACAAGCAATGGACAGTATAGGTCTGAAAAACGTGTTTCATCTTGTTACTGCTCATTTGATCTTACCTGTGATCCTCCTTTTTGCCAATATGAACTGGCCGGCTGCCCTACTCAACACTTGCCGTATTGTAAGAAAAAAATATAACTACACTTAGGGCCTTTGCACACCACGTTTTTTTTTATGCGCTGGCAACGCCCGTTGAAAGCAATCAGGAGGCTCAGCAAACGCAAGACCGAAGTCACGTTGTTACCTTTGCACACTTTCCTTGGGTTTGTATCGCTATAAACGCGTTGATGCAAACGCGCTGAAAGCCGCCGCCATTTGAAACCACAGTATTAGGTACAACAGCTTCGTTCGAGACAACTCTGCTTACGATAGCCTTCGTGCTGCTTTAAAAACGAACGACCAAGAATAAAACAGAAAAAAACATCGTAAATTCCTCCTAAATCACCTCCTTTCCCGCACCACCAATGGTACAAACGCGCTGTAAGTGCATTTCAAAATCAAAATCAAAATATTTTATTTCACATAGGCCTAGATGGGCACTTATAAAACGTCGACAAAAAGGTGCATGGTTCGGGTTGGTCGTTTCCTATGGAGAAGAACCGACATGAAAGTCCATGGTTACAATATTATCATGGTTACAGCATTTATACTTAAATAAATAATAAATCATTTATTTGCTAAAAACATGGTGTAGAAGATGGTAATGTTAATAATGTGAACAAACATGTTTTGTTTAATAGGTATAAGCGTGCAAATACATGCATAACGAAACAATCAGTCATCATGCGATTTTATGTTCCAGGAACTCCTTGACACTGTAGAAACTATTAGCAGAGAGCCATTTGTATAAATAACTTTTGAACGTTCTTGTATTTAATGTTTTTAATTCATTAGGTATTCTATTGTATACCTGGACACACATAAACATACAGCTTTTATTATATTTCGCAAGCCTTGGGAGGACATCTAACACGAGTCTGTAGGGGTCGCGCCTGCTGCGAGAATTCACATCCCTTGCTTTCGCAAACAATTCCCTATGCTTCCACACAAACAAACAAATTTCAAAAATATAAAAGGACGGTAGCGGTAACAAATCAAGTTTCTTAAACATCGGCCTGCAAGATTCGTCGGGCTTAAGGCCACATAATGCTCTTATGCATCTCTTTTGTGCGACAAATGCTCTATTTTGATCAGTGCTGTTTCCCCATAATTATAATTAAGCCATAGCGAAGCACTGATTCAACATATGCATGATATGTTGTTATAGATGTTTTTATGTTTGTTATGTTTCTAATCTGTTTCAGTGCATATACAAACTTATTAATTCGCTTGAATACTGTATCAACATGTGCTTTCCAGTTGATGTCTTGATCCAAGGTTACTCCTAAAAATTTAGTTTGCCCTACTTCATGAATTCTATGTATATTCATTTTAATGTTGTGTTTTGCATTATTTGATTTATTAAATTGTATATAAACGGACTTTTTTAAATTTATGGATAAGTTATTTTCCTTTAGCCATTTTATCAATCTTTCAATCACATTATTAATTTCTGTCTCGTGGTCTTTAATTGTATTACTTTTTTTATCAGATGTCACAATAATAGAGATATCATCAGCGAATAGTATAAATTTATGATTAGTTATAGTAGTTATAGAATTTATATACAATAGGAATAAAATAGGGTCTAGTTCACTTCCTTGTGGGACGCCTTGTTTATTGGATTTGAAAGCAGAATAATGAGATGTCATATTGTTACTTGTATCTATTTTATTAATAGTAACGCGTTGTTGTCTATTACTTAGATATGATGATAACCATTGTAGTGTAATGCTTCTAATCCCAGTTGCCTGCAATTTCTGTAATAACAGGTCATGAGAGACTAGATCAAAGGCCTTAGATAGATCGAAGAACAGGCCTGTAGTAAGATAGTTATGGTTCATATTCGTTAATACTATTTTTATAAGACTAAAAAAAAAATCTAAAAAAATAAATCCACAACGTTAGCTATCGACGATAGCTAACGTTGTGGATTTATTTTTTTGGAAGCCAAACTGTTATTTCCTAATAATGTTAAATTTATTACAGAATTCAATCAGTCTCTTATACATACACTTTTCGAAGATTTTAGATAGAATAGGTATCAAAGTTATTGGGCGATAGTTGTTAACGTCTGATTTTTCACCGGTTTTATAAAGTGGTTTAACAATTGACAGCTTTAGTGCGTCAGGAAAAATGCCAAGTGAGAATGATAAATTAATTAAATATGTCATAATTTCAATAAGTTCATTAGTACATGCTTTAATGACCTTGATAACCTTCGGAGTTTGTGTTACTCAATGACATGACCTCTACTCTATCTTCATTTTCGGACACAGGTTTAAGGAACGTCGAATAGACTACTGAACATTCGTTACTGTTAATTTTTGCTCCCTTAATCGACGATTGTGCCATGTTAGTATAGTGGTTATTGAAAGCTGTTGCTATTTCTACAGGATCTGAAAGTATTATGTTATCAAATAGAATATTTTCTATGTTGTCCCTATCGTTATTGTTCCCATTTCATCCTTTATTACTCTCCAAACAGCTTTACATTTGTTTTCACAATTGTTTATGTATTTAATATTTGCGTTCTTTTTTGATGTGTATTTCTGTAAAATCTTTGAGTATTGTAAATATTTAGTTTTATTTCGTAAATTTTTGGTCTTATAATATTGATAGCGAAGAGATCTTTTTGTTTTGCAACTTTGTTTTAGACCTTTAGTTATCCAGTTCTGTTTCTTTTTACTATTAGTACTTACTTTCACCTTTATTTTTGGAAAATATAAATTATAGAACAAGCCTAACAATTCGTGAAAAGAATTGAATGCTATATTTAAGTCTTTCTCACCGTAGACCTCCGACCATGACACATTTTGTAAGCATTCCTTAAATTTCTGGATATTATCCAAGCTATAATCTATTTTGTAGAAAAAATATGTTGTCTGGTTTTGTATCTTATGTTTCAAGGGAAAACTCAACATTTGTGCTGTGTCATGATCGGACAGGTGAAGAGGCATTACAGTAGCATTAGCATTAGGAATGTTACTGAGGATGTGATCAATACAGGAAGATTTACGAGTTGACAATTAATATGTAGTTTTAAGTTATAATTATATGAGAGTTCTTGTAATTGAATAGTAATGTTACTGTTTTGGAGAGTATTAATGTTTAAGTCACCTGCCAAGACCAAGTTTATTTTGGAATTATATTTTTTGAATACGTGGTACAAGAGACTATTTAACTTACTCAAAAATTGGATGGGGTCAGACTGGGGTGTCCTATATACACAAATAATAATCAGCTTATGATGTGTTAGTTCTATGCCGCATGCTTCGAAAGTATTTTGTGTTGCATATGTATTTATAAAAGGTAACTCTTTAAAAACGAGGTTTTTTTTAAGCAGAATACTACGTGTATTCTGCTTAAAAAAAACCTCCCCTTTGTTTATCTCTGCAGAAGTTAGCCGTCATATTGTAACCATGGATTTTAACATGAGATTCATTACCTTTTTTTATAAATAATAATAATAATAAATTTCTTTATTGCCATAAAAACAGGGTACAGAAAAATGTGAGACCCTGGCTCCAGAGCTAGGTTAGAGTACCTGTATTTCAGGAGCCAGTGACTTCTTCCATTTAGATAACAATAGGGCAAGTTTTATGCAGCAAAAAGTAACAAAATTATTTCACCTAAAATTAAGCGTTTATTACGCTTAATTTTAGGTGAAATAATTTTGTTAACATTAAACATTAAAACATTTAATTACGCATTAATATTATAATTAGAAAAATTAGACTAAAACCAAGTTAAAGAATCTTTTTAAATCAAAAACAAAATTCGAATAAAATCAGGATTGAAACATTAAAAATTGAGTTAAAAACAACATTAATTTAAAAAATAAATATTGTAGTAAAATTAAATTAGAACAAATTAAAATACAGTCAGGATGAAACAAAATTAAATTAGAAATAGGGGGTGGAGGTATGTGAATGTGCATTCGAGCGTTTGAGTGTGTGTGGGGGCGTGGTTGTGTGTGTGGGTGTGTGGGGGGGGGTGTGTGTGGGGGTGTGTGTGTGTATATGCGTGAATACCATTTATTTGTGTCTTTATATACTTATGTTGATTGCAGTAAATTTTCAGTTGAGTTGTAGTCCTGTGTCAGTAGCCACATTTTTACCTTATTTTTTGTTTCACGAGTCGTAAGGGGATTTATGTTCAGGATTTTGTTTAACTTATTATAAAGAAAAATGGTAAGATATACCCGCTGTCGCCTAGCGGCCGCCGTGTGACAGCGTAAAGGTAGGCAAACGTTTTTTATAGTGCGCTTCTTATTACTTTGCGCATTATAAGGTGTAATACTGTGCTGCTTGCAAACAACTTGCAGAATATAATTCTGTCTCACTGTGAGTACTTCACACTTCTCGTATAAGACTTTGGTGGGAAATCTAAAGGGTCTGAAAGTCATGACTTTAAGTAGAGATATTTGGGCCCTTTCCAGGTGAATCATAAAAGTCTTGCATCCACCACCCCAAACAGTAACACAATATCCCACGACTGGCTGCACGAGCGCATAGTACACTGTGCGAAGGAGTTCGAAGTCGGCTGCGTGTCTAAGTTTTTTAAAAGCCCAAATAAGTTTCCTGATACGCGTTGAGGTGAGGTCTATGTGCTGTCGCCAGCCAAGTTTTTCATCTACAATCACACCAAGGTATTTCACATGTGTAGACTTAGTGATAGCAGTGCATGAACATGGCGTTGAAGAAGTTAAGTTGCAGACATGTAATCTAATATCTAAATCAGCAGGTTTAATTTTAGAAAAAGAGAATTGGAGAAATGCGGTTTTGGAAAGGTTCAAAGTGAGTCGGTTAGATCTCAGCCAATGGCTTACCCTATGCAGTCCAAGTTCGGCGCTTCGTCGAGCTTCGTCCCAGGTCCCCCCATGGAATATTAGTGCCGTATCGTCAGCATAGGTAACGACCTTACCATAAATGTCTCAGAAAGGCATATTGCGTCTGGGCTATTATTCATTTCCTGGAGTTATTGCAAGGTTAGTCCAAGGAATTCCCTTTTGGACAGGATACTGGCAATATTTTGATGTAGTATTTTAAAATTATGATGTATAACAGATGGCGGAGTTATGGGCACGAAAAAACTTTAAATTCTTTTTTATTACCGGAAAATAGTACGAGATAGTTCCTTTTTGGGGTTTCTCAGCGAGATTTATTAGGTTTTCTGATTTTTGTTGACTGAGGCTTATGCGATCAAAATAGAACGGAATTGTTCCCTTTTTCGGTTTATTAAGTTTGGCGTTTATTTTAAGACTTGATTTGTTACTCTGTATTCGTTTTACAAGATTCCTAGGGTTTAAATAATTTTCATTATAATCGTTACAGTCAATTAGGTAATTAATTTTTATACACAATTCGGATTTCTTGTTAGATTGGCTTTCAAGAAATTGTCATTTTTTATAGTTTTTACATACATTTTTGATACGATTATTAAGTTTCTTAACATCTAGATACTTATTTTTGAGCACATTTAGTACAATGATCATGTTGTTATAAAATGTATCTAGTATAATTTGTAATTGGGATAAGGTATATTTTAAATTGTAATCGTTTTCACCTACACATATCACAAGTTTATCATTAGGATTCAACTTAGCATAACGGCAGCTCATTATTATTTGATTACTGAGCGCATTTGGTTTCGTATTCGCGATAATCCTATACTTTTCATACTTTTCATACCTTGTACTTTGTCTTGCGCGTATCATGTCTGCTGCCAGACCGACGCATTGCCGAGAGCCAAAGATAGATACTCTACTCGTTGGTTCATGTCTTTGCTCTTCAGTGTAAGTAGGCGTTTCTGCGTTAATTTTTGATACCAGGGATTTTTGTGGTATTTTATTACTGCTTTTCATCGTTTCTATTATTTTCGTGAGAGCTTCGATCTGATGTTGTGCTTCTGTATGAGGGACAGCGTAGGCCCGACAATAAGTCGTTTCTTACTACACAAAAGATGTAAAACAAAATAAAAAGTTAACAAGCAGCTGGGAATCTACAAAGCCTACAATGTTCACACATTCGCAAACAAACGATACAAAATAATCTATACAAAGGTGAGGAAATATTGCAAAATACTAAATTAAACAAGTGACACAAATATTGTTATTTGTGTTGTAACTATTCTAAGCAAAAGATGTATAAATGATTTTAAAACTATTGTACAATATACAGTACATATTTGTACCATTTATGAGCTACCAGGGAAGCCGCATGCACAGAAGGAAATAAAGTCAAACTTCTTTATCTTTAACGTAGTCCTTGATTTTGTAATATGCTTTTTTAACAAGGACACGTTTGTTGTAGTTTTTAAACTTTACATCGGTCAGTTCTATAACTGACTTTGGCAACTTTTTAAAAAAGCGTATACTGTTTATAAGAAAAGACTTGCTGGTTTTTGTTAATCTGTATTTAGGTATTACAATTTAGTTGTTTGTGTTTACTGCGTGTATTTATATTATGAAAGTCACTTCTAATTTTCAAAAGCCCTGGATTTTAGCGGACATATAAAATACATCAGTCATAAATAGGTCAGTGTATCAACTTCTTTAAGTTTTTCTCTGAGGGACTCGCAAGGACCCATTTTATAGATTGCGCGCTCTTTTGTAGAATGAGAATTAAGTCAACGTCTGCTGCTGATCCCCACAGCAGAATGTCATAAGACATAATACTGTAGAAATAAACATAGTATACTAGCCTAGCTGAAGCCACATCAGTTAACTGCCGTATTTTTCTTACTGCATATGCAGCTGAGCTTAACCTACCCGAAAGAGTTCTAATGTGCGGGTTACATTTGCGTTTGTATTGATAAAAACGTGTATAATCTGCTAAAACGTGTTGATAACGTGCAGAGGACGCGCTAATCAAAAACGCGTGTCATCAGCGCATAAAAAAAACGTAGTGTACAGTACAAAGTAATTTACCTTCACCAGGAATTCAATAAATTTCGCTTTGGTTCACATCCGTGAGATTCTTAAAATACCAGGTATTAACCTGAGAAAACGAAAGTTAAAAACCACGATCATAAAATTCCTTTATTGTCAGGTAACTAAGGCCCATAGATAAAATTATAAAGCCTACATGGCAGCGAACCTGACATCTTTCTCTATGTAATGACTGAATGTGCAATATGGATTTTGTTACTGATGGTTTTGGTGACATCACAAGAAAATGCAAGCTCGCAACAAGATAACGATGACAAAAAATAAAACGGCATTTTGAAGGTACACTTAAACAACTTAATTGATTTACAGTTTATATGTGTGGGTAAACTCATAGTTATGCACACAAACACTAAATAAAACGAGCGAGCTCGGTTTTTATTAGTGTGCGTGTGGCACATCATTTACCATATACCAATATATAGTCATCATTCACTTATGGTACTGAAGGAGGTATAATATTTTGCATAATGTTAATATAGTAAGCTTGGCACAATGGCTATCGTCTTTGGTCAATAAACGAGAAGCCGTAAGTTCAAACCATGTATGCAACAATATATTCTTTTTCTTTTTGTATTCATTATTTTGTTAAAACATTACTTAAAGTAGAATTTATAACGATTCGATCCCGTTCATGGTTGTGTAATGAAGTTTCCAACGTTTGAGATAAACACGGGACTCTCAGGTCATTTTATTTTGACTGTTTAGAAAATAACTACCGACAATTTAGAAATATTGTTTTCAAACACCTTCATTTATAAAAATGAGCGTTCTTAGTTGTCAATCTACGAGTATTTGCATTACTGAGTTTATTGATTACTACTCAAGCGCAAGTGTGCGGATTAATTTCTGTGGATATAACCATGCAACATTTATCAATGTTCAAAAGGGTAGAAATCGTTGTTTTGGCTGACCAAAACGTATCTATATGTCAAATTGTGAGTGTAAATGTGATGTTGCCCCACAAACGATGGGACACTTTATATCGTGTCCTGCCTGTCCTGTTGTTTGCTCGTGTGATGTGCATCACAGGACGCTACTCTAAGTGCGAAACTCGTCGTCAAATTTTGGGCTGACTCAATTTGAATTGTCATCGACACGCTAAGAAGTGAAATTTTAAGGCGCTTAATGATATCGGTGAGTAACAGTTACATATTATAATCTTATGTTGATATTATACCTACTTCACTTTAACTAACTCCTCTCACCTTTCAATGTTTACTAGGAATAAATAAATAATGTAACTTAAGTGCAATACCTACCATAGTTATAATAATATCTTAAACTTGTACTGTCACTTACGGGATATCTTCCGTGATTGTTCATTGAATTGTGTTTGTCAATCACGGAAGATATCCCGTAAGTGACAGTACAAGTTTAGTTGTAAACCGTGAAAGCTTAAAACAGTGTTTAATAATATATTAAATAAATAAATAAAAATAAAAAATAGCCTTTATTTACTCTGACCTTCGTATACACAATATATAGTAATTTTGAAACTAAAAATATAAACTACACTTATTTGTTTCCTACATCTAACTTAAATTATAAGATTAACTAAACTTAAATTATATCTTAACTAACCTTAGATTATACATATTTCATTTATTTATTTGTCTTATCAGCTACCAGGTCAGGCTGTCTTGCGACATAGGCCTCCTCTAGTTCCCTCCAAATTTGTCGATCCCTCGCTGTGTTCCTCCATCCCTTAGGCAGATCATCCTCCCATCTTTTTATCTGTCTTCCTCTGCGTCGTTTTCCGTCCCTTGGGTACCATTCAGTAACTTTTTTGGTCCACTTTTCTGTTTGTGTTCTCATCATGTGACCTGTCCATTTCCATTTTAGGGTTCGTGTTTTTACTTTAACATCTGCTACTTTTGTGGTGTTCCTAATTATTGTAGCTTTCCTTTTGTCTTTCAACCTTAGACCCATCATGCTCCTTTCCATTCCTCTTTGGCATACACCTAGTTTGTTTTCAATATTCTGTGATAGTGGCCAAGTCTGGCAGCCGTAGGTAAGGCATGGAAGTATGCAGGTGTTGTAAACGGTTCTCTTTTCTGAGATGGGCACAGATTTATTTTTCATGATTTCCCTGAGTGACCAGTACCTTCGCCAGGTGTTGTTTACTCGCCTTTCTACTTCTTTCGTCGATAAATCTTTCACCGATATAACTTGACCCAGGTATACATATTCGTTTACGTATTCGATCTCATCTTCGCCCACCTCAATTTTGACTTCGGTCTTGTTTGTCATTATTTTAGTTTTGCTTGTATTCATCGATAATCCTGCCTTTTTACTCTCTGATGCTAGTTGTTGTAGCATTGTTTGTAGTGTGATGGGATCTTCTGCGAACAAAATGAGATCGTCTGCGAACCTTAGGTGGTGCAATTTTTCCCCGTTTATATTAATACCAAGGGTATCCCAGTTGAGTTGCCTAAAGATATTTTCCAAAACGGCATTAAATATTTTTGGCGACAACGGGTCTCCCTGTCTCACGCCCTTCTGTATTTTAAATTGATCTCCAATGTTTTCGAGTTGCACTTTGGCTGTGCTGTTGACATATATTTCCCTAATGATACTAATGAATTTATTTTCCACTCCTTGGTTTTTTAAAGAATCCCATATGTAATTATGTTTCAAAGAGTCGAATGCTTGATTATAATCGACGAAAGACAGGTAGTACGGGCGGTCGTATTCATTGCATTTCTCAATTATTTGTTTGACAGTATGTATGTGATCAATTGTTGAAAAATCTGAGCGGAATCCCGCTTGTTCTTTGGGTTGATTACTGTCTAGATTTTTAGTCATGCGGTGTAATATTATTTTGCTGAATACTTTGTACAAGTTTGACATTAAACTGATGGGTCTGTAATTGTTAATCTCGTTTTTATCTCCTTTTTTGTGTAAAAGTATTATTGTTGACGATGTCCATTGGGAAGGAATTTGTTCTGTATCCAAAATTTCATTGCAAATGTGTGTAAATGGTTGTATTATCTCTTCTATAGTATTTTTAGTATCTCATTGGTTATCTTATCATCTCCAGGTGATTTCCCTGCTTTCTGTGTTTGGATGGCTCTTCTTACTTCACTTTGCATGATATTTGGGACTGGTTCTGGATTTGAGTCTTCTTTTGGTGTTGTTTTGTCCGCGATTTCTTCATCCGTATATAATTCTTTGTAAAAATCTGTTGCCATTTGTAAAATGTGTCGACGTTTAGTTGCAGTTTGTATTTTGTTGCCTTTCTTAATCGTCTTAGGTATCCATGTTGAATGGTCTTTAAGTTGCTTTAAAGCACTTTTAATTCCTCCTGTTTTATTTATTTGTTCCCTTATTATATTAAGCCGATTTGTTTTTCTATGGTGTCTAATTGCTTTTGAAATTTCTTTACTTATCTTAGCTATTTGTTCACGATTTTCTTTTCTGTTTGTTATCATTTCTTTTCTCTCGTTCATTTTTAATCTGGCTTCCTCTCCGAGCTTGTCGCTTGTATCTCTGGTTTTACATTTGTTTATTTTTGATAGCGCCTTTTCTAAAATGTTATATTTTTCTTGAACATTGTTCTGTCTCTCAACCATGTTTAATGATAGTTTTAAGTCCTTCAAGTTTTGTTGTGGTATATGTGTTAAGGCCCTGCAGTTCGTTCCATGGAATTTTCGTCTCTGTGCTTTTAAATCCTTTCCCACGATAGTTCCTCTTACCATTCTATGGTCAGAATTGAAGTTTAAGTTTGATACCACACTGACGTCGTTGAAAATCTTTGGCATATTGGTAATTATGAAATCTATTTCGTTTCTATCTCTTCCATTTGGAGACATCCATGTCCATTTCCTGTTATGTTTCTTGAGAAAGAAAGTGTTCATTACTCTCAAGTTCTGTTCGAAGCAAAAGTTTATCAGGCGTTGCCCATTGTCATTCCTCTTTCCCTGGCCGTATTTACCTACTGTATACTCTCCTGTGTCTGATTTTGTTCCTATTTGACCATTGAAGTCCCCCATCAATATGATATTCTTATTTACTTTTTGCATTGTTTCGTTGAGACTATTATAAAATGTATCTTTTTCGTTGTCGGTTGCTTGATCTGTTGGGGCATATATCTGTAGAATTGAGAACGGGTTCTTGTAGCCAGGTAAATTTATGTTTAAAATTCCGATTCTATCCGATATGCCTTTGAACTCTTCTATGTATTGTTTTAATTCTTTTTTAACAAGAAATCCTATACCGTATTTGCCCTGTATTTCTCCTTTGTGGTAAAATATATAATCTTTATATTCTTTTATTTCTTCTCCGGATCTTCTTACTTCACTGAGTCCAAGTATATCCCATCTAATATCTTTCAGTGCTTCTTCGAGTTCAATAAGCTTTTCTTCTGTTCTTAATGTTCTTGTATTTAGGGTTGCTACATGTATTTTGTTTGTTATATTTCGAGTAGATAGGGAGGTTTTTGAGGGTAGTGGTCTGTCAACCCCACGGGGACCAGCCGGATTGGGGTTGTTCCGCTTCCGGTAGCTGATGTCTAATGGCTAGTTGGTTTTGCTAATTGATGGTACGGAAGAAATCGAGTTTGATCTAGCTCTCATCAGATCGAACGCATTCGTTCTATTTGTTTTGATGCTTGTAGCCATACTAATTTGCTTTTTGGGATTTGTATGTGGTCCAAGGGACGTAGATTCTTCTCTTTTCCTTTTTTCTATTCTAAATGCGTTGCCTTCCTTCACTACCAGCTTATCATATTTTATGTAAGCATATTTTCCTTTAGCTCTTTCTTCCTTTAGTTGTTGCTGTAGTAATTTGCGTTTTTCTAATACCGCTTTTGGATAGTCTTCTACTATGTAAACATCTTGCAGTCTTTTCTTGTTTTTTAAAATGTCTATTTTTTTCCAATAATTTGAGAACGAGATCAAAAGAGGTCTAGTTTTCTCTTCATTTTTGTTTCCAATTCTATAAATCTTTTGAATATCACTATCTTCGATTAAAATGTTAAGATCCTTTTTGATGATTTCTTTTACTGCTTTAAGCAGGTCTAGTGAATTTTTCTCAGTCTCTTCTAGTTTAAAGAGCAGTAAATTGTTCCGTTTCTTTTCATTTTCCAGCGTGTATATTCTTTTTTCCAAGAATTCAACTTTTTCTTGAAGGTTTTTATTTTCCTCTAATATCGGCTGTAGCTTTTAGTCCATCTTTTCTAGAAGACTGTTAGTAATAGCTGTCGTTTGTTTGTCCATTTCTATTTTAATTTTATCAAAAAATATTTGAAATTGTTCTTCCATTTTTGATGTAATAGATTTATTGGAAATCCTATAAAAATAACGTAGTGAAACTGCTTGTAACGAAACGTTGAATTAGATGTGTCTTTCGCGTAGTTTATCCGAACGCCAGTTCAAGTTGTTTGGTTGGTAATTTTGCTTGCTTCACTTAACTCCTTCACTGTTGTTCTGGATTGTCTCAAAGTTCCGATGTGCATATAAAACGGTTCTTTTGTTTTCCTGCTTCTCACTATCGATTTATGGATATTATATCGTTACCGTACACTTCTAAGTTCACAGTGATTACGTTCTAACGTGATTTTATGGTAAAAAACGGTTTTATCTGTAAAATTATCACAATTTTTACGGATTGATTCGTTACGATGTTTACTGATAGACGACCGGAAACGGAATCCTAAGAATATATACTATGCCGTCACTATTGCGCTGTCAGTTCAATTAAAAGTTTAAAAAAATAAAAATAAATTTACGCTAAATACCAGGTCTACCCTTCCTATAGGCCACATGGTGGGTGGGTGGGCAAATTTTTTTCTTAGCTAGAAGCACGTGCGTGGTGTCCAGAGACGCGCCTCCGCCCGGGCCAGCGATCCACGCAAAGATAAAGAGTGCGTGCCGTGGAAAAAACTAGACTTCCAGCCCAAAAACCTCTATTTCGGTTGCAAAAATGTTCGTTTCTTCAATCTTCAAGACAATGGTGGGTATGTGCGTGGGGTAGTCGGAGAATGCGTGTCGGCTGAGGCGCTGAGGTACTTTTAGGAACGCCGGACACAACTTGCTTGCAACGCAGATGATGAAGGTATGAAGTACTCGATTAAAACTGCTTCACTTATAAGCATTCGAGTAGGCGTTCTGTTACCCACCGTATCTTCAAACTTTAAGACAAAGACAAAAGTGGGTAGGTAGGTGCGTGGGTATTCAGAGAATGCTCGTCGGTTGTGGCACTGAGGTTGGTTTTAGGAACGCCGAACACAAATTGCTTGCAACGCGGAGATGAGGGTATGTAGCTCGCTCAAAAACTGTGACACTTGTTGACACTAATATTCGACTAGGCGCTCCGGTAGTCTACCGTAAATTGATTTTTTTCTTAGCTAGAAGCACGTGCGTAGTGTCCAGAGACGCGCCTCCGCCCGGGCCAGTTATGATAGTAATATATTATCATAACTGAAAGATTTTTTTAAAATTTATCTTAAGATGATTATGATAAAAATTAACTTGGTCTAAAATTAGCTTGATTTAGCCCTTAGACAGTTTAAGAAAAGCTAATGTCAGTGTATATCTTGTATTTATGTATTGTATTATTATAAAATTAATTAGGTATATATAAGTTTATTGTATAAACATAGTGTATATTATGTATATAGTATTTAAATGTAGTATATATTTTTTATAATAATAGCTATTATTAATAGTATTATAAATACTCTTTTTATCCACAGAGGAGAACCAGATTTTGGAGACGTAGAACATCCTAGGCCAAAACCAAAGGCAAATTCATCGACACGACACCACGACATCGTGGCAAGGCACAAGGCTATTCCCTTCTTGTCCACTCGCGTAAAAGCAACAGCACACAATATGTGCTTACAAACTGTGAGAAATCACCTACATTCAGCTGGATTACGTTGCAGCAAGCCAGCGCGCACCTTTCTGTCAACTGCGCACCGACAAAACCGACTACACTTTGCTAGGTCATAGATTAATTTTGATTGGGAGAACAATGTGCTGATTTATAGCGACGAAAAAACGTTTAAGTCGGATGAGGATGGGCGTAAATGTTACTAAACATATTATGCGCGAATATGGTTAACAGCATGAGGTGAAGGTTACAAGAAGTAATAGAAAACGAGGGTTTACAGACTCATTATCATCAATTCAGCCCGGTGACAGCACCGCGATATAGACGTGTACTGCTGTCGCTAAGTTTAAAAAGTTGTTTAAAAGTATAAAAAACCCGGAACAGAAGTGAAATTTTAGCACATCTCGTTACTAAAGTGCGAACAATGGTGTAGTGCATATAATCATAACAAAACAATTAACATAATACCAATTAAAACAACAATTTAAAGTGATAATTTGCATCAAATTTAGATTCAGTTTTTCAAAAAGCGGGTGTGAGAAAAATAAAAATCAAAAATATCACCAACAGTCGTTGGTCGGGATCAGCAGTCAGCATAACTAGTACGATTTTTCAACATTGCTATCTAAAGTAACGGTGGCTCAACGGCTCCGGCCGCCGGTCGATTCTTATTGGAATCTGTGAGGCGCAAGTTCGCATCCAGCCAACTGCAACACTTTTTGTGAAGTTTCTAAGTGGTTTCATTTCAACCAAGCTCGATGTCTCTCATCCGGTCCCCGCCTGCATCGGTGTCTACGCCAGATCTGACAGAACCTGTCAATGACGAATGCGACGAAAATATTACTTGTCGCCAAAAATCACAAAAGTCACAGAGTTTAAAACGTAAATGGGTGGACGGCGGCATAGACAAGGTATTCGTAAAACTAGACGAAATGAAGGACTTGCTCTATAAAACAAGTTCGGAACAGGAACAAAAGCTACTCTCCCCTACATGCTACTATATCCGACATTAAAACCCAGAATGAGGAACTTAATAAGAATGTTCAATATATGTCGGCTATGTATGACGAAGTAAAGGCCAAGCTTACGGAGATGGACAAGGAGCGCAGAGATACATTCACTTATATTAGGCAACTAGAGAGCAAGGTGGAATCTCTAGAAAAGAACGCACGTTCAGGAAGCATCGAGGTCCGAAACATACCCAAAAAGCAGCAAGAAACCAAAAATGACCTCATAAGTATTGTTCAAAACATTGGTAATTGTGTGAACACGCCAATCGCTAAAACAGAAATAAGAGACATCTTCCGAATTAATTCCAAAGGCCCATCTAATAACACTATTATTGTCGAACTTACCTCGGTGCTTAAAAAAGAGGATATCATAAGCTCAATAAAATCCTATAAAAAGAACTATAACGAGCTACCTACTACAAAAAAAATCAACATGGATGGTCCTCCTTTACTTATTTACATCTCAGAAAATCTGAGTACGAGTACCAAACGTCTGTACGCCCTTGCCCGCGACTTTGCAAAGGTAAATGAGTACAAATTTTGCTGGACAGCCCACGGATGTATCTACTTACGGAAGAAAGAAGGTGACACAGCTTGCCGTATTCAAAATGAAGACACCCTAGCCAACCTGAAAAAACTATCGTGACTAGATCTAAGTCTCTGTCTTATATTTGCTGTTTTTATTCCACTATTGTCCTATCATTTTCTCAATGCCAGATGTTCATACCAAGTCACAATATCTGTACATATTATGTCAACATTCCAGTTTTTTGATCTTAAATATTCACTCCAGCTCAATCCAACAAGGGTAGCCACAACACATAATCGCAGTATCCACACTCACACTATATTCGACACTCCCCCAACAAACACAATCACACGTCAATCGCAAGCTCAAATGTTGAATCTCAGTAGTTTCCCATTATGTAAAACCATATTCTCCTCCGTAACGTATATTTGTATAATAGTAGTTATTCTTAACTCCTTGAGAATATTCCCAGTAACAAAAGAAACCAAAATTCCATTCGGACAACGTTAACATTACTAACGACATAGAAAATAGTGGTAATATTGAGTGCTCTAGAATTGAAGACCCTTCAACAAGTCAGGCATTTATCAACCCTGCGTCAGATAAGGATGGTTTTACGGTTCTGGCTGTAAACATACGTAGTATCAAAAAAAAATTTTGACTCGTTAATTGTATTCCTAGCTAACATTGGCATAGTTATTGACATTATAGTATTAACAGAATGCTGGACTGATAGCAGTTCGCGGGTTGAACAAACAGTTACTTGCAATTTAGTACCCAACACAGCCATAACCAGAATGATGGTGTTGTTGTTTATGTGAAAGAGAACCTTGGCAACGTGAAAGTCCGTGAGTGCTTGATTGTAGACGGTAACTGTCTGGTAGTCGAAATCAACAAAGTGACAGTTATTGCCTCATATAGGCCTCCTTGCTTCACGAATCCAAACAACTACATTAATTCCCTAAACGATTTACTCCTCAAAACCCACTGTGAAAATATTATCTTTGCTGGGGACATAAACATAAATACGCTGTCCGAAATCTCAACTGGCTACACGTCGGATTATTTGAACATGCTAGCTTCACACGGTCTAAGGCAGGGAATTGATAAGCCAACGAGGCTTGATAATTGTCTTGACCACCTGATGATTAAAACACGAAATAGAGTCAAAACTTTCGTGTTTGAGACGCTTACAGATCACAGTCCGGTTCTGTTATATATGAGGAAGTTGAACATTGTTAGAAACTATGCGAAACACTGCAAAACAATAATCGACTACAAGGAATTAGAAACTGACCTTGACAGCATCAAATGGGACCTCTTTTTCGACATTCAAAACGTAAACGATGCAGTGCTACAGGACGTGATCACTAAGAACTCTACTACAAAACTAATTTCTAAAAAGAAACAACCACTAAAACCCTGGATGACTCCAGGCGTCGTTAAATGTATACGAAAAAGAGACAAAATGCACCTAAAACAAAAAAAGTCCCGAAACAACGAAGATTTAAGGAAGGAATACACAAAGTACAGAAACACTTGCAACAAAATTATCCAAACTCTAAAGCACTCATACTATCAAACGGAATTGGAAAAGAACCAAAACAATATCAAAGGAACATGGAACACCATCAAAGAAATGTGCTATGTGAAGAATGATGCTAAAAGTGCCACGGAACTGCTACAATTAGAAAATAACACACAGAATTCTTTAAACGAGGTAACAGATATTTTACGTCAATCGGGAAAGAACTGGCTAGCAAAACGCTTACCAAGCTAAACATGGCCGAGGATACACTGGTGAAACTCAGCGCAAAGTCGAATAGCTCTTTGAACTCGATGACACTTGGACCAACAGATGAGATAGAGGTTATTCGGGTGGTCGCTGGCCTTAAGAATGGAAGTGCCCCTGGATGGGATAACCTGCATGTATCCATATTAAAAAAATATAAGCATAAACTTGCTACGCCCCTTGCACACCTCTGCAACATGAGCTTCATGCAGGGTAGCTTTCCAACCGCCTTTAAAAAAGCCGTTGTATCACCCATCTTCAAGGCCGGCGACAAATCGAAAGTGACCAACTACAGACCAATATCTCTCTTGAGCACTCTCGCCAAAGTCATGGAAAAACTCGCAAATAGGCGACTCGTAGAGTATCTAGAAAAAAACAACCTGCTGTCGAATAAACAATACGGGTTCAGAGCTGGACGTTCTACAAATGACGCTGTTCTGAGGCTTACCACGGCAATAACGAACTGCCTGGATAGAGGGGACAAATGCGTCGGCATCTTCCTTGATCTTCAGAAAGCGTTCGACACTGTGTCAATTCCCATCCTATTGAGTCGATTGGAGGGCGTCGGCGTTAGAGGTATACCCCAGGAGTGGTTTAAAAGCTACCTGTCTGGCCGGCACCAAAGAGTCCGCATTGATGAGCAGATGAGTGACGAAGCTCTTTGCGCTTACGGTGTTCCCCAGGGAAGTACTATAGCCCCAACACTTTTCCTGGTATACATTAATCGGCTCTGTGACCTTCCAATCCATCAAGCCGAAATAACAATGTTTGCTGATGACACAGTGCTCCTGTTCCATGACACATCTTGGGAAAACTTGGCACAGGTAAGCGAACGTGGGCTCTCTAGAGTAACTGCCTGGCTTGAAGACAGCCTTCTATCCATAACCGCCAGTAAAACAAAATAGCTTTGCTTTAGTATGTCCAAGTCAGGCAGCCCCAGTCCAGACTTTACTGTGCCCATCCACACGTTCCCTTGTAATAGAGTTTCATGTTATCAAGATACTTGTGCTTGCCCTAGGCTGGAGAGAGTGAGCAACATAAGATATCTCGGTGTTACAATCGATGAAAACTTGAAATGGAGTCAACATATTTCAGTTACTGCAAAAAAAACTCGCAAACTTATATTTATTTTCAAAACCTTGAGACATGTTACCAGCCCAAAACTTCTGATACAAACGTACAAAGCATTGTGCCACTGCGTCTTGGGCTATGGTATTTGTGCATGGGGTGGCGCCGGCAAATCCCATATGATAGAAATAGAGCGTTCCCAGCGTGCAGTTTTGAAGGTCCTACTGTCCCTTAACTTCAGAACCCCAACCAGTTTGGTGTATGAGCAAGCGCGAGTGCTGAGCGTAAGAAAAATATTTATTTACGAGTGTCTACGGAGATTTCACCGACTTACGGTCCCCTTCTTGCCTAAAAATAGCAAAAGATCCGACAGATATCCCGTACCACGGGTAAGGAGCAAGTTTGCCAGAAAGCATTATAACAGCTTAGCGCCGCGCCTCTACTTCCAAATTAGCCAGTATAAATTAATTAAGCATGTGAGTAATTTCCAGATAAAAAAGGAAATATTACTTTGGCTGGAAAACTATAGCTTCGATGACACTGAAACCCTTATAAGTACTCTAATCTAGTGACATAAATATTCATAACACACACACACACACACACCCCATCACACATCTCACCACACACACGCTACCTCTATTCCATAATTATAAAATGTGCCTTTATTTTACTTCACCTTATCTTCCTTCTGTTCTTCTGTTAGTTTTTGTCAATTCATATTAAGTTTTTATATTATGTCAATTTTTATTATGAAGATATTTTTTATTTTTTTTTTATTTTTGGTCAATTTATACAATAGCTACAGTAAGCACTGTCTAAGCTTCCACTTTCAGAGCTATATGTAACCGGAAACCTCAACCCCTGTCATACAGGCTGTCCTAGTTCAGGAGTTGAGAACACATTGATGTAATGTTTATTGAAGTTATAGAAATAAATTTATTATTTATTATTATAGTCGAATTTATTTTAATTAGTAGACGAAAATGAATCTTATTTTTATGCAAATAATGTTAGCTTAGCAACAATTAGGTATAAATGTTAATAATCTCCTTCTCTAATCCTCTTTTCAAAACCATAACTCGTAAAGTATTATAATAATAATAATAACCGGTGGGCTACTATTTTTTATATTTTTAAATGTTTTTTTATATGGTTTTTGTTAAGAAATATTTAAAAATGTAACTAGTAAGTAAGAAAATAAATAAAGGAAAATAATAATAATAATATTTATTTGCCATAAAAAGAAAATACAGATGGGAACCTAGGTGATTCCTTATGAAATAGGTACTGGACATTGTATACAACTGGTTCTATGCTAAAATCGTACTAAAGTATTATAACCCTGCCTCTTAAACTAGGTAAGCCTGTATCTTAAGAGACAGTGTTCAGCCATGAGGGTCTTAAACATAGTTAATTAACAGTTAATGACAAAATAGATGTGTGTCGATCCATCCTTTACAATTAGTCTTAGTGTTTAATGGAAACAACAAAAAAAAAAAATGAAAATTAATAAACTAATAAAAACTAGCTTAATTAATAATAGTGATATAATGATAAAATTGATGAGCGATGTGCAGTTGTTATGTATTAAGAAGTGTAGGTTGTGTTTGCGTGAGTGTGTTGTATGTGTGTAAGTGTATAAGAATATATGATGTGTAGTGAGGGTTATGTTTGTTGAGTAAATGTACGTTTGTTGTGTAAGTGTGAGCGTATTGCGTGTAAAGTATATATGGACATTAGGCGATGAAGGAGAGTAAGGACTCTGTAAAAGCATAGTCCTTCTGTAGAAGCTACTCTGTTACTTTTAATTTTACCATTTGTGTATTTAGGTCTAAGATACCCAGCACTTGGTGAATCTTTTGATATAAGTGAGTGCTTAGGATGTAGTACTGGTGTTTAGCGAAACTGGTTTTGTGCTGTGTGCGTGGGAGACGAAGTGTTCGTTTATTGCAATCATAGGGTGGTAGGCATGCATGTTTTCTTAGGACCGATCGTAGCACAAAGAGCTGCCGGACCGTTAGGACCATACAGTCGGAGTAAATATCCGTAGTTGGGTATCTGTACGGCTTACTCGACATAACTTTAAGAATTGCTCTTTGCGCTCTCTCTACTCTAAGAAAGTTAGTTTTCCATGCACCACCCCAAGCAGTAATACAATACCCGAGAACCGACTGGCACAAAGCGTAGTAGACCATCTTAAGCGTATCCGCATTAGCTGACTGCCTGAGCGACTTGAAGATGTGTATGAGTCGTAGAGTTCTGGTGGTGAGGGCATCAATCTGCTTGTCCCATTTTAGCCCATCGTCTATTTGTACACCCAAATATTTCACACTGTCGTTTCTGGTGAGTGTGGGACAGGCACAGGGTCCGGCTGAGTTCAGGCAAGAGTGAGCTGATAAAGAGAAGTCTTGAGGCGGTGTAGTGTTACGACGGATTGCAAATGGAATGTAATTAGTTTTATGCAAGTTTAGAGTGAGTAAATTTGAGTTGAGCCATTCCATTATTACAGACAGAGCTGCCTCTGCTTTTGTTTTAACAACATTCCATGAGGGTCCACTGACTAGTATCGCTGTGTCATCCGCATAGGCATAGATTTTGCAGTTTGGCAGTTTCATCAGACACAGTTCGTTTACGTAAATCTGAAACAGCGTAGGGCCCAAGATGCTCCCTTGTGGAACGCCGTAAGTGACAGTTGTCTCATTGCTAATGTAGTTGTCAATTTTAACACATTGAGAGCGATTATTTAAGTAGTCAGTGAAAATTTGGAGAGGTTTACCACGCACGCCTATTGACTCTAACTTAAAGACAAGTATGGTGAAGTGATGTTATTGTTATGCGGTTAGAAGTTGTCATAATTTCTTACTATCTAACATGTTGATTCACTTCACCTCTAATTTTACTTTGGTTCAATTTATATACCTGCTACTTTGACAAATTATTTACGTCCATCCTTACCAACAAAAAACTTTGCCTTTGTCAATAAAACTGGTAAACAACAGTGTTTTACTCATTCGAAGGTCTAGTATGGATAGCTATAGCCTATATATGTTTAAAACCAGTTCGTATTAAATCATTGTATCAGACACTAGGTGGACCGATGACCTGGTGAAGGTTGTAGGGATCCGCTGGATGCGAGTCGCACGGCACCGTTCAATGTGGCGACACTTGGGGGAGGCCTATGTCCAGCAGTGGATGTCTTTCGGCTGAAATGATGATGATGATGATGATGATGATGATGATGATCAGACACACAAGTTTTTTTTGCTAACATACAACTCCCACCAAATTGAACCTTAAAACAACCAATGTAAGGAAGGTAAAGGTCCTTTCAAACCCAATGTTTATCTAATAAAAAATCAAATTATTTTATTGGTTTTATTTAATTACTTTTTTAATTTTTGTTTGAGTGATTTTATTGCTCACAAAATTAATTTATTAAACACCAAAAAATAACAAAACAGCAAAAATAACTCCTCACTTGGGATCGAACTCACATCCTCAAGCTTAGATCACTAACTGACGAAAGCGCTTACACCAATCAGCTATGGTGACCATGTACTTACCACACTTGTATAAAATGTTGGCCTTGTTGTAAACCCGTTTTTAGAGATACCCGTTGTTAAACATAAAAAAAAATAAACCCCATGTAGGGTAGACTACGTATACGCACACAATGATAATGAGCGGCTGTACGAACATTACCGGCTCGTACAATGACTGTTACCGCTGTGTGCGATGTAAACTTATTAGCTTTGCAGATTGTACTTGCGGTAAGGCTGGATGGGCCTACAATTGGTAGGTTTGTCAAGGTACATGTCAAGCATAGGGCGCTTGATAAACTTACTTATGATAATATTATAATTATAATTGTATCTACTAACATGGTCTTAAGCAATTGTTTGTACTAACAATATATGGGCCATGTTGTTTGAAAATAAAATATTTAATAATAATAAAGCACTGTTTTCATTTATGTAAGGCTTAAGTTTCGGTTTCCACCAAACCGGGTACGAGTAGAGCAGAGAACAGACGTGCGAGAACCTACTAATCACATTTTGTTGAAATTTCCAACGCCTCTCTTTTATGTCGGAGATAACGGCCGTTTTTAATAACTTACTAACAGTTAACCGAAGGTTGCTATGTCAAAATGTAACATCCACTGTAACTGCTGTTTCTATAACTTTATTGTCAAACGTCTATCTGACGTAAACGGTAGATAGCACTTGTAACCGGTAGTAAGCGCATCCCTCCGAAGCGTTTCGTTTACAATTTATAATTTTCGTCATATTTAATAAACTTATTAATTTATCGACCTAAATACTTTTGAGTTATTGTTTTTAAAATATATAAACATATCGTTCAACACTATTTTCATTAAAATATCTGCACTAATTAAAATTCACATTTTCAAGTTACGTAGTTATAAACTCGTAATTCGCCGAGAAAAATTTTTGGTTTTTCCGTCATGGGTGTCGTTTTCGTGGTTTTCGGGCTCGCTAATTATGAAAATGAGGTCAAAATGAGAATCCAAGATTGAACCGAAGAAAATAGTTGGTTTTATTTCCAGTTCACAGGATATGGGACATTTGCGCGAAAGACATGTGCGCGAAGGACACTTGCGCGAAAAGTCATTCGCGCATGGAATATTGCGCGATTGGACTTTTGCGAGATTGGACTTTTGCGTGGACAAACTGTGGGCCAAAATAACAGGAAACTGCTGCCCTGACACAGTGTGGAGGGGTCGCGGCAGGCCACGAAGGAGGTGGTGGGACGAACTGGATAGGTTCCATCAGAGCTGGAAGGAGGACGCGCGGGTTCGCGAGAAAAGGAAAGAGTGGTGGGAGGCCTTTGCCCAGGAGTGGAACAGAGAACGTTAGGAAAAAAAAGGTGTGAGTTCACAACGAGTAAAGAGTAAGCTGGGTTAGCACTAATTAAAACTAAATACATTTTAATATATTAATAGCCGTTTTGATGACTTGCAAAATCCGGTAAAGTATATAACCCTGTCAATTTATCTTGAGATTGATGATATTGTACTCCCTTTACAAACACAGTGAGTCCATGAAATTAGTTCGGCTCTCACTTATTTGGGTATGCCGATGGCATCCTCTTAGTGACCGAAAAGTTTCGAGTTTTTTTTCCATACCCAAGTATGGAAAATATGACGCATCATATTGCCCTGACTTATACCACAGGCAGTAAACCAATATCGCGTACATAAATCGAAGTCTATGCTGGTAATTTGCTGGTTGAAAAGACGAAGTAGTCCGGTCCGCCTCTATCTCGTAAAGTAGGCTTATTAAAAGACCTCATTAACACCAATTTGGAAAACAGTTCATCCGTTGAAAATTATGTAAAAAAAATTAATGACAGCCACGCCCAAGCTAAGGAATATAAAATTCAATGTGGACGATGAGTGGTTGGGCACACTAATGCTGGCAGGGTTGTCAGAAATGTACAAGCCCATGAACATGGGCTTAGAAAGTTCCGGTATGAAGATTAGTGTTGATTTAGTGAAAAATTAATGACTACAAGAAGTAAAGACATCAGACACTACCGCACTTTATACAGACTCAAAAAATCAGCCCAAAAGTGATCAATTCAAAAATAAGAAACTTCTTTAATTGTAATAAGTACGGACATCTCAGTAAGAATTGTTGGCATAATAAGACAAGTAATAATAATAAAACAGATAGAACAGAGCAGGATAATTATGTCGCAGCTTTTTCAGCATCCACAAATGATTCCGATTTTTGGTATGTTGTCTCCGGGGCATCTATGCATGTGACTCGAAACAGGGATTGGCTCACTGATTACTCCTTCATCTGTACCGAGCATAAGAATTGCTAACAATCAAGTATTAAAAGTTGAATACTGAGGTAATGTATGTATCAAGTTAAATGCAAAAGATGGCAGCACCGATTCAATACAAATTCGTACCAGAAATAAATAAAAATTTGTTATCAGTCAACAAAATAATTAAAGGTTTATGTAATGTTACATTTAATGAACTTGGTTGTCAATTTTACAATCCCAACAACAAGTTAGTTGCAAGGGCTGACTTAATCAATGAGACATATCTGTTAAATACTTGTAAAAATCAAGACATGCAAGTCATGATGGCTAAGACTGATGAAAATACTTATCTGTGGCACCAAAGGATGGGTCACTTAAATTTCGCTAATCTTTATAGAATTCCTAACTGTACAGAAAGTGTAAAGCTGGCCCCGAGAAAAGAAAATTCCATTTATGTAACATGTCTTGAAGGTAAGCAAACAAGAAAACCGTTCCCCACTAAAGGCTCCCGTGCAACCAGGTTGCTAGAGCTTATCCACAGTGATGTATGTAGACCGATGAAGAATACTTCTATAGGAGGCGCAAGGTATTTTGTAACCTTCATTGATGAGTTTTCTCGACGAGTACATGTATATTTTTTTAGAAACAAAAGCGAAGTATTTCAAAAGTTTGTGGAATTTAAGAATAGAGTAGAAAATGAGTTAAGTACAACAATAAAAACTCTGAGAAGCGATAATGGAACCGAATACTAAAATAATAACTTTGACGCCTACTTGAAGACACATGGAATACTGCACCAGACATCTAATCCATACACTCGTGAGCAGAACGGTCTCAGTGAGAGAATAAATAGAACTTTGATAGAGCGCGCTAAATGTATGATGTTAAATGCTGAATTGCAGGTCATATTCTGGGCAGAAGCGGTTACTACAGCTGCATACATTGCGAACCGATCTAACACCTGCACATTATCTGATGCGACGCCTCATGAAGTATGATGGACTGGAAAATATGTGTCACATGAAAATTTTTGGATGTCCTGCAATGGTGCTTATTCCTGAAGAAAATAGATTTAAGCTTGAAGCGAAGTCACGTAAATTAATATTTGTTACAGTGACAGTACAAAAGGCTACCGATTCATAGATCCAGAAACAAAAAAGGAGTCATAAGTAGGGATGTTGTATTTCTAGAAGCTTCAATTAAAATAAATAAAGTGGATGATGTTCCTAACAAAGAAAAGGAAATTATTAAAAATGACATAGAGATAGAGGAAAATAAAATCAAAAACACAAAAGAAAGTTGTTTTCTTATCTGATGATGAACCTGAAGAATCGGTGGAAAGAAACATTGCTAACGTAAGAAGAGACACACAGGATGAATCCCAAAGAATTTCTATTTCAGATGATTCTGATCAATTTGAAGATGTTAATGATGAGACATACTTACCTGATAAGACACTTGTTCTCCATCGGAATTTAACATAACTTTGAGACCGCTGCAGGGGAGAATGAGAAGCCAGAATAATGATGTCCATCAAATTCCCTCATCAATAATGTGTCTTAATGTTCAATCAACAATGAATTTACTGAACAGTGATTGTTGTATATGACGGAGGTTCGTTATTAGTGGGTCGCGACATCGGAAATAAAACTCACAAAACCTTCGTTTACACTTTTAATAACTTGCTAACACGCACTCAATACAAAATAATCAAGGATGCCTGAGATATGGCTCGATTAAGAATTTAGGAACGCGGGAAGTTTAGCGCGGAGTAACGAACGTCTACCCAGACTGCCGGACCGATTCAAAGTGCCCTCTCTCAACTGTCACCGCACACGTGTACTACCCCCGTTACAGGTGAGCCAACCTACCTGTCAACGTCAGTACCTGTCAGTGTCGAATACCTGATTACACTTCCGGATCGACATTTGACTCGATTATTCGCTCAGTGTCGCCATTACTCCACGCTAACCATCCCCAAGTTATTACTTGACGTTCCCAAACATTAGTTGTCAAATCTAACTACATAGTTCCACCAGTGAGAGATAGATGGCGCTGATCCAAACCGACTGATATGCGTCGACGCTTCGACACGGCCGTCCTGATGATCACACGTCCTCGTGTGGAGTACCTGAAATGAAAGAAAATTCTCGGACAGTACTCGTACTAGTCGTTCGGCCATTCCTGGCCCAAGCAGGTGGGGAATAAAACGTATTCTGATCAAAATCATAACAGGTTTTAATGAAAATCATAACAAACTCTTTCTCTCAAAGCTGACATGTCGAATACCACCCATACTCATTCAAATAATAGGAAACTCATTAAAATATTGCAGTGCTCATACTCTGACCTCCATCCGGTCTTCAACATCACACTTATAACCTCCATCCGGTCATAAGCATCAAACCAATCGACCTCCATCCGGTCTTCAACACGTAACCTCTATCCGGTTACCTCCACATGTCACCTCCATCCGGTTACAAACAACACCATCAAGATAATCATTTCGAGCCATTCAAAATAATTTTTAAAGTAGGTTTGTTCAACATGTTACTTCATTTTTCCTATAACGTTACAGATTATAAGAAAACTCTTACTATGCTAGGTACTCTAAATGTTAAGTTGACTACTTAGTATTCAAATAGTCTTCTCGAAGGACTGCAAGATACTCACTAACTCTGCTCTACGTTCCGCCGGTACATCAGTATCGATAGAGTTCCAGTCAATTTCAGGAGTTCGCTCTACCTCACAAGAAGCAATAAAAGGATACCTAAAGATCTTAATTCGGTCAGTAGTCATCTGAACAGTCAAACCATGTTCTAGAATCTCACGTCCAATCATAATACCATAACGTAGAAAATAATCAGGCAATACATGAAAACAAATCTCAATACTAATGTCATCGATCTCTACTTTGGTAAGTGGCCAACATCTGTATCGTAGAGTTACGGAAGTCTGCCCTATCCTAGTCATAGTCACAGTCTCATCAATACGCTTTCCTTTAAATTTAGAGGCTACAGATTCTTTAATTAAAGAACACTCGACACCAGAGTCGTAATGAAATGAAAACTCACCGGAGTGACGTAGAGTCCCAGTCGGCGCGTTCAGGAGGCACAGGTCTACCCTCTTTTCATTGACAGGCTTGGATGACCCGGAGTCGGCGCTGCTCCTCTCATTGCGCCGTGGGCAGCTCGATGCGTAGTGGCCTTGCGCGTGGCAGTGGAAGCAGGTGATCCCGGATGCATGAGACTTCGCAGTTGTCGATGAACCTTTAGGAGGTCGGTAGCTATGGATGAGTAAAACAGCGATTTATGATAGTTCGAATAATAATCATTTATTTTAGCCCAAGTATATAATATTTACGATTTGTTGAGTAGTGGTAATGGCGAGTAGTAATAGACCAATCAGGGGCCATTGCGCGCGGTCTATACTTTTGGTGTCGGCTCCACGAACACGCAAACTTATAAAAGGCTCGCTCCAGCTCGCCACTGCGGCAGTATATCTCTTGACTCCAAGGTGGCACGTTGTCCGATGACGTCACAGCGCGGCGGAGGTGGCGCGAGCCGCCAGTGCGGGCGCGTGGTACAGAGCGGTCGGCCTGTCGGCCCTCAGTGCCCAGCCGCGCGGCGGCGCGGACGGACGTGCTGTATGCCCGTTAGTATGTGGGCTGCTTCATGGTTCCCCTCCAGCAAAGCGTACGGGGGGTTTCGACACCCTCCCTGATCTGGTTATGTGTGCGCACGTAGGAGATAAGGTATGCGCTGCTGCTTCTGGCTCGATGTTTAAACGGAATGCTGGCTTCAATCGGTCAACGGTTATATTAGCACTTCTGTTTCTTAGCTTGATTGTATAATACTTATTGTTGCGCTTAATTACTTCGTACGGCCCGTCGTATGTCGGTGTCAGTGGTTTGTGCGATGAGTCATTACGGACGTATACATGGGAGCAGTGTTGTAATTCCTCATGGATGAACGTCGCTCGGTGTTGATTGGATGACCGCTGCACCTGTGCTTTCTTGTATGCCTCATTCAATTTATGCATGACGCTTGAGGTTGTGTCCTTATACCTTGTGCATTCTTGATAAAATTCGCCGGGTAGTCGTAATGGTTGACCATATAATAATTCGGCTGTACTCGTACCGACGTCCTCTTTAATTGATGCACGCAGTCCTAGTAGAACTGTGGGAAGTTCCTGTGACCATGTTGATGAATGGAGTCGCGCAGTGAGTGCGGTCTTGAGCGTTCGATGCCAACGTTCTATGATCCCATTACGCTGCGGGTGGTAAGCGGTGGTTCGGGTACGATGTACTCCCATTCGGTGCATCAGATTCTTGAATAAGTCCGACTCAAATTGTCTGCCTTGATCGGTGGTAATATTCTCAGGGCAGCCAAATCTTGCTATCCAACACTCGTATACTGTATTCGCGACCCTCTCTGCGGTTATGTCCTCAAGTGGGTAGGCTTCTGGCCATTTGGTAGCTCGATCGATCATAGTCAACAAATAGCGATACCCGTTGGAAGTAGGCAACGGACCAACAATGTCGATGTGAACATGTTCCAGCCGATTTGCTTGTGGGAAACTTGCCACTGGTGACTTCGTGTGTTGTTGTACTTTCGCTCGCTGACAGGGGTCGCATGCTCGCGCCCAGTAGCTTACGTCACGATTCATCGACGGCCAGAAGTATCGTGACGTAACCAGCTTCCTTGTAGCCCTTATTCCTGGGTGACTAAGGTCGTGAATTGCATCGTAAGCGGCTTTTCTGAAGTCCAGTGGTAGGTATGGTCGAGCAGTGTTTGAAGACATCTCGTAGGTGATCTTGATGTTTGAGTTAGGCATCGTAATATGTTTAAAAATGTACTTGCCAGTACTTTTTAACGCCTTCAACTCTGTGTCTTGTATTTGCGTTTTTCCTAACTCGGTGTAATCGATTGGAGTGGGGCAGGTTATGGTTTCTATCCTCGATAGTGCGTCCGCCACTTGGTTGTCCTTGCCGCTCACGTGTTTAATGTTTGATGTTTACATCAAACATTACAATACATACATTACAATTTATTGTCCGATATATTCGAGGTAACGGGTTCGTCGTGGAGTCTCTGACTTACTGTCAGCTGTTAAGGCGTGCAACAGTGGTTTGTGGTCCGTATATATTATTAGTTCTCGTCCCTCGAACACTCGACGAAAATGTCGTATTGCCATGTACATAGACAGCAATTCCCTGTCATATGTGCTATATTTCTGTTGCGCGTCACTAAATTTCTTCGAAAAGAAACCTAGCGGTCTCCATTTGCCATTGATCTGCTGTTATATGACGGCACCAGCGCAGGTATTCGATGCGTCTGTCATCAGCGCGAATGGTTCGCTCGGTGATGGGTAGGATAGCAATACTGCGTCTTCTATGTCTTGTTTGCACTTGGCGAACGCTCCTTTGGCTTCTGTTGTCCATTGTATTTTGGTTTTATCGTGTTTTTTTGCATTGTGAAAGTACTTGCTCAATTCACGTTGGTGTTCGGCGGCGTGCGGTACGTTCAAACGATAAAAGTTTATCATGCCGATAAAACGGCGAAGTTCTTCGACTGTGTTAGGCAGTGGGTACGATCTGATGGCCTTGACTTTTTCTTCAGTTGGCGTGATACCTTCTGAGTTAATGGTGTAACCCAGGAATTCGAGTTGGGTTTGCCCAAAGACGCATTTAGCCACGTTGATTTGCAGACCGTACTCGTGGAGTCCATTGTCGATGTGACGTTGAAAAGTTTGGCCGGCGTTTCTCAAACCAAAACACATTCGCGTGAATTCATACAGGCCGAATGGTGTTATGACTGCGGTCTTCTTGATGTCTTCTTCTCGGTTTTTTATTTGAAAATATGCTTTCTGCAGATCTACCTTGGTAAAGATGTTCTTGCCGTGTAGGTTATGAGTAAAGTCGTGCAACCGGGGTATTGGGTACCGGTCAGGTGTTGTCACTGCATTTAGCCTTCTGTAATCGCCGCAAGGTCGATATTTGCCATCTTTCTTCAACACGAGGTGAAGTGGACTTGCCCATGGACTGTTGGATGGACGACAAATGCCTTGTTCCATCATCATCTGGAACTCTTCTTTAGCGGCGTTGTATTTGTGAGGTGGCAGTGGTCTCGCCTTTGTATAGATAGGCGGGCCCGTAGTTTCGATAAAATGTTCGACCTCACCGTGACATATCTTCCGTATAGTGGGTCTTGTTATGTCCGGATATTTTGCAAGTAGGTTGTGATAGGGCAATTTGTCGTCGATCGTTCTGACGCTTCCTTCTGGTGCGTTTGACACGCTTCCAGATGTCCATAGGTTGGTTTTCTTGTCTACCAGTCTTCGCCCGTGGAGATCTACCATGAGGGCATGATGTCGTAGGAAATCGGCGCCTAGTATCGGCCTACCGACTGCTGCGATCACAAAACTCCAGCTGTAAGGTCGCCGCATGCCAATGTTGAGAGCCACTGTTCGCTCGCAAAGAGCATCAAGAAACGCAGATATCGAGAATAATACAGCTTGAGTGTGTACGTTATGAAATAAGGCGAAAGGCAATTTGTAAGACATAACTCTTTAATATAATAATAATTTTACACACGTAACTATCAGTGCACAGATACATGGACGAGAGCACGCCTGTATAAAATACAAAGCAGACATGCACAGACACATCACATATTATATACTCTCAACATCCTCTAAAATTAAACTTAAAATGCACGGTTGATGGAGTCCCTTTGTCAAAATATCGTCTACCAGCTGCTACAACCAAAGAGCTTCCTGAATGTCAGACGCTAGAGCCATATATTCAGCTTTATTTGTAGATAGAGCTATGGCCTGCTGTTTCTTAGAATGCCAGCTTATTGCTGTACCCTGGAACAAAAATATGTAGCCTGTGCAAGATCTTCTATCCTCAATATCATTTGCCTAGTCTGAATCGCAATAGCCTGAATTTTTTTCATCAACATCCCTTTTATAAACCAGTTTCATATCCATTGTAGCTTTCAAGACTCGTTTCAGAGCCACCCAATGTTCACTAGTAGGTTAACTATTGTACCTACTCAGAGAATTTACTACATAAGTAATCTTTGGTCTTGGTCGAGTCCCCTGTTATAAGTACAATAAGCAGCCATTTATTTCTTGATATGGAATGTTCTTTAAAATTTCTTGTTGACCTTCACCCTTCTTCAGTTTGATATTAGCATCAGCATCCAAATCAAGTTAGTATCTTCACTATCACTACATAGTATAAAACCAAGTCGCTTTCTCTGTCCCTATGTCCCTTTGTATGCTTAAATCTTTGAAACTACGCAACGGATTTTGATGCGGTTTTTTTTAATAGATAGAGTGATTCAAGAGGAAGGTTTATATGTATATGTCGAATCGTCGACGCATATCAGTCGGTTTGGATCAGCGCCATCTATCTCTCACTGGAGGAACTATGTAGTTAGATTTGACAACTAATGTTTGGGAACGTCAAGTAATAACTTGGGGATGGTTAGCGTGGAGTAATGGCGACACTGAGCGAATAATCGAGTCAAATGTCGATCCGGAAGTGTAATCAGGTATTCGACACTGACAGGTACTGACGTTGACAGGTAGGTTGGCTAACCTGTAACGGGGGTAGTACACGTGTGCGGTGACAGTTGAGAGAGGGCACTTGGAATCGGTCCGGCAGTCTGGGTAGACGTTCGTTACTCCGCGCTAAACTTCCCGCGTTCCTAAATTCTTAATCGAGCCATATCTGAGGCATCCTTGATTATTTTGTATTGAGTGCGTGTTATTAAAAGTGTAAACGAAGGTTTTGTGAGTTTTATTTCCGATGTCGCGACCCACTGATAACGAACCTCCGTCATATATATTACACCTGTGCGAAGCCGGGGCGGGTCGCTAGTTTTTTATAAAATAGATTGATCGATAGAAATCTCATCTACATTTCCATCTTGTGAAATTATAAAAGAATTTCTGAAGACTTTGTGGATCACTGTTTAGTAAATTCATTATATATATGTCGAAGCGTCGACGCATATCAGTCGGTTTGGATCAGCGCCATCTATCTCTCACTGGAGGAACTATGTAGTTAGATTTGACAACTAATGTTTGGGAACTTCAAGTAATAACTTGGGGATGGTTAGCGTGGAGTAATGGCGACACTGAGCGAATAATCGAGTCAAATGTCGATCCGGAAGTGTAATCAGGTATACACGTGTGCGGTGACAGTTGAGAGAGGGCACTTTGAATCGGTCCGGCAGTCTGGGTAGACGTTCGTTACTCCGCGCTAAACTTCCCGCGTTCCTAAATTCTTAATCGAGCCATATCTCAGGCATCCTTGATTATTTTGTATTGAGTGCGTGTTAGCAAGTTATTAAAAGTGTAAACGAAGGTTTTGTGAGTTTTATTTCCGATGTCGCGACCCACTAATAACGAACCTCCGTCATCAGAAGTGGGATTGGACCACGACGACCCACGTGTTCAAAATGAAGACGCTAGCGACGAAAAATGGATGCGTTTGTTGGAACAACAGAACCGCAATTTTCTGACGCTGATTCAAGCCATGAAAACACCACTACGTCGTCACATGGCTTTCGTTTACCGGATTTCGATCCTGAGAAACAAGATGTGGATGCACGTGCTTGGGTGATGACTGCAGAGATGTGCTTGACGGACCAAGACCAACATGGCGCCCCGCTTATATTCGCTCTAAGCCGCGCCGTGAAGAGAGGAGCTTCACGCTGGCTATCTACCGTGTCGTTTCCTGGGATGACGTGGACCGATTTAAAGCGACTTTTTATTGCAAGGTACGATAATTCCACTACTATTGCTTCGTTTCTGATTGATTTGCAAAATAGCAGCCCTAAAGAAAACGAGTGTCTTGCTTCCTTCGCTGCTAGTTTAATGACATCGATCATGGCGAGATGGAATGGCCTTAGTACCGAACGTTTGGCTATTGCTACTATATTGGCTCACATTTCTCAATTCGATCGCCGTGTGCAACGCCTATCTTTCACGACCGATATTCAGAAAGTTCGTCCACAAAGTCTTCAGAAATTCTTTTATAATTTCACAAGATGGAAATGTAGATGAGATTTCTATCGATCAATCTATTTTATAAAAAACTAGCGACCCGCCCCGGCTTCGCACAGGTGTAATATATATGACGGAGGTTCGTTATCAGTGGGTCGCGACATCGGAAATAAAACTCACAAAACCTTCGTTTACACTTTTAATAACACGCACTCAATACAAAATAATCAAGGATGCCTCAGATATGGCTCGATTAAGAATTTAGGAACGCGGGAAGTTTAGCGCGGAGTAACGAACGTCTACCCAGACTGCCGGACCGATTCCAAGTGCCCTCTCTCAACTGTCACCGCACACGTGTACTACCCCCGTTACAGGTTAGCCAACCTACCTGTCAACGTCAGTACCTGTCAGTGTCGAATACCTGATTACACTTCCGGATCGACATTTGACTCGATTATTCGCTCAGTGTCGCCATTACTCCACGCTAACCATCCCCAAGTTATTACTTGACGTTCCCAAACATTAGTTGTCAAATCTAACTACATAGTTCCTCCAGTGAGAGATAGATGGCGCTGATCCAAACCGACTGATATGCGTCGACGATTCGACATATACATATAAACCTTCCTCTTGAATCACTCTATCTATTAAAAAAAACCGCATCAAAATCCGTTGCGTAGTTTCAAAGATTTAAGCATACAAAGGGACATAGGGACAGAGAAAGCGACTTGGTTTTATACTATGTAGTGATAGTGAAGATACTAACTTGATTTGGATGCTGATGCTAATATCAAACTGAAGAAGGGTGAAGGTCAACAAGAAATTTTAAAGAACATTCCATATCAAGAAATAAATGGCTGCTTATTGTACTTATAACAGGGGACTCGACCAAGACCAAAGATTACTTATGTAGTAAATTCTCTGAGTAGGTACAATAGTTAACCTACTAGTGAACATTGGGTGGCTCTGAAACGAGTCTTGAAAGCTACAATGGATATGAAACTGGTTTATAAAAGGGATGTTGATGAAAAAAATTCAGGCTATTGCGATTCAGACTAGGCAAATGATATTGAGGATAGAAGATCTTGCACAGGCTACATATTTTTGTTCCAGGGTACAGCAATAAGCTGGCATTCTAAGAAACAGCAGGCCATAGCTCTATCTACAAATAAAGCTGAATATATGGCTCTAGCGTCTGACATTCAGGAAGCTCTTTGGTTGTAGCAGCTGGTAGACGATATTTTGACAAAGGGACTCCATCAACCGTGCATTTTAAGTTTAATTTTAAAGCGTCTGCGTCCAGGAGAGGATGTTGAGAGTATATAATATGTGATGTGTCTGTGCATGTCTGCTTTGTATTTTATACAGGCGTGCTCTCGTCCATGTATCTGTGCACTGATAGTTACGTGTGTAAAATTATTATTATATTAAAGAGTTATGTCTTACAAATTGCCTTTCGCCTTATTTCATAACGTACACACTCAAGCTGTATTATTCTCGATATCTGCGTTTCTTGATGCTCTTTGCCAATGGAAAAAAAATGGCCAAGATAGACATGTGAGGCTACTAAGGAGGATCTTTACCCTATTCAGCAGCTATTGTAATTATTGTAAACATCTCTGCGTTCCCTTTTATGGCAGAGGTATACTAAAGAAACGATGGATGGATTATGTGAGGAATGATATGAAAGAAAAAGGAGTAAATGATAGTATAACGGTTGACTGAGGAGAATGGAAGAAAAAAACGTGTTCTGCCGACCCCAAGTAACATGGGACAAGTGCAGGATGATGATTATGATCTCTGCTTTCTCTTAGACTGCTCAAACATAAACCGCTCTGCGTTACAGGATTTGTCTAGCTGTCGTAGCAGGTGGCGTTCTGCATTTTTGCAGGCAATAAGTTAAGCTTCGTCTTTGTCAATGATACAGGTGTGTTTTTGAGATGTGAGTTTAGAGTAACCTCAGCTTAGTCATTTCGTTCGTTGTTTTTTCATTTTTGTTGTGTTTTCGTTTTTTTTTTCATTTTATTACGAAAACGTTTAGGATTGGAAGGAGGAAGGATTGTTTTTTTTTTGTAATTGCGCAATAAAATCACAATTGTAAATATGTTCATTAGTTTACTAGTACATCCATAAAAGACTTAATGTTTATGACTTCGAAGTAACAAAGCCAACAGCAGTGTTTCCTCGTCGGAATCCATCTTGTAAAGAGATAACGACGTACAATACACTCAGGTATTGTACGTTGTTAACTCGTTACAAACACGCGACGAAAACGTTGCGAATTTTCCACGCGTCCGCGACGTCCTCGCTATGCAGCCGCGGCGTGTTCGCGACGCATTCGCTGCGCGGCCGCCCCGCCCGCAGTCGTTCGCAAACCGCTAGTATGATAAAGCCCTTAGCGGTGGCCCCCAATATTCATATGATTTAAAACAAATGCCCACTGCCACTTAAGTTTGGCTATTCTTCGGGCTACGTCGGTTACTTTGGTTCTCTTGCGGATGTCCTCATTTCTGATTTGATCACAGGGCACATTGCTCGCAGAACGGATGGCCGATGGGGCCGAAAAGTTCTGGAGTGGCGACCGCGAACCGGAAGACGCTGCGTTGGAAGGCCTCCCACTAGGTGGACCGATAACCTGGTGAAGGTTGCAGGGATCCGCTGGATGCGAGTCGCACGGGACCGGTCAATGTGGCGACACTTGGGGGAGGCCTATGTCCAGCAGTGGACGTCTTTCGGCTGAAATGATGATGATGATGATGAAAACAAATGCAGTATAGAACTGCTATTTAATCCCAAAATTTCGTACATATGAACGCCGTGTGAACCCCCGTTGCTTCAAGCTAAAATAAACATATGTGAAATGATAATTCAAAATATGTAATTATCTTTCCAGGCTTGCCTATTTCTAACTATATTGAGGAAGGCTTGACCGGATGTAGCTGAATACTATCATAGACATGGAGCAACTGCCTACGTATGAGACTTACACCACCCAGTTACTGGATAGTGCAAAAATAATACTGATTGAAATAAACAGATGGCCTAAGCTACCATGACGTCTTAAAGTAGGAGTAATCCAGTGTGGGAAAGAGATGGCGCTAGATGACGTGCATAGCTCTGTCTCTTTCCCACACTGGAATTATTCCTGCTTTAAGACGTCATAGTAACCCCCCAGAACACAAGATGCTTACCAACAAGTGGGTTGCGCGCTTGTTTGCCTATTGTATAAAAAGGATATTTTTTTATCACTTAAGTCTGCCTTTCCTGAGAGACGGAGTATGAACTACCCATATTTGTTCAACATTTTCTAGTCACTTGCATCATCACTTGTCTCATAAGCGGAAGAGTCATCATAACTATCGTGAAAGCTGTGGTGCACATCAAAGACATAGAAACAGACAGGGCTCGTGCAGAAAGCGGCAATGAACCCGGAAATGGGCAAGATAGACTCTAATGACAGTAGTGCATTTATCATTTGAAATCTAAAGCCCATCAACAAAAAAACATAGATAAAGTAAGACGTACACAATAATGACTTGATCTAAATGCAACATAAAGCAGAACAAAGACAAAATAATACCATTAATTGTATCCACAGGGATTTCTGATAACTAGTGGTATTAAGTGTTAACCTTTTTAAATCTACTGTAAATTGAAAGAAAGGTCCATCTACATAATTATGTATATGCATTGCGATTTTGCAGAAAAACTTTCACATAGTTGATTTTCTTCGCATAACCAAAACACATCATGAGGTTTTTTTTTAAATAAAACGCCACGTTAAGTCAAGATAGTATTTATTTTAATTTAAATATTTCAATACATAAACAAATACCCAAAAAATAAATATTTAGTTATCAAGGACTTCTCCAGAGTAGAATTGAAAGCGCAGGCCACACCTGGCGAGCGAGCGAGCCGAACGAGGCATCGTTTCACCTCTCTTCATACTTCGGTTCACACCGCGAACGACGAAAAGGGCCGACACGAAGTATGAAAAGAACCTCGCCCGCCTCGCTCGCTAGCTGGCGGTGCGGCCTGCGCTTTCAATTCTACTCTGGAGAAGTCCGCTACTTCTGTGGTTACTTCATTTACAACAATAAAATATTGGGTGGCCGAGTTTAAACGAGGCCATAATAAATAAAATATGAGCTGCTAGAGAAGATGAAGGGAAATAATAAAGCTTCCGAAAAACAAATTAACTTAAAACGATCTGTGGTTGACTGTAACACAAAGCTTGGTAAAAATAAATTACCGAAACATTAATACAAAATTAACCGACAAAAAATGTTGTATTTAACAAACTAACATGAGCTTATTCAAATTACAATTCAATGAAAAATAATAAACTAAAACAATATACAAAACAAAATTCAATGAAAAATAATAAACTATAACAATAACAATAAAATTAAAATTAAAAATTGCTCTCGTTAGGCAGCTGGATCAAGGGCTTGATTCAGAAAGCGGTACTTTTGGACACGGCTCGTATTGTTAGGAGGTTCCTCTCCCTGGAGCCCTGACCGCCGGTAGCTTGGACCCTGTTCCCGATACCGGTGGGCTACAATTTTTTATATTTTTAAATGTTTTTTTATATATTTTTTTTAAGGAATATTTAAAAATGTAAAATAATTTGTAAAAATTTAAATAAAGGAAACAATAAAATAATAAACTAAAATTTCCAAAAAAAAATACCAAACTAACAAAAAATACAAAGTTTGCGATAAAAATACAAAGTTTCCGAAAACGTGTTCTGTATAATCGTTTTCTTAAGCTCTTTAACTTAGGATGTAAGGGCGAGCGAAAAGAGCTCGGGACTTCTTACTATAAAGCCTGCAAACAGGCCCCCTCGCCCCCGCATAGCGGGGCTACGTCGACTACGCCTTACTACAACATCTTGATATTTATCTTGATGTTGATTTTATTTTATAGGTTACAACGCAATTTAAGCTGGTGGAAAAATATTACGTCAGCATATGTGTAGACTTTCGGAATTTTCAGTATTTTATTCGGTCGTTTCTTTGTACTATCAGTTGTCGGAAGATTAGTATTTAAAGCAGTAAATTTCATATTTTGAGTACGCACATTTTTTTTTTCGGAGCTTTTATTTTTACCCAACATCGCATTACTCGACTAAATGAGGTGACTACACCAGAAATATTAGATGTGTAAAGGGCCTCCGTTTGAATTTATTGGGGTTTGTAAAACGTGTAGTTAAAACAACAAAACGATATTGAATAAAACTTTCAATTGTTTTGCCAGTTTTGTATTAGATACTATTTTAATCTTAGTTACGGATTTCATACAAAACTTTATTCTGAGTGTTACGTTTCTTCCATATAATGTATTCTCTTATTTCCAATTAAAGATGGAATATATTCGTTATAGTTTGGACTCATTTTGCGATAGTGGCTTACCGGAGCCAAAGTGGCTAGACTGTAAAATAATGCAAAAAAATGCATCTCCTTAGCTTTAAAACAAAACAATATTATAAATGTAGGAGTGAAGTCATTTTGTTTTGTATTCTACTATGCAAACCCATTTTATTAATTCCCAAAGCATTGGGGTGCATAAAAAATAACTAGTCCGCGATCTTTGAGAGTCCGCCATTTAGAAAGACATCACTTAGCTAACCACGCATTAACATCCTAACTAAACGTATATGCAAAATGTCAGCTCAATCGCTTGGGGATATCTTTGTTAAAATTAATTTGCACTATTAGACCTAAACCGACAAATAAACACACAAACATTTCAAGTTAAATACAAACTTGTAAAAAATGGTAATCCCTTGAAGCCTTACTACATAATACAAGATTATTTATATAAATGTTTAAGTTGCTTCTACAGCCTAGTTTGTGTACCTAATTCGACTTTATAAAGCTATGCGGGTTAAGTAGATATGATTCGCATATATTTTTCTCATTGAACGATTCTAAAACCGTTTGATCTAAATATTCATTAATTACAGACGCACAGCTTATGTCACTAGTTGCGTGTGCCATGGGTACGGTTAGCTGATGTACGGCGACCGGTAGCTGCGAGTGTCGCTGCAGTGCCTGTGCGGGTGACGTCACTTCCGCAGTCGCGGCGCGCAGCAACACCAGTTTGGAGCGCAGCGCGCGCGCTGGTGGCACATAGCTACGCGCGCGCTTAATACTCGCTAGTGCGGCTTCTATGAGAGCGCGCGAGTACTGCTTCGAGTGCGGCACACGACCTAACAAAGTCCGCATGCACGCGTCCACTTTCTTTGACCACGAATCTGCATCTTTAAGTGCTCCCTCCAGGTCCGCAACGTCATCACCCACCATCAACTTATACATATGCTTGATCACCTCATTTTCGAGTTGATCTTTTGTCTTGTATTCTGCGATATTTTGTTCAATCACAGTTTGAACCTCGTCCGGTGCACATCCAAGGCAAAATACAGTACCGGTTAAACCTTGAAAAATGGAAATGAACTTCATAGTTTTGTCAATAATAAATACATTAGATCCACGTACGTTAACTAATATTGCTCACCATGATCTTCAAGTATAGCTGCCACTTCCATCGCCACTAGAACGCCACTTTCATAACCCAATAAGTAGAAAGTATTTTTCAATCCAGTTTTATTCAGCAGCACCTTAACACATGAGAAAGTAAGGTTATTTAAGTTCTTTTGTAGTCGGTACACATCGAATTTTCAGAATTAGTTAATTTTAATTCGTAAGTTCATACGTCAACATATCTCTGCGCAGTCTGCCGCACGGTCTCCGTCGGGTGGTCGAGGCCCGGCTGCAGCACCAGCGCTGGCAGTTTGAGGCCCTCGCACAGCACGCGGAACCGCTCGTGGTGACCCTCCATGCCCGGCACTATGCATAGATACGTTTGGCTTCCGTCAAACTCGTCTTCACGCTGAAATATTTTAAAACTTATTAGAACACGATGCATAGTGTTTTTAAGACGATACTGACTTTTGCCATCAACTGGACACAAATCGAGACTCCGTGTCTGCTACTGAGAAATTACAAATGGAAAAACCCATCAACACTATGTCCGACCTGGGAGTAGAACCCAGGACCTCAAGCTCCGCAGTAGCGCTTGTGAACACTAGACCAACGAGGCAGTCAAAAAAGCCTCCTCAAAAATTATGAAATCAATCAGCAAGTGGTTTAAAGAATGCAAATGTACCTATAATATAGAAATACGAATGAATAATATTTACCAAAAGGTGGTTAGTGATTGTAAGCATGCATACTATTTCTGAAGTCGCCAGTAGTTCGTCCGTGTCCACGTATGATATGAACGTTGCTATGCCTTTAACATCTTCTAATGCGTTTTCTGTTTTATCCAAATTCAGTATTCTGTTGGTCAAATAAACCAGTTAATTTCATATTATTGGCGAGCTTTTTTATGTAAGTAATACAAAGAACTTACGTTTCAACAGTTAGCAGTGGTATCTCTTGTTCTGTGAACTCAACATTATGATGAATTCTCAAATGACTAGCAACCAGGAGTAATTTATCATCTTGAATTCCAAGTTCTTCTAAAGTAGTAGTTTTTGGCGTTTTCCTTGTCAATCTTATATCTGGGAACCAAACATAAATCACAAAACTGCTTAAATCATATATCTGAAATGTTTTTTCTTCACACTAACCAGTTAATTTGTAATATCTGTCGTGCTATAAAACATTAATAAATGAATATTACGACTGCTGAGCATGAGGCCCTGGGTTAGATTCCCAGGTCGGAAAACGTGTAATTGGGTTTTCCATCAGAAATTTCTCAGTAGCAGCCACGGAGTCTGTATTTGTACCCGGTTGATGATGGCAATAGGCTCGGCCTCTATTACATGGGACTTACAAACATAACTGGTGAAATGTGGGTGTAATAACAGGGACACCTCTGCCTAACCCTTCGGAGATTACAGACGTGATGTTATGTTTATGTAAATCAGTATTACTGACCAGCCAATTCAGCAAGTTGCTTCAGCAAATCGGGTTGTTGCTTATGTGTTCTCTGTACAAGCACCACGGTGTCCACACCACAGAGTGCACGCTCCACCGCGTCTATTGTGGCAGCAGAACTCGATTCCTGATGGATTTTAAAGTTGTTATTTATTGTTGTGATCAGTTTTTTGTTGTTTCATTATCAAATAATAACTTAAAGACATCTAAGGTTAAAATTAAGTGCTCAGAAAACTTTATCATTCGAATAGGTTCAACTCGACACACATCCTAGGAAATTCAGCTAAAATTAATTAAACGTACATGACGACGTTAGTTCTTATTTCAGTGGATGAATAACTACAATGTCTCAAAAAAAGAGTTATAATTGTACTGAATTAATTACACAATGGCACAAAGCTCTGAATCAGGGCCCTTTTTTATTTTGCACTGCCAAACTAAATTATTTTTTACTAGCTTATGCCCACGGCTTCGCCCGTGTGGAGTTCAGTAATTGTCCCACAGGATAAAAAGTATCCTATGTGTTAATCCAGGCCATGAACTACGTGTGTGCCAAATTTCATCCAAATCCGGCCAGTAGTTTTAGCATGAAAGAGTAACAAACGTCCACACATCCTGACATCCTCACAAACTTTCATATTTATAATATTATATATTCATGTCGCCGCATGAGTGTCTATCTGCCAAGATTATTAGTTAATCTAATTAATAACCAACTTATAATTTCCATTCATCATAATATTGAAGAGATCCTGCCATCTGTGGGGCGACATATTACAACGATCGAATCGATTGACAGGAGAGATTAGTGCCATCTATTGGCTTGTGTCTTAACTACTACTGATATGGTTCGTGATTAATTCTTCTATAGTTATAATTAAGATAAGCAAATATTTGACAATTGAGATTTTAACAATTGCTCATTTAACACTGAGATTTGTTTTGAGGCAACATTACGATTTTAATGATCAATAACTCAATTTATAATTTGAAACTACAAATAAATCAGTTTCTATAACTAATTACAAACTAAAAAGTAACAAGATTATTTTACAGAGCAATGTATTAGTGAAAGAGCTGTTTGTATTAAATCCTTTGGTCTGCCGGAAATGGTTTTAAGCAAGAGGGAACATTGTTGTAAAAAGTAATGAAAACACTAATTAGCTCTAACTCAATAACGCCTTTGCATTTATGAATATATGTATTGTTTGATTATTAGATTAATTAATTGTGAAGTATTCTAGTATTGTTTGTAAGTTTTAACGAACTTACTATGTAATAAGTTTCTGTACTAGGTGTGTCTCACTTCCGCCCGGACAGAGATTTCGCGTAGGTACAACGAGAAGTCGAGTGGTTAGAAAAACAATTGAAGTATGTAATTGAAAGTGGTTTTTGAAGTGAGCAATATTAAGTTGTGTAAATGAGAACTGTAACACGGTTTAAAAGAGAGTGTAAGGAGTTTCTTGGTCCGTTCTTCTCCTTACTTATAACCAAACATGTTTGCGAACGGACGGCTCAACTCTAGAAAGTTTATGTGCCTGTAAATGGTTTAATAGAAAGTAAAAGTTTGGAGTTTGAGTCCAGTGTTGTTTGCGATTTCAACTACCCACCTACCTACCAACAATGAAGAATCGTGGTTCACGGTTAGAGAGTCGGAGGACAATATGGCGGATGGCGTCCCACGTCGATATTTGGGGATAGTGTTCCTCCTACGCCTTCCCTGTCTTAACATAATATTATTAGGATTTTCCCCGAATCTAAAATTTATCTTGTTTAAAGTGTTATACGCCGTGAATTTTTAGTTGTCTTACAACGGCAGCCCATTCATGTATCCAATGACTACTAAACATTCATAAAACTAAAATAAGTATATTTACGAGAATTTAATAATTTAAAATAAAAATATTATTCAGTATTATGACTCATGACGTAGTTTAAACACCCTGTTGCGAGCGATGATCTACTCGACTCGAGCGCTGGGTAGATATGTCACAGTATAAATATATAAAGTATTGTGACTCGGCCCAGTCCTTGAAATAATTACCTACAGCCGGGCGGTACGTTCGCAAGCGACAGTGCTGCTGCACTTACAGTATTTTGATTTCATCTACTTAGTTGAGTTTCTTTTTAGTTTTGTGAATGTAAATACTTTATTTAATAAGTTGGTTGTGAATGAAATAAGAAGTTTTCAATAAAAAATACAAGTTGTGTCTTTTGATTAGTAGATTTAATAAAAATTATAAACTCGTGAATTTTTTTAACGCGAGCGTAGGATCTAAATCACTTGTGTGTCACTTTTTTCACCCTATCCACTTATTTATTAATTAAACCAGGTATTTTACTCGGTGGAAAAAGCAAAATACCTACCTATTAAAACAAACAAATTACGAAATAACAAATTCTTATTTCAATTAAATATTCACAAATCACACGCTTACTGCTTACAAAACCATCACAACGTTCGTTCGTCAGTGCGGCGCATTTGTGACTTCTTGGGTATTCTAATATATTATTTATTTTTCTTTGTACCAATTAGAGTAGGTAAAAAAAAAAATCACGCCTAGACCTACTTTATGTTGGGTACTTTGTAAGACGACTAAAAAGTCACAGTGTATCTGCAAAGATTACAAAACTGTACTTTTTGTAAATCAATGAGAAATATTTTTATAATACCAGTATTACTTACATTCTTTAGTTGAGGCAGAGTTATCAATTTAGCTGGTAATTTATTTTGAACACGAGAAATACACGTCGGTTTTCCAAGCATGGTCTCACCGACATTTATCACCGCAAAGTATCTAAAAAATAAAGAAAGATAAATTATTTCCAAATGTAAAAATAGAAAATTATAATGATACGAACAAAAATAATACTATTACCTTAAATCTGGGCAAACTCGTCTCGAAGCTGCATCGAGGTGAGCAACTAAAGCTTCTTGATTCATTTGATCATGATTGGTTGTGACATATATGCCTTGAATAGAACCCAATTCAGTAGCGTCCCTAAGTAATTCTACTATATCGGTTTCATTGTTAAAGTTTTGAGACGATATTTGGATTTGTACACCGATCTTTTGCCAAATCCTGAAAAATCGTAAAGTACTATTTATTAAATAAGGTAGGCATCATGATAATCAAAGTCATTAGAATTATTGGCATTAACGAAATTGAATTATGTCATTTGCTTACCGTAATTTAAATTGGAACTTTGCAGTTGTATGCGCTTTGCTATGAACATGTAATTTCCTCGCACCACGAGCAACTAGTTTGTCGACCATCTGGAGTCCAAAACTATCTTCATTCAATACTACAACTTGGGTGTGGTTTAGATTGCAAGATATTCTGTAAGTATAATAATCATATTGAAAATAAAGAAAGCGCCACTTTAACCAAAAGGATTTGTAGTGTTGTAATGGCACAACAAAAAAGGATGTCTCATCACCTGGGCTGCGCTTGCGTTGAATGGCCTTCCATCTTCAGCAGTACTCTGCCGCGGTGCTTGCTGCCCGCGAGCAGTCGGAAGGCGCGCGCGGCGTCTTGTGGCGCGTACGACACACGCGACAGAGGACGCACGTACCCGCGGATGATTCCCTCACTCAACATCATCTGTAACTCCTGTGAATTCGAGCAAATGTTTTAATGATATTCCAGATCTATGATCTATGATATAACCGTCCAAGGGGACATTTTTCAATTTTTATACGGTGTGTACCATATAAAAATTGAAAAAATCGTATAATAAGAAAAGTTAAATCGTCTGCGAAATTTTTCACATTAGTAAACTAAAAGACCTACCGGTCCATGAAAGATCTATTCAAGGGCGATTTACCCATCTTCTTAAAACGAAAGCTAATGGACATGTGTATTCTCCCCATCCCGACATATGGTGCACAGACTTGGTCTTTGACTAACGTTCAGAAGTCCAAACTCAAGGTTTGGCAGCGACACATGAAGCGCAGCATAGGTACTGAATGTAAAAATAACTGACCGGATAAGGAACACCAAACTGCGCTCCAGAACGCAAATTGTCGACGTAGCTTAATTTTGCGAGACTAAACTGAGACTGGGCAGGCCATGTCAATTCACAGCTGTGGGCCCGAATATCGTAAGACTGGAGCCCTGAGACAGGTAGACGGGGTCGCGGCAGACCGAAGAAAAGATGGTGGGACGTCTTGGATGGCATCCTCGCGAATTGGCGAGAAGAAGCACACCATTGTGAGAAGTGGAAGGAAGAATGAGGGGAGGCCTTTGCTCAGGAGTGGGACAATACGGGCTAACTAAAAAAAAAACAGGATATTAAAAATTAAAAAAAGCATTTTCAGTCGGATTTTTAGTTTTACTTACTTTTATTTCTTCGGGAGTTTCAAATACTGATGAGAAATCGACAGTAGTATACGTTCTTTCATTTTCGAGGTTGAACATTCCATAGTCAAATTCTTCGTAATGATTGTGAAGTTGAGAAACATCAAAACATGTGCCCATGAAACCAACACAGTTAAGTGTATTCTAAAAAAGGAAACACTCCAATGTAGCTACTGTTCATAATCTCATTAAGACGACTAATAATAACTATAACGCGGTACATACCTTCTTTAAGGCTCCTCTAACCGAGCTTATAACAACTGAACAACGGTTCCCTTTTGTTGCGTTAATAATCATATCTACGAAACTTTCATCCCGAGAATTACCGATATGATCAGCTGGAAACAAATAAAGGACAAATAATTATAGTTTTACTTAGACTAATCACGATATGTTTTCATACATAAATAGTTGAACATCACTTGTTTACCTTTCAATTCCGGGAATAATTTAAGTAAGAAACGTTTTTTCCGAATGTCACTAACGGTCGTGTATACTTCACAGCCGTGAGCAAGGAGTATGGATAACACAGCTTGGCCCAAAGCTCCAGCCCCTCCATGGACTAACACACGCATATCAGGAGTCAGCTTCTTGCCACATTTAATGCCCTGTAACGAATCGGGATTTAATGCGATTCCTTAAGTATTAAAAGGTTTAGTCTTTACATTGATCTCGCCTGATGGGATTATGGAACGAATTAGGTCTACAACGACGACGAGCATGCCAGAAGATGCCCGTACAATGATAGTTATTAGTTATAGGGAACGCAAAGAGTTCCACACTGTATAATAAATGTGGCGGAGAAGCGCTGAGTGCGACTAGCTAGTTGCCGGGATATTAAGTAAGCGTGGATAAGACCCTCCCCTCGCAGTACACGGAAGAAGTTTAAGAACGAACGTCGTAATGATTGTTCTTATCAGCTTGAGTATATACTCACGAGACAGTAGAATGCGTGTGCATAGGCGAGCGGCACGGTGGCTGCGTCCTCGAGGCTCCAGTGCGCCGGCACCGGCCACAGCAGCTCCGGCTGGGCGCGCACCACGCCGCTGCAGGCGCCATCGCGCACCAGGCCCATCACACGCGTGCCACTGTAATATATTAAACACAGATCTCAGAGCTCTTTTAAAATAATTTTCTTTTAAGCTATACGCAATCAGTAAAAGCATGTCTCATGTCATTTATAATTATTTTTTAACAATCTTCTATACAGCATAAAATCAGCACTCAGGCTTTTAGAAAAGTTACCTACTATCATTATTTCCTTTATTTAAATTTTTACAAATTATTTTACATTTTTAAATTTTCCTTAAAAAAAATATTAAAAAAAACATTTAAAAATATAATAATTGTAGCGCACCGGTATCGGGAACAGGGTCCAAGCTACCAGCGGTCAGGGCTCCAGAGAGGAACCTCCTAACAATACGAGCCGTGTCCAAAAGTACCGCTTTCTGAATCAAGCCCTCGATCCAGCTGCCTAACGAGAGCCTCCTCAGGTATTGGTCGAGGCTCTTGGCAATTAAGCCATGGGCTGATACGACTATCGGCACAATGATCGCTGAGTCCACATCCCACATGTCGACAACCTCGCGTGCCAAGTCAAGATACTTGATTTTCTTATCTTTCTCGGCTTTCACGAGGTTCTCATCATGCGGGACCGTTATGTCAACAATCATTGTGCGCCGCTCTGATCGATCCACCACCACTATATCAGGCTTATTGGCTACAATAGTCCTGTCAGTGATGATGGATTGATCCCAGTACAATGTGATACTGCCATTTTCGAGAACTGGGTCGGGCACATTCTTATAGTACGACACTTCCGATTCCACAAGGTTGTATTTTAGAGCAAGTTGCTGATGGATAATCCTGGCTACAAGGTTGTGTCTATGCAAGTACTCTCCGTTAGCCAGACGAGAACACCCGGAGATAATGTGACGGATTGATTCGCCTGGACGGTGGCATGCCTGACATATGTCAACCGTACCGTCCTTCACAATAAATCTCCGGTAGTTATTATATACCGTCGTATTAGTTATAGACAGTCGGAAGACAGGTAATCGGTCTATAATTTTTGGGCTCCGCATTACTACCCGATTTATGGAGCAGGTGGGTTATACCTGTAGTCAGGAACTCTGGCAGCGACCCTGACTCTAACAGGCTGACTGGAACAGGATCGCCAGGCGAGCGTGCGACCTAGTGAACCATTTAATCCAAAAGTTGTGCAGCCCATCCGGCCCTGGAGATTTCCAGTTAGGCAACGGACGGACTGTACGAACTACGTCTTGGGGGCTGATAGTCATTGCCCCCATTTCTGGCACTAGATCGCACGCTTGCTCAACCTCCCGAGTCCATTCACCCTCGGTATGGCTAACAGGCACCGACCAGATGCTGCGCCAGAACGAGCACATGGCATCATCATCCGGTACGCACGTGTCAGCCACACCTTGGTCCGGTCGCTCCCAAGCCCTATATACCCACCTTTCATCTCTTTGGAAAGTGCGATTCTGAGTGTATCGGTCCACCCGCCGCTTAGACCTACGAATACGGCTTGGCCATGCATACACTTTCTGCTTCAGGAAGTCGATGCGCTCTGTGATACGGGACATGTAGTCTCGAGGACTGATATCAGTCCCCGAGAATGCCCGCCTCACAAAACGCATCACTCTAGGGCAAGTATTGCCCTCCCTGAAGCAGATCAGTTTGCCGATGAGTGCTCTGGCCCCACCAATACGTCGTTCAATACTGTACTGCCATGGCGGAAAGGCTGGTTTAGGTCGTGTAGCTCTGTCATCTGAAAATTTGACATGAGCTACACGACAAGCCGCTACAGCCGCACATTACATTACCTACTATTATTTTTACGCAACTTTAGCAACTGATATTGAATAAAAAACTTATTTGCAAAAACTTTTGTTTGTTTGATGCAGTGTTTTTGTCACCGACTTCTGAAGCTAAAGTTATTTTCACTTTTTAGTGTTTTTGAAGTCTGTTTTATTTTTTGCAAAAAAGTTTTTTTTATTTTTCCATTTTTAGTTGTAATATCCTATTTGCTTTGCATTTATTTTACATTGTAAACAATATATTTCATGGTAACAGGCTTATCCCCAATAAAATGTAACTTAACATACCTAACTGTCGAAGTGTGGGTGTACTGTACACATCTGCGTACCTCCTCAGGGTATACAGGCGTGATGTTATGTTATGATGTTGTGTAAACAATAAACATCCAAGCGATTGCAGCAATCACGACAGATTTGCTGTCTATTATTGAAGAGTTCCGATCCATATCTCCGGGTCCATGATCAGATGATGACAATATTTATATGGGAGCAACTTGGGAGTATATTATAGGTTCAGGCGTCATCGAGTACTCGGTGAACATATATTAAAAAAAAATATAAACATCCGAATTTATAACTTCCTCCTTTTTGAAGACGGTTAAAAATTAGCCGTCGGCACAAGTTAGCAGGTATGCATACGTTCACAGTACATACTAACATTACTCGATGCCACACATTGTATAAGTAATGTGTGGCGATCTTGGGATCTTGCTCTATTACTCATGGCATGCTCTAAGCAATTTCTATCGTTTGTTTTGTACCCCGTATCTCAAGCGGCGGCGCACCGCGAGGAGATGTATGGCTGACGGGTTCCTATGGAAAATCAGTCGCTAGTGCGAACCACTGCCGGGCCTGGCTATGGCTTATCTGGGTACAGGGGGCACTGCCCAGATGGACTTTTTATTTCCCCCATGCTCGTGGGAACAGAATGGATAATCCAACAACCCAAACGACGGCCGGTAACGGCGAAGGAAGGGAGGAGAGGGATGCGGGGTCGGAATCCGGCGCCGCATCCAGCGATGTGAGCGCGGAAGGCTCAGTGAGCTCCCGGTGCGAGAGGACCGGGGCCGCTGCGGAGAACAAAGAGTTCTACCGCAAGCGGTCCAGGCCGGCAGGCGACCGAGAGTCGTCGTCGGAGGGCGAGCTGGCCTCAGCCCGTAAGATGCCGACCAGCAAGCGTGGCGGGATCCGCAGCAAGGGGAGAGGCCTCTCTGCCACCGAGAGGTCGGCGCGGCTTGCCGTGGAGGGGCGCCACCCGGGGGTAGCCGGTCACGTAGTGGCCCGTTTGGGCTCCTCTGGCGACGAGGCGGGCGCAGTTGGCGGCTTCGATGCGGAGCGTAAGGCCGAGTTTGAGAAGGAGGTGGAGGCGGCGCTGAGGGCTGTCTCATATAAGCAGAAGCCCTCCACCAGGCATAAGGCCATGACCGCGGCGATCGCCTCTATCATGGCGTCAGCGGAGGCCAGATATTCGGGGCCAATGTCTAATGAAGTGGCCAAACTGCGGGCGGAGGTCGCTCGCCTGACGGCGGCCATGGAGCTACTCGAAGAGGCCAATAAGAAGCTCCGAGCCGGTCTGCGCGAGTCCAGCTCTCGCAAGGCGCCCCAAAAGCCAGCAGGCCAGCAGCGACCAAGCCAGCCCGTGCCCGTGCCGGCTGAGAACCAGGTCCTGAACCTGGTTCGGCAGGAGCTGGCTGCCTTCCAGGCGCGGTTCTCCGTCCTGGAGGGCATTGTCCTGCGCCCCCCCCTGGCGGCAAACAGGGCGCCCCCGGGACCGAGGACGGCCACATATGCGGCTGCTGCGGCCTCCGCACCGAGGCCGTCCGGCCGGCCCTCCGGCAGGGTTGCGTCGGCCCCCGAAGGGCCGGCTCCGGCCAAGAAGGCGGCGGCCCTGAGGCAGGGCAAGGTGGCGGCCCAAAAGAAGGGCAAGGCGGTGACTGTGCCAGCGCCAGCCGCGAGACAGCCGCCACCGCCGCCCCGGGTGGCAGGTGGCCGGTGAGAGGATGCGGGCGCGAAAGGCGGCTAAAAAGGCCAAGAAGCGGCAGCGGAAGCGCCAGCAAAAAGAGCGGAACGTCGCGGCTAGGCTCAGCGCCCCGAAGACCGCAGTTGTAGTGATTACACTACAGCCGGACGCGGAAAAGAGGGGCGTGAGCTACCGCGACGTGCTTGCTAAGGCGAGGGCGATGGTGGATCTCGGGTCAAGTCCGAGGCCATGTGTTTTCATGGGCCTCGGAATGCGCCAACGTCGGGATCCCTACTGACGGCAGGAGGGGTTTCCATCGGCGTCGGGTCAACGCTGAAGTACCTGGGACTCGTCCTCGACAGCCGGTGGAACTTCGTGGAGCATTTCCGACGTTTGGCCCCCAAACTGGAACGGACCAGGGCTGCCTTCAAGCGGCTCCTGCCCAACCTGGGGGGTCCAAACGCCTCCTGCCGTAGGCTCTACACGGGGGTCGTGCGGTCCATGGCCCTTTACGGGGCCCCGGTGTGGGCGCTTTCTCTGAGGCGGCCCAAAAGGGGATAGCCCTAAGGCTAGGCCGGGGGTACCGCACGATCTCCGGTGCGGCGGCGAGCCTCCTTGCCGGATTGCCGCCATGGGATCTGGAGGCGATAGTCCTCGCGCGCCTTCACGAATGGCGCGCGGAGGCACTACGTCGGGGGGAAACTCCGCTGCCGCGGCAAATCTCCGCTTAGCGGACAGACCTCCGGCGCGATCTCATGGTGACATGGAGAGAGCGACTGTCGCAATCCCGTGCAGGGCACGCCACCATAGTGGCGATAAGTCCCCTCTTTGAGGAGTGGCTAGAGAGGCGCCACGGCGCCCTCACCTTCCGCCTGACGCAGGTCCTCACCGGACACGGTTGTTTCGGGAGGTTCCTGCACCGAATCGGGCGGGAGGAAACGCCCGGGTGTTTCCATTGTGAGGATCGTCCGGAGGATACCGTGCAGCACACTGTGGAGTCCTGCCCCGCTTGGGCGGAGCAGCGCCGTGTCCTCGTAGAGGCGATCGGCGGCGGCGACCTCTCGGGCCCGGCCCTGGTTCAAGCCATGGTCCAGAGCGAGAGGGAATGGGAAGCCGTCACCTCCTTCTGCGGAGCATTCATGCTAGTGAAGGAGGTGGCGGAACGTGAGAGGGAAAGAGCCTCACGTCCCAGCCGCCGCGAGAGACGCCCTGGGCGTCGGGGGTCACGTGGTGGCCCCCGGCCACCGTAGGCGCGGGCCTGTGGACGGCGAGTTATGGGCTAGCTCGCCGTCCGGGCGTTTTATGACGACAGGCCGTGTCGACGGCGCGTTCCACGTGCGCCTCAAAGAGATGTCAGCAACCACGTAGTCCGCACGGGCCGATGCCTGCCAGGGCTGCGGGACTGTTCGAAAGAGATAAAAAAAAAAGGTCCTGAAAAAGTTACACCCTTGTATGTAATGTACGGTTCAAACCCACCTTTGGATCGCAGACTAGAAATGTGTGACCAGAGTTGGCGAGGATTGGTTTTAATTGAGTTTTCTATATTTCTCATGTATGAGGAATACGCATCTGCAATACGGGCCTTTAAACTTGACCTGAGGTCCGAAAATAACAAATAGTACTCATCGCACTTAGTTCGTTTCCACTTTTTATGGAGCTTTAGCTTGAGCCTTAGGTCGTGGATTATATCGCTTGTGAACCATACTGGGTATCGTTTATTCGCGGATTAACTTCTGCATTTTTTAGCAATGCAAGTGTCAAAGAAATGATAAATCACTACATAGTATAAAACAAAGTCGCTTTCTCTGTCCCTATGTCCATTTGTATGCTTAAATCTTTGAAACTACGCAACGGATTTTGATGCGGTTTTTTTTAATAGATAGGGTGATTCAAGAGGAAGGTTTATATGTATATATTGCACCTGTGCGAAGCCGGGGCGGGTCGCTAGTAATATAATAAAACTTCCGAGTAGCTATTGTAACTTCTGTGGATTCTAAAACCAGCTCCCAAATACTCTTATTAGAGAGTAATGAATACAGCTGTTCAAAATTGCATTTGTGGAAGTTCCAATCCTTATCACTGTCTATATTGCTGGGCTCCATTGAGTCTGAGTAATGACCTACATCAACACTTACCTGAATATGAAGCGCCGGGTGATATGCATCCAGCGGTACTATCCCCTCGGTGGCAGTGACGAATGTTTCTCTCTTGGGCCAAAACAACATCTAACATACCTCCATGCGAATTCTTCACAACATTCATCTCATTCAGACCGCAAAAACTTACAAAATAACAGTAATAATTCTTAATATTTAACGAAACACTATTTAAATTTAAGTCGCCTAAAATTACAACAATTCCTTTTAATTTATGAATACACTCTTCCACTTTACAAAACCATTCCATGTACACATCATCACTTGCACTAGGTTTGATATATACCACACATACGTGAACAGTCCGCCCGCACCATGAGAAATCAGCCCACAAGTCCTCACCGCGGTCCGTTTCGAGATCTCGGCGGCGGCGCAGCGCAATGGGAGCGCGCGCAGCAAGCATCACTCCACCGCGCGGTGTACCTCGGTCTCGTCGCATGATATTCCAATCGGCGGTCACAAATTCTCCATCTTCTCGATCAAGTTATGTTCGAACTGTAACAAGTTCGTTCTCCACGTCGAAAGTTTGGTTTTGAGACCACGGACATTTTGATACAACATATCAATGTTCTTAATTCTATTATGTCGCTGCTTAGGCACGAAATGTCTGCTGATGATCATGCGGTTGGGCCTTATCAGGCCCCTTATAGTCCGTAGTATGCCTAGGGTTCTCAAAACTAATCCAGGTATTCACTCTTGCGTTCATTGGCCATACATCAACAGAGTAGCATTTTTCATAATTAATTATGGGAACACCGATTTTGTACGACTTATAACTTCCTCTAGCCCGTAGTTCTTTGACTGTGCATTTTCCAGTGGGACACAATTGACGCAGATAGTCACGAATCTCTTCGGCGCCGGATTGCATATTCTACAAGTGTAAATGTTTACGTGGTTCGATTGCTCTTAAGTTAGTGATTTCGGGCCCAGCGATGCCACATAATGACGCAGGTTTTCGGAGTTTCTTTTTCCTTTACTTCGGTCCAGCTTTGATCACCGGCGTAGTCGGCGGCAGGAAAGGTGCGGGCGTCGGTAAAAGTGACGTCATTGGCAGGAGAAGCGTGATCGTCATCAGCGGAAGTGTGGTCTGTGACAGGAGGAGTTTTGCTGTTAGCGGGAGATGTGTGCTCCCTCTCACGCAACAGTTGTAAGGCTTCAGACGTATGTACCTTGTGGTTGGTTGGGTCAACCTACATGACGACTGCTTGGTTGGGGCTGGTAGGAACAGGTACTTTAGAAACCACTCCCTTTGCTTTAGCCTTTTTATGTTTTTTGGCACGGTGCGGAGTTTGCACCGACGCAGGAGTGTCCATGACTACATGTGTGAGCTGAGATTGCTGTTGGGTGGTTGCACGTTGTGGTTGCTGCTGATCGGTAACAATTAAACGAGGCAATAGCATACCAGTACTCTGCTTTAACACCCATGTTAAGGAGGTCGATTTGGGAAGCATAGCCGGTTACTTTACATTCATAGTTCGAAACAAGAGATACCGCTTTGCTTAGTTGTTCTATCAACTCTCCTCCGACTCCATCTCAAGTCGTAATTTACTCATTTCAAATGCGAGTTCCTGAAATTCCACCTGATTTTGTGCGCATTGTATCTTGGGGGCTTTTTTTCTAAACGTTACGTTCGGATCGCTAATTTGGGTTAAAGTTATGGAATAATCACCTTTCCCTCTGACAGAACAGGCACATTCCGGGCAGACCCAGGAGATAGGCTGGCCTTCTATTGCGGTTATCTCGTCCGAACATTGAAGGTGATATTTTAGTTTGCACTTATCTAATGTACAGCTCAGGTATTCTTCCCCGTCGACAATAATGCTTCGGCAGGCAGCACAATTTAAATTTGTTACTACACTGGTAATAACCGGCGAAGAAAAACTTTGATAAGCATTGGATGGACTTTCAAACAGGCTATTTCGGACTGGAGTATTGGTATTATCTAATTTCGGTTGTTTAAACTGGCATTCCGGGCATTTCCAATTACTACTGCTCATCGGCCTATTTTTAGTTATATTAGCACAAATTAAGTCATAATATTTGAAGCAAGTAAAGCATTGTACGCTGGCTTCGCCCTTTAAAGCGCTCAAACATCCAGCGCAGTTATTTGTTGACATCGTAATCACAACACGTTACACAGCAAAATTTGAATAATAATAATAATAATAATAACCCCGTACGTCAATCACTGGTTACATCATCGAACAATTTTATTTTATTTTATTTTAATATTAATATTCGTTTTAATACAAAAGTATTTATATTAGTTACCTAAAGATACCAAAGGAAATATCAGAATATAAAACAGAAAATTTGGAAACCAAAAAGAAATTTAAATACAGTTGATGAAAAAATGACGCCTGTCAACGGCGTCGTCAAAAATGTCAAGCACTGAAAATTACATATAAGATACAAGATGATAACCGAAAAATGATTACGAGAGCAGCCTACCGACGCGCACGCCTACCACCTCCGGACCCGTCGCTCAGCTCCGCCTCGCCGCCGCCGGAATCCAGCCCCATCGTGAGTGCTGTGACACCGGCAGTGGCAGTTGCGTCGAGCTCGAGCGACGAGTATTTCTCTCCGCCGACGTCGCCAACACCTGTACGTCGGCAGGGGAGAGGCCGGCCACCGAGAAGCTTGGGACTTAGGGGCCATCCGGCCCCGAGCCGGGTCCCCGCTGCCGGTGGTTGTGTGCAGCGCATGAGATGGACTCATTCCATTAACGAGAACGTCATGCGCGCATACTACGGGTCTACAGAGGGGGGAACTAACCTCACTGCGTACCGTGTTGGGATGCTGTCTCTGTTCCAGGTACTTGAACCAACCGTCAACGTTTCGGCCCAACGACTGTCGGATCAGGTGCGGGTCATCCAACGCAATCACATGTTGGACGACGCCGTACTTGATAGGCTGCGCTCAGAGGTACTGAGCAACCGTATCGTTTTAACTCCGGCACAAACCGCGGTGCAAGCGTCAGTTATTGACGCAACCCCGCCGCGGTTCAACCCAGCTGTTGTAGAGGAAGATGATAGGGTTGCTGTGGTAAGTAGCCAGTGCAACGACCGATTGAGGAGCGCTCTGGAAGATGCGCTTCGTGAATATCGATCCACTCCTACCGAACTTAGGCCCCGATTACCACGGTTACCCATGCATAATAAAAATAGGGCGCTGGTGTGTGCCTTGGACTCGCAACTCGAGAATATATTCGAGAGTAGCGAGAACCTCGTTGATACACACTCGATCCTGTACTGTGGGGCTGTTGCGGCATGTCGTTTAGCTAACGTCAAGTTCTCAAATTGTGACGTAGCTACTCGACCAAAACCAGCTGTACCAGCCTGGCAGCGCAGAATCGAGCGCCGCATCGACGGGGCCAGGGTACTCATCGGCAAACTACACTGCTTCAGGGAGGGCAATACACGACCACGTGTGATGCGCTTTGTGAGGCGGGCATTCTCGGGGACTGGAATCAGTCCTCAAGAATACATGTCCCGTGTCACAGAGCGCATCGACTTCCTGAAGCAGAAAGTTTATGCATGGGCGAACCGTATTCGGAGGTATAAGCGGCGGGTTGATCGGTACTCACAGAATCGCATGTTCCAGAGCGATGAGAGGTGGGTATACAGAGCTTGGGAGCGACCCGAGCTAAATATGACAGACGTGTGCCGCCCGGATGATGCTGCTACGAGTTCTTTCTGGCGCAGCATCTGGTCGGTGCCCGTCTGTCATACTGAGGCTGACTGGATGCGTGATGTCGAACGAGTGTGTGAACCTATCCCAGAAATGGAGCCAATTTTGATTACACCTTTAGATATAGCCAGAGCAGTTCGTCCGTTACCGAACTGGAAGTCACCGGGACCGGACGGACTGCACAACTTCTGGCTCAAATGGCTTAGTAGTTCACACACTTGCCTGGCATCCCAATTCCAGTCATCCTTAGAGTCTGGGTCCTTACCGCAGTTTTTAACAACAGGCGTTACCCACCTGCTCCATAAGTCAGGTAGTCCCGCGGAACCCAAAAATTATAGACCGATCACGTGTTTGTCTACGGTCTATAAACTTCTTACATCCATTTTGAGAGCTAAAATTAATACACACATTGACAAAAACTCCATTATGTCTGCCTCTCAAAATGGATGTAGGAATGGGTCCCGCGGTACTAAGGAGCTACTCCTCATCGACATGGCCATTAGCCAACAGGTTCGTCGATCCCGCAAGGATCTGTCTACATGCTGGATAGATTATAAGAAGGCCTACGACTCGGTGCCACATACATGGCTCATGAGGGTGCTGGAGTTGTACAAGATAGATGCAACTCTACGCGCCTTCCTTGAGTCGTGTATGGGGCAATGGAGGACGGTCCTTCGATATCCAGGATGTCGACAGATCCAGGGGAACGATGAACCTGTATGGATTAAACGGGGAATATTCCAGGGCGACAGTCTGAGCCCACTATGGTTCTGTCTAGCCCTGAATCCTCTGAGCACATTGCTGGAGGATTCAGGTCTAGGCTACCGGTTGAGGAGAGGTGGTCAGGTCATATCTCACCTTCTTTACATGGATGATCTGAAACTCTTTGCCCCCAACAAATTGCAACTGATGGAGCTACTGAAAGTAACTGAAACTTTCAGTAGCGCCATCAGGATGGAATTTGGTGTGGACAAATGTGCAGTCATGTATGTAAAGCGAGGGGAGATTATGGAATCCGAGGGAATTCAGCTCTCGGATTTCATACACCTGAGATCCCTCTCCTCATCCGAAAGCTATAAGTATTTGGGTATGTCGGAAGCGTTAGGCATTAACGTAACTGACATGAAGCAATCGTTGAAGGAGCGCTTCTTTGGACGCCTGAACAAGGTATTACATAGCCTTCTTTCAGGCGGAAACAAGGTGCGCGCTTTCAACGGTTGGGTCATGCCGGTTTTAATGTACTCTTTCGGCGTACTCAAATGGACTCAGACCGAACTCGATGCCCTGGATAGGAGAGTTCGTACACTGCTTACCGCAAACCGGATGCATCACCCACGATCATCAGTGATGAGGCTGTACATCCCGCGGAAGTGCGGGGGTCGAGGGTTTTTAAACGCGAAGTCCCTTCACAACCGCGAGATGTGCAGTCTCAGAGAATATTTTTTAAAAGTCGAGGTGGGTATGCACCGAGATGTGGTCGCAGTGGACAAGGGACTCACCCCGCTGTCCATGGCTAAAGAGAACTGGCGCAAACCTGAAGTACTTACTACCGATGACCGCAAGGAAGTATGGCAAGGCAAGGAGCTTCACGGGCGCTTCTACCGGGCTCTTCATGGGCCCGATGTAGATTTTCTAGCGTCCGTATCCTGGTTACGCTTCGGCGACCTCTTTGGAGAAACTGAAGGTTTTGTCTGTGCGATTATGGACGAAGTTATGTTGACGAACAACTATCGGAAATATATTATGAAGGACGGGACGGTTGACGTGTGTCGGGCATGTCACCGTCCGGGTGAGTCCATCAGACATATTATTTCTGGTTGTTCTCGTCTGGCTAACGGCGAGTACTTGCACAGGCACAACCAAGTAGCCAGGATTATTCACCAGCAACTTGCCTTGAAATATAAACTTGTGGAATCTGAGGTACCGTACTACAAGTATGTGCCCGACCCAGTTCTCGAGAAAAACCATGTCACGCTGTACTGGGATCAGTCTATCATTACTGACAGGACTATTGTCGCCAATAAGCCTGACATAGTAGTGATAGACCGATCAGCGCGCCGCGTAATGATAGTCGATGTTACCATCCCGCATGACGAGAACCTCGTGAAAGCTGAGAAAGAGAAACAAATAAAATATCTCGACTTGGCACACGAGGTTGTCGACATGTGGAATGTGAACTCGGCTATCATTGTGCCGATCGTCGTGACGGCCAATGGCCTTATAGCCAAGAGCCTCGATGACCATCTTTCGAAGCTCTCCTTAGGCGGTTGGATCAAGGGCCTGATTCAGAAGGCAGTACTCCTCGATACGGCTCGTATTGTGAGGAGGTTCTTGTCTCTGGAGCCCTAACCACCGGTAGCTTGGACCCTGCTCCCGCTACCGGCGGACCACTATTTTTTATATTTTTAAATGTTTTTTATATAGTTTTTGTTAAGAAATATTTAAAAATGTAATAAGTGTGTTATAAAATAAATAAAGGAAATAATAATAATATTCCACAACTATCACACAACGCCGTCTAGTCTCAAGCTAAGCAGAGCTTGTGTTATGAGTACTAGACAATATTAGTACATACAAATAAAGCGCTTCAATCAGTGCGTAAATCATTTGGAGTTTAATCATGCAGTTGGCGGACAGCGATGTAATACTTAGGGGCGACGTAGCGGCCGCAGAAAAAACATTCGCAGAAAAAAGGTCTTAAGCGCCGCGTGATACGCGTCGCTTACGCGTTCGAGTCAAAGAACTTGAGCACACGCGAAACAATTTTTGAATTTGGAGAACTGAATTGTTTATTGTTGTTTTATGTTAATAACTTGGTGAACTAACACTTGATATTATTACACTGAGTCTAATGGAGTTTTATATACAGATATTGGGCAAAATTAACTTCTAAAATGTATTTTAAACTATGTTTTAGCAATATTGTTTTAAGAGCAAACGACAACGGACCGTTTACTTTTAGGTTGACTATCTAATCTGTTATAGATGATGACATACTAAATATGTAAGCACTGTTAATCAGAGTTCAAAAAAGTAATTTAAGTTACCATCTTTCTCCATGGGCCCACTCTATCAGGTGGGAAAGGAATGGTGTCCCAGTGGATACCGGCATCTCCACTTTTGGGTAAAGTATTTGGACTTTTGGGTGGTAGCCCTCCATGTACAATCTGGAAACAGAAACAGTAATTAAACGACGCAAGAAACTAACTAATCTTACGGTTGGCTCCTTCGTGTTTATTAGTACGGTGCTTTTAGCCTAAGTTCGCATACTTGATTTTAAACTATCGGTTTCGAGCCGAGCATTGAGAATAAACCAGAGCGCGGATGTGCTGTTGGATTTTTTACGGCGGTAAGCAGTGTGTTGATGAAAACAACAGTGCGATCGACAGCTTACTCTATAGCCACAATTCCATCGTGCATCGGATGGACAAAACGTAACGAGACGAATATCGAATTTACGGAGGATTTTAAAAGCGTAGTACAAAAATAATACGAAAATAAATAAATAATAAAAGCCACGAACTTGCCAACTGCTTCAAGCAGCAGATACGTGTTGTCCGCGTACCCTCTTCTAGTAAGCGCTATGTTCCTGCAATCGGCCGGTAGAGACCGCTTCAGGATGGCTTGCAGTAGACCATGAGGAGCAACCTCCACCAGTACCGCGTTTGACGGTATGTGTTTCAAAGTTTCCTCGAACAGCACTGGGTTCTGAAGAAAAGCGACGAACAATGCGACGGATCGCACCTCGCGCGCTGATTGTTTGAACGTTATGTACCCCGCGCCGCCATATTTGTTTGTTAAATGTTTTGGTGATTGTAAATTGATTTCGTGTTGAAAATAACTCAAAGCTTTAGAAATTGTTGTGGAAGAAAAATGAACCTGTGTTTAACAAAAGTGTGAATGAGAATAAAAAAGAAAGTCGTCGGCGGTGAGCGGTGAGCGGTCCTGTTTAAATTTGGTGAAGATATGATGCTAACCTTTTGAGATAGACAATGGGATAATCTTAATAATAGACAGCAAATCTGTCGTGATTGATGCAATCGCTTGGATATGTATTGTTTACATAATTCCATAACATGCCATCACGACTATGTTTGCTCTGAAGGGTTATGTGTACAGTACACCCAAATTTCGCCAGTTACAAGCCTATTACCATGAAGTATATTGTTAACAATGTAACATTAAAACATAGTAAGCATATGTATGTAGGATATTACAACAGTGTGATATAAATAAAAGTCAACTGAATGAAATTTTTTTTTTTATCTTTAGTTGATTTCAGCTTTTTCCCATCATCATCATTCTCTTGCCCTTGTCCAAATTCATTTGGGGTCGGCGCAGCATGTCTTCTTCTTCCAAACTTCTCTATTACTCGTCATCTCATCAGACACCTCCTTTCGTGCCATATCATCCTTCATACAATCCATCCATCGTTTCTTTGGTCTTCCTCTACTCTTCACCCGTCCACATTCATACTCAAAACTTAACTCACGACATTTTCCTCTTTTTTCCGCATCACATCGGCTTTTTCCCATCACCTGTATTAAAATATGTATTACCTCTCTGTTGTCCCACTGAAGTCCATGCCATAATTGTTTTCTCCACCATGGTTTGATGATATTTTTCCGATTGCTTTTTTAATGTCGGTGTTGGATAAGCCGGCGTAATAGACCTGAATATAATAAAATACTATGAAATAGTTTCGAAGTAAATAATGGGTAAAAATAGACCCTTAACGTTCGTTACGTTCGTTCGTTGCCTGGGACCATTCTTATTACGGAACGTTCGTGTGTCACCATATCTCTCCCAATATGTATGCAATGGTAAAGCCGCATTTTGGTTATGTTCTCCTTACGTAAGTACCATGTCGGTGTACTCGGCAGCTGGGTACCTTATTTGAGGCATAATTAAACTACAAAACTTAGAAACCTAACCTAAATCACGAAACTAGCTACCTAATAAATGCCTTATTAACTAACTAATATTACACTAACACTTAACAATAAGTCACACTAACCTATGCACTAATCCAACTATCATAAATCTTCTTTCATCACAATAACAACTAAAACTTTTCATAAAATCATGACAATGCGCACGCGGTTCGTCTCGTAGTAAAAAATTAGGCGTGTGCTCCTCTCTAAGGGCGACGCTATGCATTGACTGACATAGTTACCGAGTCCGAGACTTTTTGCCAAAAATTATGCTCACACACACAAATACGCAATGCTCTATGCACCACTCGTGCATAATTTGGGTAAGTAATTTTTTTTTTTTCTTTCTAATTGTAGTATTTTGTGTGACTAGGCGGGGCGCGTCAGAGTGGAATTGTATGACACCTTTCTCTGTCTTTCAAGCATATTGAGACGTAGAGAATAGAATCGTACGTTTTGCACAGGTTCTTGACCTTACAATGTTTACCTATTATTACGGACTCAGATCTACATCATGTTGTAAAATAAGAAAATGAAAAATAATTTCCTGTGGCTAAAGTATTCATTGGATTTGATTGATTTTTTGTATACGGGTAAAGAACATGACACTCTTTACGTGGTTTGAAGGAATGTCAAGCGTCCTGCTCCACTTTGTATATAAATTTGTAATGGCAAAACGGCTTTTTTATGTGAAGTAACTACAAATTAACGACTATCGGGTTATTTTCCTTACTTGTGCAGTAAGACCTTGCTTGTTACTGAATTTTATGATTCTAGGTAGGTTTTGATTTACTTGCGAATGAACAGAATATGCGACACAAATGGTTAGATTTCTTTATTGCGTTGATAAGGATGCTTGATTATTTTATAGGTCCAAGAGACTGTAGCCCTAAACTTAAAAGCAAACAAATAAATAAAAAGATTATCTATTATATGGAAAACGTATTGTTATTAAACATTTTATGTGTACATAAATTGTTTAATAACAAAATATTACTAGTATACTATAATCACAATATATTGACAATAATAGTACGTACCGTGACTGGTACTCCAGAGCTACATGTCTCCGCAGCATCGACCCACTCCAAAGATTTTAAATCCCCGACTTGTGCGACTTGTAACGTCACCTTGCTGCTCACTGTCGCGCTCTCCTGTGCTGGTACGTAATACTCTCCTCCCCAGTTACCCTATAATTAAACGTTATTGTCAATTTGACACTTAGGTACAGCTAATACGGCACGTTGACTTGAAAAATACTATCACACTCGAACATCATACAGGTACGATGACGAATCACAGCAAAGACGAACTTTTTCAAAACTTAACTTTCACAAATAACACTTATAGTCGATTTTAATATCAACAATGTTTGCACTCACATGATCCAGAACGGTAAACGGTAGATCGATATCTGGTAGATCGTCCAAGAAGAAATTGTTGTCTTCTTCGTTATTGACGGTTACTAGGTAAACATTGTTACGTTGTTCGTCTTTCCTCCAACATTGTACTAACTGTTTGACGGCGGAGGGGGCAGGGTAGGGGGCAATGATGAGCAGGCGATGGCCAGGGGAGAGGTTGGTGCGTGCGGCGGTGAGGAAGGATAAGTCGAGATGCACGCGCATTGTGACGGTGGTGGTGGGCACGGCCACGTTACTCGGCCGCCAGCGCATCAGGTTCAAGAGCGAGCTAGTGTTGCTGTGGGCGGACAGTATGCGATACAGAGACGACGGCCGGACGCGACCTCCGTATACATTGTCTTCTTCGCTCACTATGAAGGAGTCTAGTTGTAGCATGCTATGTAGCATTTGGCCCATCTGTAAATATTTAAGAACAACGTAGTTTCCTTGTGAAATCATTAAGATATAAATATATATACAAATTTTGTTTTAGCCTATACTAACATTAGTTTTTTAAGTACATTGTTACTAACAAAATATGGACCTAGTCTGAAATAAATGTTTATTATTATTATTATTATAAACGAATCAATAACGGTTTCTTACGTCGTCGTCGGTTGATAGATTACGGACGACAACAAGGTCCGCACTCTTTAGTGAGCCGCTAATATTCTTTGTTGTGTTCAAGTCTCCTAGATTAAGTTCTTCGTAACTAATGTTGACACCATAAACATTAGTTCCAATGTTCTTCATTTCATCAAAGACGGAACCTTTCATTTGGTTGTTTGTGATACCAACAACTTTGATGAAGTCTTTATTAACATTTTCGCCAACCATTTGTAGGAAAATTTGTAGTGTTGTGTATGTTGAAAACTGTTAATTAAAACAAAAAAAAAGGAATTTAAAATGTCACATATTTTATTACATTACCATTTTATTCATAATTGAAATTAATCAAGATCAAGTGATCTTGATTAATTTCAATTATGAAAAGAAAAGTTTCTTACTCAATTTTATTTGCGCAGTACAGTATAATATCTTACGTCTTTCATACATTTCTATCAAATGTCATCTCACGAGCCACTCGCACTCGCACTTGCAGTCTTACCACAGAATCCTTTTATAGGGTGTAAATAGACCCGTAACGAAGTCGAAAGGCACTTGTTCTCCCTGTCATTGCGATATTTTTTTTTTGTACTAGACCATACCTGGGAACCTTCTAGGAGATATTGGGGGTCAAATTTGATTTTTTTTCACAAGTTTTTTTTTTTAATACTCGGGTTTAAAGCTGTAACTTTAAATATCTCCATGACCCATTTACTAATCAATGCATCCATCCGCATAATGTTTTGAAAGAGTTACATTGAGTTTTAGCGTAAAACGTAATTTTTCACCCCCAAAAAAAAAGTCGTTTCCCAGCAAAAATTTTTGCGTAGGGTTACTTAGTTTGATGTACGGAATGCTTGGTTGACGGCTTCATAATTTAATAATTCGAGTGAAGAATATTTTAACAGACAAAATAATAGGCACACTTACTTGTTGGTCTTCCTGGAAATTAGAAACGAATTTCAATGCCTGTAACGCCATGTTCCTTTTATTAACAGCTGGTAAATTCCGGTATCTGATGTTTTCCATCGTAACTCCTCTACATCTGAAAATGGCAAAAAAGGAAATCAAAATACAACCAACTACGTATATCGGTTAAATTGCGATAAAAAATGTTTTAGTTTACCTTACAAAATCATATTGTTCTAATACTTCGGCCTTATACAAAACTTTGTCCTCTGAAACGGTCTTCATGTTGATATGCTTCTTCACATCGACTCTGATTCTCCTGATTTGAGTGGGCAGGGTGACTCCGTCGTGCGGTTGTCGCAGCATGTGCAGCTGCAGCAAGCCGTCGAAGAACGTGACCCAGTTGTCACGCCACACCAGCGAAGCTTCATTCAGAGAAGCGTTGGTGGCTACGATAGTGCGAAACTGGCCACTGTGGATGACAATTAATATTTTAATTATCTCGATATGTAGATTTGTAGATTGGAAATCTCGTAAGCGATCACTATGGTGCGCGACGCACACACACCTGAGTCAGGAACTCGGCTCAAAACACACACTTTCAAAGTTCTCTTCCACATGGCCTAGCAATGAAGAAAAATAATGAAATGCTTCCTTTTTCTCTGCCTCGGATCTATCAAGATCCGGATTCTGTTACTCAGAATGACTAATCTGACTTCATAGCCCACCACTTCACTTTTATTTACGACAAGAGTCATTTAAATTATTTAGTTGTCTTACCTGTACGAGTACTCTCGTTCACGCAACAAGTCATAAAAATCTTCAGCGGTGAGGTTCGCGTCTTGACTTTCGTTAAATTCTGTTTTTACTTTGTTAACGTATGGTTTTAAACTCACAATCGTGCCTGTTGCTACTTTAATTTGATCATCAAATACCTGTAAAATTTAATGCTTATTATAGTTTTGCTTTTGTACTAGTAAGAAAGATATAGGTGCTGATGTTGTGTAGTATAGTTTGCCAATTAGTAAGTCACGTGATGGTGAGTGACCACAGCGTAAATGGACATTTCCCAAATAAGAGGCATTACATGTTGCTACCGCACAGACAAGGCTGTAATGCCTCATGTGTCCTGTTCACGTGTCCTGTGCGTCTCCGCAAGTCGCTTCACGGTCACTCGTGGCATGCTCTAAACAATTCCTTTCGTTTCAAGAGGTTGGACAACCGTTGGTTAGAGGGGTTTGGACATAACTTAAGTAATGTCACAGAAGTTACAGTTCAGACCTCAAAACATCCAGTTCCTCTTTGCAATGCTACTCTAAGCTTCAGTTGACTCTGTGTGTGCATCACAGGTTGTGCGTACAAGTGAACGTTACGGAACTCCACTGATATCTGCTTCTTCGGAACACCCAGGGTCATAGCCAGGGTGTCCCAGACAGCTACTAGAGTTGATGCGAATGAATACACTGTTTTTCCTAGAAATAAAAACACATTAGTCAATGTTGCATTCAGTGTATACTATTTAATACTACAAAAATAACAACGATCGTCGAAAAATTTATTGAAGAGCGTCATTGTTGCTGTTACAGGGTGAGATTGAGGTACATCATATAGGAGGTAGTCGAGTGCAATTAGACGAACGGAACGAAGTTTATAGTGGTCGGATTTTCATGGGACTTTTTTTATTGAATTCCTAGAGGAGTGGAGAAGAAAGTTAAAAAAAAAAATATTTAGGTCGCGACTATTTTTATTTCCTTTTTCACTTATGAATATGAGCAGTGATAGCCTAGTGGTGTGACCGTCGGACTGACACGTCATAGGTCTCGAGTTCGAACCCAAGGCACGCACCTCTGATTTTTCGGATTCATGTGCGTATAGTATAATTATCACTTGCTTTTCGGTGAAGGAAAACATCGTGAGGAAACCAGCATGTCTGAGAGATATTTCTTGACGGCATGTAAAGCCAAGTCAGAGGCCCATGGGCGGCATAAAAACTTTGACACCAGGTTAGGAACTAACCACACAATAACAACAACTTATGAATAACTTCAAATTCAACGAGTTCATATTGTGGCGTAATAGTGTGACCTGCATGCATCCATTAAACGCCAATTTGATCTGTTTATTTGTTCATTTTTGTCAATATAAGGCATAATATCAAGTATTTTTTTTTAATTTCATATTTTCTGCAATTGTAGTATTATTTTGCAGAATTGAAGTTATCATTGACTGTTATTATAAAGCATTGTATATAGTGGAGTGCAATTAGACAAAAAATACTCAAAACGTGGAGCGAAGTTTCTCGAATAGGTTGGATTTTCATTATTATTGAGTTCCTAGAGGAGTGGAGAAGAAAGTTAAAAACACAGCCCCTTGATATGCCTAAGCGGTTCTGGTTTTTTTTACCATCTTGAATTTATTAGATACCTTACTTAAAAAATCAAAAATGGCATTAATGAAATAAGTATGCTATTTAGTAGGTACCTCCAATGACGTGTCCTTTCAGATGTTCATTTTCCTTGTCGTGTAATGATATGGTCCATGTGCAAGTTGCACCCTTCCTTCTATTAGCAGTATCGTAGAGAGGCACAGTCCTGGAAAAATAAAAATCAAAAATGCAGTGGATACCAATTTATGTCGTTGATCTCCTTGAGATATAAGTCGAGCTACATGATAACTAAGAAATGCTTGCTCTGACTGGACAGGTCCACTCAGATCTGTATGGTTCTTTCTTCAAAAGACCATCTCAGACACTAATTTGCATAATCCTCATGTGAGTTGACGAAGAAAATATCTGGACCTTAAAAGAGAATAAAACCTCTGAGTTTGTTTCGGCTGTTACTTCTCAGAGTAGTCAGGTACTAAACACCAATCCCAACTAGTTTAAAAAAAATTATGTGTAAATGTTTGTGCAGGACCTTCGTTTTGTATACAAACAAAACGAAGGTCCTGGTTTTGTGTTAAACAGGGTGACCCGCTCTCTCTTAAGTTATTTACAAGCACTCTTGAGGAGATATTTAGAACACTAGCAGCCTTATGGACCACCAAAGGAAGTAAGAGGTTGACGAACCTCCGATTTGCCGACGACATAGTCCTTTTTGCCCCCACAGCCCTGGAACATTTGTTAGCATAAGGACAGATTTGCTTTACGCCAGATTCGCGTTAGGTCAGATTCTCGTTAGGCCAGATTCGCTTGAAGAAAGAAGTACAGTCTGATCAAAAGTAATTTTATTCATTAATACGAAACATCTGAGAAAAAAAAACCTTACAGACATCGTTACTAACCAAAAATAAATTCCCGGTAAAAAAAACGTTGCCCCACATTAGGAATTTCTCCTGTAACGTGGGTGCGTTTACAAACATTTAAACTCACATTCACAAACAGCCAGACCCGGAACAACTACATGTAGGCCATACAAATATTTGTTCCGTGGGGAAATCGAACCCGCGACACGCAGCGCAGCAGTCAATCGCTCAGCCACTGCGCCAACCGTGCCGTCAATTGATTTGATTATAAAGACTTAAACTTAATTTTCTTTCTTGTATTTCAGATTCTTTTTTTAGCAACTAAAGAAAATATATAAGGCTAGTTTGGGCCGTATTTTTGAATTCAGTCTACGTTAGTATCCCTCCACCCCATTTGTTGTTCTGATCTTTTCTCCGTAACAAGAAAATTGTTCAGAAGTGACTTTCTTTAGCCAAAAAATACTCGAAAAATAGTTTTGAAACTTAACAAATTCCTCTGTAGCAGGGCCATCTTCTAATAAAGATAAGTAAGCCTCAGGGATTAAATTTGGAGGTAGCAGTTCTAATTGAGTAAACATTCTTAAAAAAAATGTCAGATACTCATACCAACTATTTAGTCTCAAACTAGGCAGAGCCTGTATTATGAGTTATAGATATCGGATAAAAATAAACGACCATGACTCGGGTACATATTCATTAGACAAATATTGCCCCATGGTGTAATAATCTGGCGTAAAGCGAATCTGTCCTTATGCGAACAAAGGAACTTTATGCTGCGGTCTGTACATATTCTGTCTTTAAGCGAATCTGACCCAACGCGAAGCTGACCTAACGCGAATCTGGCGTAAAGCGAATCTGTCCTTATGCTAACAAATGCCCTGGAACCACATACCATGCTCCAAGAACTGAGCACGGCCAGCTTTAGAGTAGGACTTACGATGAATCGGTCGAAAACCCACCTTATGACCAACAGCACTAAGCGTTGGGTCGAGGTAGACGGGCAGGAAATACATTATGTCGATGAGTATATCTACTTGGACCAGTTAGTATCTTTCGAAAACAGACAAGTAAGAGAAATACCACGGGAAAAGAACACATGGAAGGAATTGGGAGAGGCCTTTGCCCAGCAGTGGGACATGGAGCATACTAAAAAAGAAAAGTTTGTAAAACCTTTTTGCAAAATAAACATAATTTAGGGGACTGATTCGATTTATATTGCCTAGACATGTTAAGAAGAGATAGAAACTTAAATAGAAAAAATAAATAATTAGACGTAAGAAGATCTCTTTTATATCTCACAAAACCCCCGTTATTTATTTATTTATTTTTATTTATTTATTTTATATAATTACAACGGTTTAGAACCAATTACAGTAACTAAAGCACAATAACTACTAAACATAAACAAAAATGGACAAAAATGGATAACAGATAGATATAAAAAAATAAAAATAAAAATGAGTCAGGTACTCTGTCATGAATCCCTCTCACAGTACTTCTGACATGCCAATAAAATCTTTGTCCATTCATCCGCAAACAGATCGTTTATTGGATTAGAATCCAAGAGATCATTAAGTGCAGCCAGAGTTCGAGGAATTGGAGACTTAGCACGTGCTACGGTGCGACACGGAGGCACAGCGAACAATCTGTGCTTTTTACCCCTGCAGTAATTGTCCGGCACAAAGAAGCGAGCCAGCATAGCAAGCAGATCAGGCACTTCAATGGTTTCACGGAGCGTCTTACAGGCCATTGTGAGCTGATCATTTGCTCGCCTTACCTCTAATGAGTTATATCCGAGGCAACCCAGTAAAAATTTGGTCGGATATAGGTAAGGGTAATAGCCATGTACAAGGTAATAGCCATCCGCTTGTACAAAAACCTAAGGAACGCTTTCTGTACTTTTTCTAAAAGAAGCGCGTAAGTTTTTTCGTGTGGATTCCACACACAAGAGCTCGACTCTAACTTGCTACGCACAACCGCGTTATATATTATTTTGATGGCGTGTGCGGAGCGAAAATCACGGCAATTACGCAGGACAAAACCTAACCTTTGGTAGGATTGTTTGGCTACCGTAGTCATGTGGTCGTGGAAGGTGAGCTTTCGGTCGAATGTGACTCTCAGGTCTTTCATGGCTGTTGATTTTGTGATAGTGTCGTTATTTAAATTGTATTCGAAATTCACTGGGTATCGCACTCGACCGAAGATCATAGCGAAGCACTTAGAGGAGTTGAATTCCATCTTATTGTCAACGCTCCACTTGTATATCGCGTCTATGTCTTGCTGCAGTGCCAAACAGTCACACTCGGAGCTTACTTCAAGATACAGTTTCAAGTCGTCGGCATACAGTAGACATCTTGCATGGCGAAGAACTTGAGGGACCACCATTGACCATAATTAAAAATAATAAGGGCCCCAAAATTGAGCCCTGACTCACGACAGAACGCGTGAGATAGGTACTAGATTCGTACATGCCGAGCCTAACAAACTGCTGACGATCACGTAGATAGTCTGCGAAGAAACGGAGAAGAGACGGGGAGAATACGAGTTTGCTAAGCTTCATCAGCAGCGTGTCATTGTTAACCCTATCAAACGCCTTCCGGAAGTCGAAGTAAAGTACGTCCACCTGACGCCCGTGGTCCAAGCTGGAGGAGATATAATCAACCAGTGTCAGGAGATTAGTATCAACTGACCTCTTGCTTCTGAAACCGTGCTGCTCATTACATAAGTACTTGTTTATTTGTTTGAAGATAGCATTGTGGAGGATGTTCTGGAAGACTTTGGCCGGAGAAGATAAAATTGCGATAGGGCGGTAATCTTCGGCAGATTTCTTGTTTTGTTATTTAGGAATGGGTGTGACTCTGGAAACTTTCCATTCAGAGGGATATGAACCAGCCTGCAAGGCTAAATTAAAAATGTGACAAAGAGGATCACTGAGAATACTTCTTAAATCCTTAACGATAAAGGGGGGAATATTATCGGGGCCCTTAGAGCTGTTAGGTTTAAGTTTATTTATGCCTTTTACAATGTCTACAGGGCACAAGGGGGGTATATCTATGTAATTGCTGTTGCTGGTATGCTCAGCGACACAAACATGATCAGCATTGAGCCGCGGAACATCATGAAGAAAAACACCAGAGAAAAATTCGGCAAATGCCCCTACCGCCTTAGATCCTGAAAAAGTTGGGGTGCGTTGTCAGAATTCCTCCTCGTATGCCCGATGGCTGCCGGTCCCTTTCGATACGTCGGGAGGGAATAGCAGCTGCCGGGCCGGTGCACCCTGGGCGTGGGCAGTATCCTTCCCCGAGGAATGGGAAGAGATTCTTATTCCTTGGGGAATGTTACTGTCTATGGCTAATATTCTGACATGGGAGGGGTCCTTTTGTGGACCAAGGGGGCGTTGCTCCGCGTGACCCTCTGAAAAGCAAAGGGCACAGCGGAGGAGCAAGGGCGGGCTCGGTGTGCACTTACTCTGCCGCCGAGCAGACAGTGAAGGACGCAGTCATTTACTGTCCCCGTCGATATCGTAATCCCACCGTCGAAGTGTCGTGGATCACGTCTCGCGGCTTCGATTGGGATCGAGGGTCTTGGCTTAGCCGCCCGGACCGCGAGGTAGAAAACCTCTATAAAAAGTTACCCCGTATCTCAAGCGGCGGCGCACCGCGAGGAGATGTATGGCTGACGGGTTCCTATGGAAAATCAGTCGCTAGTGCGAACCACTGCCGGGCCTGGCTATGGCTTATCTGGGTACAGGGGGCACTGCCCAGATGGACTTTTTATTTCCCCCATGCTCGTGGGAACAGAATGGATAATCCAACAACCCAAACGACGGCCGGTAACGGCGAAGGAAGGGAGGAGAGGGATGCGGGGTCGGAATCCGGCGCCGCATCCAGCGATGTGAGCGCGGAAGGCTCAGTGAGCTCCCGGTGCGAGAGGACCGGGGCCGCTGCGGAGAACAAAGAGTTCTACCGCAAGCGGTCCAGGCCGGCAGGCGACCGAGAGTCGTCGTCGGAGGGCGAGCTGGCCTCAGCCCGTAAGATCCCGACCAGCAAGCGTGGCGGGATCCGCAGCAAGGGGAGAGGCCTCTCTGCCACCGAGAGGTCGGCGCGGCTTGCCGTGGAGGGGCGCCACCCGGGGGTAGCCGGTCACGTAGTGGCCCGTTTGGGCTCCTCTGGCGACGAGGCGGGCGCAGTTGGCGGCTTCGATGCGGAGCGTAAGGCCGAGTTTGAGAAGGAGGTGGAGGCGGCGCTGAGGGCTGTCTCATATAAGCAGAAGCCCTCCACCAGGCATAAGGCCATGACCGCGGCGATCGCCTCTATCATGGCGTCAGCGGAGGCCAGATATTCGGGGCCAATGTCTAATGAAGTGGCCAAACTGCGGGCGGAGGTCGCTCGCCTGACGGCGGCCATGGAGCTACTCGAAGAGGCCAATAAGAAGCTCCGAGCCGGTCTGCGCGAGTCCAGCTCTCGCAAGGCGCCCCAAAAGCCAGCAGGCCAGCAGCGACCAAGCCAGCCCGTGCCCGTGCCGGCTGAGAACCAGGTCCTGAACCTGGTTCGGCAGGAGCTGGCTGCCTTCCAGGCGCGGTTCTCCGTCCTGGAGGGCATTGTCCTGCGCCCCCCCCTGGCGGCAAACAGGGCGCCCCCGGGACCGAGGACGGCCACATATGCGGCTGCTGCGGCCTCCGCACCGAGGCCGTCCGGCCGGCCCTCCGGCAGGGTTGCGTCGGCCCCCGAAGGGCCGGCTCCGGCCAAGAAGGCGGCGGCCCTGAGGCAGGGCAAGGTGGCGGCCCAAAAGAAGGGCAAGGCGGTGACTGTGCCAGCGCCAGCCGCGAGACAGCCGCCACCGCCGCCCCGGGTGGCAGGTGGCCGGTGAGAGGATGCGGGCGCGAAAGGCGGCTAAAAAGGCCAAGAAGCGGCAGCGGAAGCGCCAGCAAAAAGAGCGGAACGTCGCGGCTAGGCTCAGCGCCCCGAAGACCGCAGTTGTAGTGATTACACTACAGCCGGACGCGGAAAAGAGGGGCGTGAGCTACCGCGACGTGCTTGCTAAGGCGAGGGCGATGGTGGATCTCGGGGAGCTCGGGATCACCGGGGGCCTCTGCCTCAGAGTCACCGCGACAGGGGCTCGAGTGCTGGAGATCCCCGGCGAAACGCGTGGCTCGTCCGCTGACGCTCTGGCTGAAAAGCTTAGAGCGTCCCTAAATGCGGACGAGGCCCGAGTGTCCAGGCCCGTCAAATGCGCAGACCTGCGCATCCTAGGTCTGGACGACTCCGTGACCGAGGAGGAGGTGGTGGCCGCCGTCACCAGGATCGGTGGGTGCCCTGCTGAGCAGGTCAAGGCAGGCACCTTACGTCCGGACCTGTCGGGCATGCGAACCGTAACGGTAAGCTGCCCTGTGACGGCGGCGAAAGCCATTGTGGAGGGCCAAAGGCTCTTGGTGGGCTGGGTGTCGGCGCAGGTTAAGCTGCTAGAGCCCAGACCTCTGAGGTGCTTCCGCTGCCATGTGGGGCACCACGTGTCGGTCCGGTGCACCTCGGAGGTGGACCGCAGTGGCCTATGCTTCCGCTGCGGCCAGCCCGGTCACATGGCCGCGTCTTGCTCCGTCGCGCCGCACTGCGCTGCCTGTGCGGCAACCGGCAAGCCGGCCGATCACCGGGCAGGGAGCTAGGCCTGCGGTACACCTGCCAAGGCCAAGGCGAGTGGAAACGGAAGGCCCTCTACCACCACCGCCAAAACCCCCACCGTTGCCACCACCGCAGCCGCCGCCACTGTCGCCGCCGCGGCCACCACTGCTGCAACTTCTGCAGCGAGGCCCTCGCAGGGGGCCCGGAAATGGAGTGCCAATAACTGCCCCATTACGCTTTCTCCAGGCGAACATCAACCACTGCGCCTGCGTTCAGGATCTGTTGATCCAGTTGAGCGCCCTGTTCCCTTCGCGAGGGAAGCATCCTCCCCCGCCTATGGCTCCGCCACCGCTTGCGGTGCTGGAAGTGGACCACACGGATAACGACGTTCCGGAGGTGACTGGGGTAGACCTGAGAGTGGCGGTACGCAGGCTGAATGCCAGAAATACCGCCCCGGGACCCGATGGCTTGCCTGGCAAAGCCTGGGTCCTGGCCTCTGAGGCTCTCGGGCCCCGACTGGAAGGGCTCCTAAGCGCATGCTTAGAGAGAAGCCAGTTCCCGCTTCGTTGGAAGACGGGGAAGCTGGTCCTCATCCGGAAGCCAGGGCGCCCTGCGGACTCTACGTCCGCATACCGGCCCATCGTGTTGCTCGACGAGGTGGGCAAGCTCTTTGAAAGAGTTATTGCTAACCGCCTCGCGGGGATGGGGCCGGATCTTGCGGAACACCAGTTTGGTTTCCGCAAGGGGCAGTTCTCGACGGTGGACGCCATCATGCGCGTGAGAGCCCTCACGACGGGGGACGCGGTTTCCCGGGGCGGGGTCGTCTTGGCGGTGTCTCTTGACATCGCCAACGCCTTCAACTCTGCACTCCGGTATCACCGGGTGCCGACCTACCTTCGTCGTGTGTTCGGGGACTACCTGTCGGATAGGGCCGTCACGTACCCCGGTAGGAGCGGAGAATGGAACCGGCGAGAGATGTCGTGCGGTGTTCCACAGGGATCGGTTCTGGGGCCAGCCTTGTGGAACATCGGTTACGACTACCCAGTCGGCCGACGCTGCGCGCCGACCTCCCTAGCGGCGTCAGCGTAGTCTGCTACGCTGACGACACGCTGTTACTGGCACAAGGGACGTCGCACGAGGCGGCGGCCGAAAACATGACACGTGGGGTTGCGATAGTCGTGGAGAGGATCCGGCAATTGGGTCTCGAGGTGGCATTGCACAAGTCCGAGGCCATGTGTTTTCATGGGCCTCGGAATGCGCCAACGTCGGGATCCCTACTGACGGCAGGAGGGGTTTCCATCGGCGTCGGGTCAACGCTGAAGTACCTGGGACTCGTCCTCGACAGCCGGTGGAACTTCGTGGAGCATTTCCGACGTTTGGCCCCCAAACTGGAACGGACCAGGGCTGCCTTCAAGCGGCTCCTGCCCAACCTGGGGGGTCCAAACGCCTCCTGCCGTAGGCTCTACACGGGGGTCGTGCGGTCCATGGCCCTTTACGGGGCCCCGGTGTGGGCGCTTTCTCTGAGGCGGCCCAAAAGGGGATAGCCCTAAGGCTAGGCCGGGGGTACCGCACGATCTCCGGTGCGGCGGCGAGCCTCCTTGCCGGATTGCCGCCATGGGATCTGGAGGCGATAGTCCTCGCGCGCCTTCACGAATGGCGCGCGGAGGCACTACGTCGGGGGGAAACTCCGCTGCCGCGGCAAATCTCCGCTTAGCGGACAGACCTCCGGCGCGATCTCATGGTGACATGGAGAGAGCGACTGTCGCAATCCCGTGCAGGGCACGCCACCATAGTGGCGATAAGTCCCCTCTTTGAGGAGTGGCTAGAGAGGCGCCACGGCGCCCTCACCTTCCGCCTGACGCAGGTCCTCACCGGACACGGTTGTTTCGGGAGGTTCCTGCACCGAATCGGGCGGGAGGAACCGCCCGGGTGTTTCCATTATGAGGATCGTCCGGAGGATACGGTGCAGCACACTGTGGAGTCCTGCCCCGCTTGGGCGGAGCAGCGCCGTGTCCTCGTAGACGCGATCGGCGGCGGCGACCTCTCGGGCCCGGCCCTGGTTCAAGCCATGGTCCGGAGCGAGAGGGAATGGGAAGCCGTCACCTCCTTCTGCGGAGCATTCATGCTAGTGAAGGAGGTGGCGGAACGTGAGAGGGAAAGAGCCTCACGTCCCAGCCGCCGCGGGAGACGCCCTGGGCGTCGGGGGTCACGTGGTGGCCCCCGGCCACCGTTGGCGCGGGCCTGTGGACGGCGAGTTATGGCTTAGCTCGCCGTCCGGGCGTTTTATGACGACAGGCCGTGTCGACGGCGCGTTCCACGTGCGCCTCAAAGAGATGTCAGCAACCACGTAGTCCGCACGGGCCGATGCCTACCAGGGCTGCGGGACTGTTCGAAAGAGATAAAAAAAAAGGTCCTGAAAAAGTTACACCCTTGTATGTAATGTACGGTTTAAACCCACCTTTGGATCGCAGACTAGAAATGTGTGACCAGAGTTGGCGAGGATTGGTTTTAATTGAGTTTTCTATATTTCTCATGTATGAGGAATACGCATCTGCAATACGGGCCTTTAAACTTGACCTGAGGTCCGAAAATAACAAATAGTACTCATCGCACTTAGTTCGTTTCCACTTTTTATGGAGCTTTAGCTTGAGCCTTAGGTCGTGGATTATATCGCTTGTGAACCATACTGGGTATCGTTTATTCGCGGATTAACTTCTGCATTTTTTAGGTATGCAAGTGTCAAAGAAATGATAAATCACTACATAGTATAAAACAAAGTCGCTTTCTCTGTCCCTATGTCCCTTTGTATGCTTAAATCTTTGAAACTACGCAACGGATTTTGATGCGGTTTTTTTTCATATATTGCACCTGTGCGAAGCCGGGGCGGGTCGCTAGTAATATTATAAAACTTCCGAGTAGCTATTGTAACTTCTGTGGATTCTAAAACCTGCTCCCAAATACTCTTATTAGAGAGTAATGAATACAGCTGTTCAAAATTGCATTTGTGGAAGTTCCAATCCTTATCACGGTCTATATTGCTGGGCTCCATTGAGTCTGAGTAATGACCTACATCAACACTTACCTGAATATGAAGCGCCGGGTGATATGCATCCAGCGGTACTATCCCCTCGGTGGCAGTGACGAATGTTTCTCTCTTGGACCAAAACTACATCTAACATACCTCCATGCGAATTCTTCACAACATTCATCTCATTCAGACCGCAAAAACTTACAAAATAACAGTAATAATTCTTAATATTTAACGAAACACTATTTAAATTTAAGTCGCCTAAAATTACAACAATTCCTTTTAATTTATGAATACACTCTTCCACTTTACAAAACCATTCCATGTACACATCATCACTTGCACTAGGTTTGATATATACCACACATACGTGAACAGTCCGCCCGCACCATGAGAAATCAGCCCACAAGTCCTCACCGCGGTCCGTTTCGAGATCTCGGCGGCGGCGCAGCGCAATGGGTGCGCGCGCAGCGAGCATCACTCCACCGCGCGGTGTACCTCGGTCTCGTCGCATAATATTCCAATCGGCGGTCACAAATTCTCCATCTTCTCGATCAAGTTATGTTCGAACTGTAACAAGTTCGTTCTCGACGTCGAAAGTTTGGTTTTGAGACCACGGACATTTTGATACAACATATCAATGTTCTTAATTCTATTATGTCGCTGCTTAGGCACGAAATGTCTGCTGATGATCATGCGGTTGGGCCTTATCAGGCCCCTTATAGTCCGTAGTATGCCTAGGGTTCTCAAAACTAATCCAGGTATTCACTCTTGCGTTCATTGGCCATACATCAACAGAGTAGCATTTTTCATAATTAATTATGGGAACACCGATTTTGTACGACTTATAACTTCCTCTAGCCCGTAGTTCTTTGACTGTGCATTTTCCAGTGGGACACAATTGACGCAGATAGTCACGAATCTCTTCGGCGCCGGATTACATATTCCACAAGTGTAAATGTTTACGTGGTTCGATTGCTCTTAAGTTAGTGATTTCGGGCCCAGCGATGCCACATAATGACGCAGGTTTTCGGAGTTTCTTTTTCTTTACTTCGGTCCAGCTTTGATCACTGGCGTAGTCGGCGGCAGGAAAGGTGCGGGCGTCGGTAAAAGTGACGTCATTGGCAGGAAAAGCGTGATCGTCATCAGCGGAAGTGTGGTCTGTGACAGGAGGAGTTTTGCTGTTAGCGGGAGATGTGTGCTCCCTCTCACGCAACAGTTGTAAGGCTTCAGACGTATGTACCTTGTGGTTGGTTGGGTCAACCTGCATGACGACTGATTGGTTGGGGCTGGTAGGAACAGGTACTTTAGAAACCACTCCCTTTGCTTTAGCCTTTTTATGTTTTTTGGCACGGTGCGGAGTTTGCACCGACGCAGGAGTGTCCATGACTACATGTGTGAGCTGAGATTGCTGTTGGGTGGTTGCACGTTGTGGTTGCTGCTGATCGGTAACAATTAAACGAGGCAATAGCATACCAGTACTCTGCTTTAACTGGGTGTTAAGGAGGTCGATTTGGGAAGCATAGCCGGTTATTTTACATTCATAGTTCGAAACAAGAGATACCGCTTTGCTTAGTTGTTCTATCAACTCTCCTCCGACTCCATCTCAAGTCGTAATTTACTCATTTCAAATGCGAGTTCCTGAAATTCCACCTGATTTTGTGCGCATTGTATCTTGGGGGCTTTTTTCTAAACGTTACGTTCGGATCGCTAACTTGGGTTAAAGTTATGGAATAATCACCTTTCCCTCTGACAGAACAGGCACATTCCGGGCAGACCCAGGAGATAGGCTGGCCTTCTATTGCGGTTATCTCGTCCGAACATTGAAGGTGATATTTTAGTTTGCACTTATCTAATGTACAGCTCAGGTATTCTTCCCCGTCGACAATAATGCTTCGGCAGGCAGCACAATTTAAATTTGTTACTACACTGGTAATAACCGGCGAAGAAAAACTTTGATAAGCATTGGATGGACTTTCAAACAGGCTATTTCGGACTGGAGTATTAATATTATCTAATTTCGGTTGTTAAAACTGGCATTCCGGGCATTTCCAATTACTACTGCTCATCGGCCTATTTTTAGTTATATTAGCACAAATTAAGGCATAATATTTGAAGCAAGTAAAGCATTGTACGCTGGCTTCGCCCTTTAAAGCGCTCAAACATCCAGCGCAGTTATTTGTTGATATCGTAATCACAACACGTTAAACAGCAAAATTTGAATATTAGTACATACAAATAAAGCGCTTCAAGCAGTGCGTAAATCATTTGGAGTTTAATCATGCAGTTGGCGGATAGCGATGTAATACTTAGGGGCGACGTAGCGGCCGCAGAAAAAACATTCGCGGAAAAAAGGTCTTAAGCGCCGTGTGATACGCGTCGCTTACGCGTTCGAGTCAAAGAACTTGAGCACACGCGAAACAATTTTTGAATTTGGAGAAATGAATTGTTTATTGTTGTTTTATGTTAATAACTTGGTGAACTAACACTTGATATTATTACACTGAGTCTAATGGAGTTTTATATACAGATATTGGGCAAAATTAACTTCTAAAATGTATTTTAAACTATGTTTTAGCAATATTGTTTTAAGAGCAAACGACAACGGACCGTTTACTTTTAGGTTGACTATCTAATCTGTTATAGATGATGACATACTAAATATGTAAGCACTGTTAATCAGAGTTCAAAAAAGTAATTTAAGTTACCATCTTTCTCCATGGGCCCACTCTATCAGGTGGGAAAGGAATGGTGTCCCAGTGGATACCGGCATCTCCACTTTTGGGTAAAGTATTTGGACTTTTGGGTGGTAGCCCTCCATGTACAATCTGGAAACAGAAACAGTAATTAAACGACGCAAGAAACTAACTAATCTTACGGTTGGCTCCTTCGTGTTTATTAGTACGGTGCTTTTAGCCTAAGTTCGCATACTTGATTTTAAATTATCGGTTTCGAGCCGAGCATTGAGAATAAACCAGAGCGCGGATGTGCTGTTGGATTTTTTACGGCGGTAAGCAGTGTGTTGATGAAAACAACAGTGCGATCGACAGCTTACTCTATAGCCACAATTCCATCGTGCATCGGATGGACAAAACGTAACGAGACGAATATCGAATTTACGGAGGATTTTAAAAGCGTAGTACAAAAATAATACGAAAATAAATAAATAATAAAAGCCACGAACTTGCCAACTGCTTCAAGCAGCAGATACGTGTTGTCCGCGTGCCCTCTTCTAGTAAGCGCTATGTTCCTGCAATCGGCCGGTAGAGACCGCTTCAGGATGGCTTGCAGTAGACCATGAGGAGCAACCTCCACCAGCACCGCGTTTGACGGTATGTGTTTCAAAGTTTCCTCGAACAGCACTGGGTTCTGAAGAAAAGGGAATGCCATTATGAACGTAGGAAAATTAAATTCCCTTCCACTGCAACTTCTGCAAGATGTGCAAGAAAACATTTTTCCCTGTATCCACAACTAAAACATAGAATAAAATTATCAGAAGTAGGAAAAATTGTTTCGGCTTTCTTCAATATCTTGCAGGTGACAGCAAAGAGGTTGTATCTACAGGTTAATTATTTTATTCTACATGGGAATATTCCCTTTTACCTATAGTGAATTCTTACCAGAAGATTGTTAGTGTGGTACTCCGCAGACGAAAACTTAGCCAGAGGTTCCTCCCACCTATCAAATGGTACAGAAGTAGACACCCAGCGTTCACTTCGAGCCCTCGGGGTCTTGATTACTTCGCTTAAATATTTCAGCAAACCGGGACCTGTTATTAAAAAATATAACTAATGAAATAAGACATACGACTCCACTCATTGTAAAATAAGTGTGATATTTGCTCACCAGCATCAGCAATGTAACGTGAGTGATAGGCGATGTTAGAACATTTTACTTCCTTAGCGAAAATACCCTTAGCAGTCAACTCTGCGACAAACTCTTTCATGATTTCCGCAGGTCCCGAAATGGTACTAGATTCAGGCCCATTGTGACAAGCCACTTCAATCTCAGGAGGACACATTTTTGAAATCTAGGAAATAAGTATGAACTGATTTAGTTACCGTGGTAGTTTTTATTTAAGTAAGGTATATAGGGTGACTGATAATTAGTGACCGCTACTTAAACACGTGATTGTACTCATGATTTCAAACAACTTTCCCAAAGAAACTTTTTTATACTCTTTCACTTTTATCCCAATAACACAATCACACATTTTGACATTCAAAAGTCCCTGTGATGGTCTAATTAAAATAAATGCTTTGAGTTTGAGTTTTACAACAGCCGTATGAAATTCGCGCAAGCACGCGCCTGGGACCTATCACCTCTTACCCACTGTTGCACGGTACTATAGTAATGAGACCGGCGTCACGCGGCTAACAGCTGATAGGTAGGGGTAATTTCATACGGCTATTGTGTTATTGGGATAAAAGTGAACGAGTAGGTATAAAAAATCTTTGGGAAAATTGTTTGTTGTCATGAGTATAATCACGTGTTTAGGTATCGGTCACTAATTACCAGTCACCCTAGATAAGTAAGATATAATATGCAGACTACAAATAGAACTAAAATAATGATAAAAGACGACTACGTAAGTACCTACATATAAACAACGACGACAATAGGACACTTTGGCGTCAAAGTACTCCTCCTGATCACTGTTATCCCGAAACGTGCCCAGAAGAGTGGCAGCATTGCTATGTTGAATATCAATGCACAGCCCGCCGTGCAACACAGGTTGTTTCCCACAACAAAGGTCTACCCACCTTCCAAGGCACTAACGTCATGCCGTCTGGTCTTTTCCCATCGTCACGTACCAAGCCGTTTGGTTCTAAAACTGCTGGTACGCCGGCGCTGGCAAGGGCTCTACGAATAATGTCGTTAAGGCTGGCGTGCCGTGCAATTCGACCTGCGCTTCTGTAGCAGGACAGGCCATGGTGTCCGAGGCTGTCGACAGCTTTACCGCAGTAACACCAATGCGGAGCAGTACAAGGTGCGCCTAAGCGTAGATTTGTAGCGACCCGGAACGATACACCATTGGCACTATGTTATCCATCATAGTGCCAATGGTGTATGATGGAAGTGCCTGAAGCATCAAACCCGACTCCCATTCCCCCACGGCCAGTAGACGAGCACGCTCCACAGTATTATAGTATTGAAGTATTTAAAATATATTTTTTTTCTAAAAGTTGTGGTGTGGATGCTTCCAAAGATGAGAGGAGCGAAGGCTATATGTGTATTTTGGTCCAAAAAACAGTATCGAATAAGTGTGAAGGCCGAATAAATGTTAATTTTGGAAACCCTCTCCAAAACATCATTAAAATTAACTAAAGATGGGTTCCATTGAACTTAAACATAGTTAAGTACCACCGCCGCAGTAGAAAAGCAAGATCAGTAAAAATGGACCCGTGTCAGTAAAATGGACTCTACACATATGTATGTCAGTTGTTGAGGTGTGTAGAGTCCAAAAGAGATACATTTATATGAGTAGTTGATCGCGGACTGTTCAGCACTATCCGCGAGAACTCTCTCTTCACTAGTTAGTGCTACACACTAAAAAAACAACTCGTTTTTTAGTTACTAATTCTACCTGCTAATCGTCGGCAGTGACACATGGGGTTTAAAAAATACCTTTTCATATCCCAGACCGATAGCAGCCATGGATCCTCGAATAAACGGAGTCTGCAGCGACACCAGACCGCGGCTGTACGCCGACAGAATCATCTCCTCTGCCGTCAAACAACCGTCGGCGTACGCGCAGCCCAACTCGCCTACACTGTGACCTGGAGAAGAGAAGGGATCATTATTGGAGCTACGTTTCATTGGAACAAACAAAAGAGAAAGTGAAATAGCTGTGTATCAATTTTGGTGTGTGATACAGTACACTGTCTAACTATTTCTCTATTTTAATATCTCAAGCGCGAGTATACACCCACACTCTCGCTTGAGTTGCTTTGTTGTTGTTGTTTCGTGCACTTGTAACAGAAATGATAGTTTTACCGATAATGCCATCAGGCACCAGTTCAAGTTCCCGAAGCACATCAGTCAATCCTATTTGAATAGCAGCTATGCCCACGAACGAGTGAAGAATGTTGTCGAATATAGTCTTGTCGGGCAAAGTAATTATATGAACTATATCGATGCCTTTTGGTTTCAAAGTTTGTCGGCACCTGAAAATAACTGTTTTTAATAATACAGAAAATGTAACAGTATCATGTATCTTTAAAATATATATTCAGATTTAGATTTCTAAAGAAACCTCAGGCCGTAAGAAAATTATTCAAATAGCTACCGTTCGATAGCAGCAGCGAAGATCGGTATGCGCATGAGTTGCGCGCCCATACCCGCCCACTGCGAGCCCATTCCGCTGTATACGAACCACAGCGGTCGCCGCGCGTCGTCGAAGTATGCCGACTGCTCAGATAGACTGACAGTCTTTTCTTCTTCGTTCGTTTCTAGAATGAAGAGGCAAAACGGATAGTTATGAGAAACGCAGTTCACTTGAAATAACCGATTCAAATTGTTACAGGTGACGGGACGATCAATTAAAGCAGCTGGATAAAAGTGTTCGAGAATTGATTAGGTGGTGTGAAATGCTTATGATGATGATGAGATATTATTATATAATTTACTTAAAATCATGAATCCTCTGCCCAGATGTCCACGAATGTTTGTCTGATGGATGTTTCGCAACAAAGCCAACTCCTCAGGATCTATGGCGCGTGTCTTCAAGTTCTCAAATATTTTCTGTAGAGCAGTGTCTTGTCTCGCAGATATAGTAACAAGATGTGCGATACTACTGTTGTAGCGAGACAGATCCTGGAACAAAATATAAATATTTTACGGTAAGAAATGATCAAAGGTGATTGACTCAGCAGTGACAATCATGATAAACAAAAAAGGTCTTTCTTGCTTTTTATCGGGTTTTATCTCCATTTGTACCTTGGGTTTATAATGTCCATGTAGCAACACGTGTGAGTTGACGCCAGTGACGGACATGCCGTTGACGGCGACGTAAGTGCGGTGGAAGGGCTGGTGCTCGGTGACGACGCGCATGCGCCCCTCGCGCAGTGCAGCCACGTCCTGCCGCGGAGTACTGCAGTGCAGGTTGGCGGCCAGCTGACCGGTGTGGTAGCCGAGCAACAACTGTTGAGGATGAGAAATATCTGAATAGCTAGATAATGGCACCAATATATCTCTGAATATCGCTTCAAAATTCCCACAATGTCAGGACGTAAATCCACCACGAACCAATTCATTTGTTTTAATGAAGGATACTGACTACTATGTAGTTTTCTGTACTTAAGAATCTTAGAATCTAACTAGATCTATAATTTATTAATTGTTTTTCTTCATTTATTTTACATTGATGGTGTGTTAATAAGCGATGATGATGATGACAATACAGTGTGATCCCAGTACAAAAATTACCTTGATTATCGCGGATATACCAGAAGCGGCCTCGCTATATCCAATGTTAGAAATGACGCTGCCAACTAAAAGTGTATCTTCTTTTCCTTTACAGAACACCTTTTCAATGGTCTCCAGTTCTATTTTGTCAGCCTCAGGCGTACCTATAACGAAATTGTGAAAATCAGTACCTACAAGAATTTTCAATGTTTTTTCTTGATCTCTGTGTCTTTGGTCTACTGCGCGACTGCTGACCTCGTAGTAATGATTCCGATCCCCAAGTCGGGTAAAGAGTTATTAAATTTGTAAGAGCTTAGTTTATAGCAATAGAGTCACTTGCTATTACACGCGGGACTTAAATAAATAGAGAAATTAAGATATAATGATGTACACTCAGTTACCCCTTTGGAATATACAGACGTGGTCAAAAGCAGTTTCATTAATGATTGAGTCAATCATTAAAGAAATGGATACCTGAACCAAAAGCTTCAACGTATTCCACATCGTGCGGTGGAACTCTCGCTGCCTCATAGAAGTTTTTCAAGAAGTCGACAGTCTTGTCAGGATTTCTTATGTATCCGTACTGAGGGCCCGTTTCGTCAGTTAGCAGACCGGTAAACTCCGTCTTGGCGAGCAGTAAATCTGCGTAGATCCTGTATATTACACGACAAATGAGACTAGTCTTAAAGAGAAAAATTTTCGCAACAAGTAGTGGATGCACCAACATTAATATATTACTGCAAATAAGTTTATATAATCTGTTTCAATTAGAAATAGGAGCCTCACATTCCGTTGCGAAAAAGAGATGGTGCTCCCAAAAGAAAGTGATGACACTAAAACTTTACAAAACAGCCTCTAACTTTTATTTCTTGTAAAAAGATCCTTATAAAACTGGTATCAGGACACTTACGCGAAAAATATTTGCGCGAGGGACACTTGTGCGAACCCACTTGCGCAAAAAGACATATGCGCGCATGGACTTTTGGGCGAACGGACTTTTACGCGAATGAACTTTTGCGCCCATAGACACTTGCGCGCATAGACAATTGCGCCCATAGACACTTGAGCGAATGGACTTATGCGCGAACGGACATTTGCGCGAACGGACATTTGCGCACTAAGACACATGCGCGACAGGACTTATGCGCGAATGGTTAACTCTGTAGAGTATACATAATACTGAGGTTGTTTTAAATCGGAATCGATTGATTAATCTTTTTGTACAAAGTAACAAGAATATTCTATACATCAATATGCATTTGTCATAATATACATTAAAACAACTGAATGACACCCAAAAGCTTGAACAGAGAGTAAAGTTATTTTGAAACATACGTTCAAAATCGATATTGTAAATCGATTGAACAATAATTATATCTGGCAACACTATTCATGGTAGATCTATCTGTCAAATCAAACAAATCAATAGCCGGTTAATCGTTTCATAATGTTTGTTTTGCGTCGAGTTAATAATTATATTACTCCGAATTTAACGTCTGTTAGATACGTTACGATTCATTGCTATCGAGTTGAGCGTTTAAGTTCCTCAAGTGGTTTTGTTGTGAGTTGTGAGATATCGGACTTTTGTTTTATTGTTAAGTGAGCGAATTGACTATAGTTTTAAACAGAAAATGTGTACACCGTGTCGAGATCGAACAAACCGTCCACTCTCTCGACGGATTGTAAATTGTTCCCTTCGTTTGGCGCCTAATCTTCCTAGACGATCTATTGAAGATTCTCAAAATGCTCATCCTGCTTCAATCCTGGGTAACGCCGACACCGGCAAGTTTATAAATTATCTACTAGTGACCCGCCCCGGCTTCGCACGGGTGTAACGTTCCTCTTGAATCACTCTATCTATTGCTGAAAACTGCATTAAAATCCGTTGTGTAGTTTAAAACATTTAAGGGCATTACATGGCTCAAATCCCAAAAATAGCGTATGTTCAAAGAAATTTGTTGATGAATTCCTTCGTGCGTTTTCCGTGTAAAAAAAGTATGTTATAGTTAAGTTCATCACAAATAAATTGTATTGTTTAAAATTTTAATAAACCTTCTCAATTTTTTTTTGGTTAATCGTAGAAAATAGGTCCTTTTTCAACCTTAATTGTAAATTATCTCTGTAACGGCTGAATAGATCGGCATGAATTTTGTAACAACAAATACGTAATGATATACTTAACAATCTGTATTGTTTTTTTCTGTTATTTCTTTTAATATTTTTAAATAATAAATAAAAACCGAAATTTTGCGAAATGTGCGGGGCAAGTCAACAAAAACCAGTACCCAGTCCAGTAGGGATAAAATCATCAAGGTCATCGAGCAATGTAATGCCCTTAAGCGTACAGACAGCGGGAGCGACTTTGCACACTCTTTAGTGTTTTAGCAGTCTACAGCATAATCAGCCTATAATGTTCCCACTACTGGGATACACGGCCTCCTCTCTATGAGAGCAAATGGGCATAATTCACCACGCGGGCCCAGTGAGCGTTAGAAGATGTCACATGTCTTTGAACATTTGGTTCTATACCGGTTTTTTCACGATATTTTCCTTCATGGTTTTGAGAGCAGTGTTGATGAAATAAATTACACAAAGTAATACGCCTGCCTGGGCTGGAACCTACAACTTTCAACTATTCATAAGTCGGGGCCGCCGCCGCTGCTCTCTTGCGCTCTTTTAGCAGTCTATGCGGAAGCCTAAGTTCAGCTGTGTATGTCTACCTACAAGCTTATATTATAATAAATGTGCATTAATGTTATTATTTAAGCAGAGGCAAACAAAACATTACTAAAGTGATTGGTGTAATTATCATCATAGGTCTTTAAATTCATTATGACTCGTACAAAATAATTGGGTATATGAAGGGTGTACTTGTGCAGGTAAACATGTTTGAGTTTGTACACAGAACCGGAATGGCGGCACAGCCAATTTATGTGAAAATGTATCATAATAGTGGACATATAACTTACAAAGATACATTTACAGATTTTTATTTTACTTGCAGGTATCATCTGATGACATCCTGTGCTTTGATTGTGGGTACGTATTTGAATATCGAAGATTAAAATACCTACTGTTAAAATATCGATGTTCAAAACATCGAAAATGGAAATATCGAACGACCATAAAACCGAAAATTAAAATAACGAAACTTTATATTATCGAATGGTTAAATATCCTACGTCCAATATATCTAAAATCTAAATATCTACAAAAGTTACATCGAAAGATCCAAATATAGATATACAGATTATCGAATGTCCTATATATCGAAGTACAAACTATCAAACGTCCTAAATGTCGATGGGTACATATATTATTTGAACATCGGAAATTAATATACCTACGTGTAAAAATGGCTTAATTTTCAACATTTAATACATTCATTAATTCACCCTAAAAATACGTACAAGTTAAAATATCGAACAAATTTTGATATAAGTAGTATGAGTGGAAAAAGGTTGCTTCTGCAACGTCTCCGGCGCTACGGGAAGTGCAGCCCTTGCGTAACAAAGCATAGGCACCCATGTTCACCTCCGCAGCTTCGGTAGCCTCAGTTGCTACGGCTCCCATGGGTGCTTTGTTAAGCTTGTTGTTGTAATTGTTATGCTTTGTTAAAGCGGGCGGGGGTTGCCCTCCCTTCGCGCCTCCGGATTTTTATATACACTCTAGGGGTAACAGCCAAAAGACTACGTAAATTCGGGGTGCCCCAATTCGGTTTTGGAACAGTTTCGACCTACGTTATCCATGAAAATCAGTGTCCAGTGTACAAGCATAAGTCAATCGTGAAGGTATTATTTAGGTCTTTAAATTAATTTTCTTGAAAGTCAATATGTTGTGCTACTAAAGTTAGTGACAGAAACGTATCGCTGCAAAACCGACTCTACGTAGTCTTGTCTGCCCTACCCCTAGAGTGTAATTTAGAATCGCGTAGGTGCAGAGGGGCGAGCCAACAAGCCGAAGCTGCGGTGGTGAGCGTTTAGACCATCTGCGACGTTAAGCTCGCGTGGGACTATCGGAGCCCTGCAGCGCCGGAGCCGTGACAAAAACAATTTTTTTTTCGGTATTTTAACTAGTAGGTATTTTTAACATAGATATTATGAACTTAGATTTATTAAATGTTGATATTTTGAACTTAGGCATAATGTCATTCGATATTTTGAATCATTCGAAATTTTAATCACTCGGCATTTCAATCTTCGACGTTTTAAGCGTAGGTATAACAATTTTCGACATTTTGATATAATCGATATTTAAATTTTCGATGTTTTGAACACTGGTATTTTAAGCGTAGGTATTTTAATCTTTGATATTCAAATACGTACCCTTGATTGTTCCTGTTTTTGCAAGAGCGGATATTATCAAATTAAAGTATCCCCGCCTTTTGGACATCTAAGCATATGTATTGAATGTTAGTTTCCCAAGACTGTCCTCAAGGGACCATTATTTTAAGATTGACTCCAGCCATGACGTAAGTGTACTTGGCAGAATTGCTGTATTTAATTGTTGTTTTATTGAAGAAAGGTTTTGTTACTAAAAATAATAATTCTTTCTTTTTAAGGTCATTAATTTGGAAAGAGTTAATCTTGCTTGTTGGGAGGCTGCAACAAGAGATATTCAAAGACAAGCACTTCCTGTCATTAACAGACCTGCACTGGAGTTGGTAGATTCTGAAAATATTGAAATAGCTGTCTCAAATGCTGTGATTTGTTTCGGGAGGTTCCTGCTTCACCGAATTGGGCGGGAGGAAACGCCCGGGTGTTTCCATTGCGAGGATCGTCCGGAGGACACGGTGCAGCACACTGTGGAGGTCTGCCCCGCTTGGGCGGAGCAGCGCGGTGTCCTCGTAGCGGCGATTGGCAGCGGCGATCTTTAGCGCCCGGCCGTGGTTCAAGCCATGGTCCGGAGCGAGAGGGAATGGGAAGCCATCACCTCCTCCTGCGAAGCAGTCATGCTAGTGAAGGAGGTGGCGGGACGTGCGGGACCGCGGGAGACGCCCTGGGCGTCGGGGGTCACGTGGTGGCCCCCGGCCACCGTAGGCGCGGGCCTGAGTTATGGGCTAGCTCGCCGTCCGGCCATCTTATGACGACAGGCCGTGTCGACGGCGCGTTCGTATCCCACGCGCGCCTCAAAGAGATGTCAACCACGTAGGGGTCCGCATGGACCCCGGTCGGGACGGAGAATGGAACCGGCGAGAGATGTCGTACGGTGTTCCACAGGGGTCGGTTCTGGAGCCGGCCTTGTGGTAACGACTGGGTGCTGCGCGCCGACCTCCCTAGCGGCGTCAGCGTAGTCTGCTACGCTGACGACACGCTGGTACTGAGACAAGGGAGGTCGCACGAGGCGGCGGCCGAAAACATGACACGCGGGGTTGCGATAGTCGTGGAGAGGATCCGGCAATTGGGTCTCGAGGTGGCATTGCACAAGTCCGAGGCCATGTGTTTTCATGGGCCTCGGAATGCGCCACCGTCGGGATCCCTACTGACGGCGGGAGGGGTTTCCATCGGCATCGGGTCAACGCTGAAGTACCTGGGACTCGTCCTCGACAGCCGGTGGAACTTCGTGGAGCATTTCCGACGTTTGGCCCCCAAACTGGAACGGACCAGGGCTGCCTTCAAGCGGCTCCTGCCCAACCTGGGGGGTCCAAACGCCTCCTGCCGGAGGCTCTACACGGGGGTCGTGCGGTCCATGGCCCTTTACGGGGCCCCGGTGTGGGCGCGTTCTCTGAGGCGGCAAGCCGCCCGCTACCTGAACGCGCCTCAAAAGGGGATAGCCCTAAGGCTAGGCCGGATTACCGCACGATCTCCGATGCGGCGGCGAGCCTCCTTGCCGGATTGCCGCCATGGGATCTGGAGGCGATAGTCCTCGCGCGCCTTCACGAATGGCGCGCGGAGGCACTACGTCGGGGGGAAACTCCGCTGCCGCGGCAAATCTCCGCTCAGCGGACAGACCTCCGGCGCGATCTCATGGTGACATGGAGAGAGCGACTGTCGCAACCCCGTGCAGGGCACGCTACCATAGTGGCGATAAGTCCCCTCTTTGAGGAGTGGCTAGAGAGGCGCCACGGCGCCCTCACCTTCCGCCTGACGCAGGTCCTCACCGGACACGGTTGTTTCGGGAGGTTCCTGCACCGAATCGGACGGGAGGAAACGCCCGGGTGTTTCCATTGTGAGGATCGTCCGGAGGATACGGTGCAGCACACTGTGGAGTCCTGCCCCGCTTGGGCGGAGCAGCGCCGTGTCCTCGTAGAGGCGATCGGCGGCGGCGACCTCTCGGGCCCAGCCCTGGTTCAAGCCATGGTCTGGAGCGAGAGGGAATGGGAAGCCGTCACCTCCTTCTGCGAAGCAATCATGCTAGTGAAGGAGGTGGCGGAACGTGAGACGGAAAGAGCCTCACGTCCCAGCCACCGCGGGAGACGCCCTGGGCGTCGGGGGTCACGTGGTGGCCCCCGGCCACGGTAGGCGCGGGCCTGTGGACGGCGAGTTATGGGCTAGCTCGCCGTCCAGCCGTCTTATGACGCCGTGTCGACGGCGCGTTCGTATTCCACGCGCGCCTCAAAGAGATGTCAGCAACCACTTAGGGGTCCGCACGGGCCGATGCCTGCCAGGGCTGCGGGACTGTTCGAAAGAGATACCGCGGCCCTGGAACATAAAGGGCAAAGAAGGATAGGTTTTAGTCAGTACAAGTCTGACACTCACTTCCGCTCCGCCCAGAGCGGGGGTGGTCATTTGATGATTACCCTACCTAAAAAAAAAAAAAAGATGCTGTGATTTCTGAACCTCTGCCACTGCCAGTTCCACCATCACTGGGACAAAAATTGTCCGGACCAGTATTAAAAATGAATTCTCTTAACTACAAACGAGTTTCTGCAAGTTCACATCATTGCTTATTTCTTGTATGTTTTTTTTTTTTAATTTATTGTTCACAAACACACATTTTTTCATTTATAATTTACGCACCAAACTTTTTATTTTGATGGCGAGAAGCGCTTGTTCTAACATACTAATGTTATACAAATAATCTAGTAAACAAATGATCTTAAAACTACCACATAACAGTTACTACTATAATACTCAATAATCTGGACGTCGGAACCACCGGGGTCACCAACTGGCTAGCTTTATGGAGAAGGAGGGCCTCTATATGATGAACTCCTTCTTCAAAAAGCGCGAGCACAGGAAGTGGACCTGGCAGAGTCCCGATGGTGCAACTAAAAATGAGATTGACTTCATCATGTCAACCAAGAAGCAAATGTTCAATGATGTCTCTGTGATCAATTCGGTGAAAACCGGGAGCGATCACTGCATGGTAAGAGGCACATTGAACATCAATATAAAGCTTGAAAGGTCTCGACTGATGAAGTCTACACTCCGTCCAGCACAGATCCAGATCCAAAACCCCGAGAGCTTTCAGCTTGAACTCCAGAATCGTTTCGAGTGCCTAGGAAGCTCAGTGGACGAATACAACGATGGGTTCGTGGAAACTGTCCACACGACTAGGTCTAAGTTTTTCACACGTCGTGCACACAACAAATATCTCTCTGATCATACTCTCGAGCTCATGAAGGAGCGGCGTGAGATGATCCTGCAGTCTTCAGATGAAGTGTGGAAATACCGGCAGCTCAATAGACGGATCTCTAAATTCTTGAAGAGCGACCTCCGCCGCTTTAATACCGAGCGTATTAAAGACACTATTGAGCGGAATAAAGGCTCCAAGGTATTTTCAAGAGATCTGGCTATTGGGCAGAGCCAGCTCACGAAACTGAAGACCGACGATGGCAGGATCGTATCCGCCAAACCAGAGCTGCTGAGGGAGATCGAGAGTTTTTATGGGCAGTTGTACACTTCAATCAGTAATCCCGTTGCAACTCTAGCTAACGACCCATGAGCTAGACTGACCCGACATTATACCGAAGACATTCCGGATGTCAGCCTGTACGAGATTAGGATGGCTCTTAAACAGCTTAAAAACAACAAGGCACCGGGTGATGACGGAATTAAGGCCGAACTCCTGAAGGCGGGTGGAAAACCGGTACTTAAGGCCCTACAGAAGCTGTTTGATTCCGTCATACTCGAGGGGAAAACGCCGCAGGCATGGTGCAGGGGTGTGGTGGTACTCTTCTTCAAGAAGGGCGACAATGCGCGGCTGAAGAACTATAGGCCCATCTCACTTCTAAGCCATGTCTACAAGTTGTTCTCAAGAGTCATCACAAATCGTCTCGCGCGCAGGTTTGACGATTTTCAACCTCCTGAACAAGCCGGATTCCGAAAAGGCTTTAGCACCGTAGACCACATACATACGCTGCGGCAGGTTATACAGAAGACCGAAGAGTATAACCTGCCTCTCTGCTTAGCGTTTGTGGACTACGAGAAAGCCTTCGATTCGATCGAGACTTGGGCTGTACTGCAGTCTCTCCAACGGTGCCAAATCGACTATCGGTACATCGAGGTGCTGAAGTGTTTGTACAAAAACGCCACCATGTCAGTCCGACTTCAGGACCAGACCTCTAAACCTATTCTTCTGCAGCGAGGTGTGAGACAGGGAGACGTCATATCTCTGAAACTGTTCACCGCTGCGCTGGAGGATATCTTCAAGGTTCTGGACTGGAGAGGGCTAGGCATCAACGTCAATGGCGAGTACATCTCTCACCTTCGATTTGCCGACGATATAGTGGTCATGGCTGAGACCATGGAGGACCTCAGTACAATGCTCGATGACCTTAGTAGAGCTTCCGAAAGAGTGGGTCTTAAAATAAACATGGACAAAACCAAAATCATGTTGAATAACCATGTAACACCCACTCCTATCAAGATCGGAGACTCTACACTCGAAGTTGTAGATGATTATGTCTACCTTGGACAAACGATCCAGTTAGGTAGGTCTAACTTCGAGAAAGAGGTCAATCGTCGAATCCGACTCGGCTGGGCAGCGTTCGGGAAGTTGCGTGGTATCTTCTCGTCCAACTTACCGCAGTGTCTCAAGACGAAGGTCTTAAGGGACCGAAACGTGGTCGCTCACTATGGGCCTTATCAGAAGGCTTAAAGTCACCCAAAGGGCAATGGAGAGGGCTATGCTCGGAGTTTCTTTGCGTGATAAAATCAGAAATGAGGACATCCGCAAGAGAACCAAGGTAACCGACGTAGCCCGAAGAATAGCCAAACTGAAGTGGCAGTGGGCAGGGCACATTGCTCGCAGAACGGATGGCCGATGGGGCCGAAAAGTTCTGGAGTGGCGACCGCGAACCGGAAGACGCTGCGTTGGAAGGCCTCCCACTAGGTGGACCGATGACCTGGTGAAGGCTGCAGGGATCCGCTGGATGCGAGTCGCACGGGACCGGTCAATGTGGCGACACTTGGGGGAGGCCTATGTCCAGCAGTGGAAGTCTTTCGGCTGAAATGATGATGATGATGACTCAATAATCAAGTCTTTATTACATTCCATATGTATTACTTAGATGGTGTAACAAGGTAAAGGATCAAAATGTACCATTTTGGGCACAGCACCATTAGGAAGAGGAAGGGGGATAAGTAGCAATTCAATAATATTATTATAAATTATTAGATCTCTGTTTAATTGGGTGTATAATTATGAATAACTATGCTGCGCCTTCTATCCTGCCCTCTTCTCTTAGCCATAAACATTCAGCCGAAGTGTCGGTGACGAGACCATATCTAGGGCTCAGGGTGGAAGTAGCGGCGGTAAGTAAAATAGCGCTAAAATAAATAATTCTAATTAGATTTATTTAATTTTCATTGTATTTTACAGTTAGTTTTCTTATTAGAATTATTATACGACTGATTAATATACATATAGTTTAAAGGGAAAAAATGAGTTTCAAAATCAATCTCGTGTAATTATGTAACTTGAAAATGAGATTTTTATTTAATGCAGATATAGTTTTGAAAATATAATGAAAATTGTAAAGAGAAAAATCCAGCTTAGATTTTCGAACAAAATGTTCTAGGATATTTTTATTCCGTTAAGTTTTGTGCAATGTGCAAAATTATAAGATAGTATGTGTAAATTGTGCGTTACGATTGCTCCGCCAAGTTATCAAAACAAAAAAAAAACTTTGCCAAACAATTTGTCGATATTTGTCAGAATCGAAGGGTACAAACCAAAAATTTGTCAAAGTAGAAATAAAGAAGTTATAAGGATTTTAAGTTTTCCGCGCGAACGTAACGTGGAGGATTGCGCAGCCATGGAGATCTCAGCAACTACTGGGTTAGAGATCTAATTCTTTTTGTCAATTGAAGACTGAATTTGTCAAAATTGTCGAAAAAAGAATTATAAGCTCTGGATCAACATTTTACGTAATATTCACCTTGGAAATTATGGCCGCGAAATCCTCCACTTGTTGTTTCTTTATTGTCGATTATTTCTTTAAACCTAAAACTTCATACATTAAAACTGTTACAAGAAGAAAGGTCTTAATTTGTCAAAACTAACGAAAGCATTAAATACTACTAAAGTTTAGTTAAACAGACGAAATAAGTCCAAAACAAAAACTACGTGGCCGCGCGATCGAAACGTTACTTTGTACGCTGATATCTCATTATCTATAATACATACTTAATTACTTAGCAACATACTTTGTTAAAGTTTCAGTGTTTATATAATAATATAAACACTGAAACGCTCAAATAGCTCAAATAGTCTTTTCTACTTTTTCTGATACCTCTAGTTGACCAATCACTAAATATAAATTTAGAGCAAATCTTTTTGCCTTCTTTTCAAAAGTTTTGTTGAACTCAGTGTGAACTATTGAAAAGAAATGATCATACAATTGATTTACATTAATATCGTCCTTAAGATGGCTCATAACACTTAACTTGTTCTGTAGGGAAATATTATACCTATTTAATTTGCTAGTAGTTATAGGTCTAAATTTAATATGAACTTTTTGCAATGGTGTGTTGCACCTAAAAGTTACAGTTTGTTCGCTATGGTCAGACGGCAGACAATTTATTATGGCTTTATCTAAGTAATCACAATCACAGAAATCATTATCTATACAAGTAGTAGAAGATGGAGTGACTCTATTAGGTCTCAAATGTTAGTCAGGTCAAATGACTTACAAGGGTTTAATAACCGACTGCTATTTGAATTTTCTTCTAAAATATTGATATTGAAATCAACACAAATAATTGCAGATTTATTACTGGCTGCAAGTTTTGCCAGGACATCTTCCATTCTTGATTCCAATAAGGAAAAGTTTTGATCGTTTGGGAGTCTGTATACACACACAATTACGTGTTTATCTAGCTCAACACAGGACAGTTCGACGCAATGTTCAACCGAGAGACCTACTAGGTCATTATGTTGCTTATATTTAACACATTTTTTATTAATATTAGGGAACCTCCACGCTGCATAGATTTACGGTTAAAGCTACCCACCACATAGTTTTCATAATTAATAAGCATTTGGTATTCTTTTAGCCAATGTTCAGTAAAACCAATAATGTCACACTTTTTTCTAAAAAAAAATTCAATTTCTAATAATTTGGAAGAAATTGCCTTGGATATTTTGGTGGAACAATTTCAGGCATTCTTCTGAGGCCCTTTTTTCCTTACTAATTGAGTGCAAGAAGATACCTTGCTGTTGGTAGGATTAACAATATTGTTAATGGTACCTGCTATTGTCTCACTTCACTTAATATTAATATCTGGAGTGAGGCTGGAGACTTCCGTGCCATCCTCAGACAACAAGACCCTATAACTAGTACACCCTAATTGAGAATTTCCCACAGTGACTACATGGATCCTCCTCAGTACAATGTTTGTAAACATTTATAGCACTAATGCTATATTTATTTAAGGTCGCCTTTACATTAGTATTATTACTAATAGTAGCAGTGTTAATAATATAACTAAACTTCAACATACTACATATGTCTGAGTGAATATAAAAAGCTAATAGCCTAGCTATTTTGTGTCTACATCTAATATGTAGATACACTTTACCCCGTGTTGACTTAAATTTATCAACAAAAGTGTTGATATCAAGATATATAAGTGTGTCATAGTGACCTACTAAGAAATTTACATGTCTATTTAACATGTTTATATAATTGTTTTATCTATGACCTAAATTTTCAAAATATGTAAAAGCACACAATATGATTTTACTCCAATTTAACTTTAACAACTCGGATACACAGTCAGTGATGTCTTCCTTTTTAATCTTAGAACAACACATATAGTAATTGTAGTATTAGGATAACACACATTTTTTGTTACTGATGCCATAACCTGTAGGTCGTGTAGGTCGACCATGGCATACAATAATTTTGGGTACAATAAGTCAGGTTACTACTGATTAATTTCCCACTTACTATACCAGATAGTAATCTGAGAACATAACTGAATGATTACAATCATGACTATTAGGTGAGACCAAATTAACAATCTCAGTCTGTACTACTTGTAAATCATGATGTATAATGTCAGGCATTGCAACTTAGCTGATAATACAGTCCTGAGTACTCACAGCTATGGACGGGTCCTCCGTTGCCCTGGGGCAGCCCAGGCTGGAGGGCATCAAGGCTGGATTCCCTCTGACAAGTACACTGAGTGTTGCTGAGAGTCAGCAAGTCCACTTTGTCTACTAATGCATTTGTGGCAAGAATATGCTCTTTAATTTTATTTTTAGACCTTTCATATTTATTACATAAAGACTTTCGTGACTGATACAGAGCTTGTATTTCTGATTGTAGGCGCTGAGTGTCAATTTCATACATATTTATACTATCCTCCAATTTAATCTGATAGTAATTTAATTTATTAACAAGCGAAACACGTTCTTTCCTTAATTGAATATTTTTGGAATAGTGCCCTTTGTTGTTTCTTGTATTTACATTTTTTAATGTTTTAATCCTGCATATTTCTTAATTTTATTTTGACAAATTTTACGTCTGTAGTTATGTTTTAGTATAAAGTTCTCTGTAAGGTCTATTGTTATAATGGAATGAGGGTTGCAATTTGTATTTATTAATTCATTATACAAATGGTCAGTTTCTATAGCCTGAGTATGATCCTTTTCCTTTTTCAAATTTAAAAGTTTACCTTTAGCATGGATTAATTCATCCTAAAAATCCTTAGGTCCCTAATTTTACATAAGACCTCCTCATACAAGTTGCTGCAGTTATTGAACCCATTCGTGACCACCCATAGCTGATCCCGTTTATTGACAACATTCAATAATTCCTGATGAAGGTCTCTAGCTCCCCTTTTAAGCTCTGAGCCTTACACTACCAGGCATGGTTTCCGGATTGGTTACCGAAAATTGTAAATAAGGAATCGGGTATAACCGAATCCTTCATTAATTATCAGGAAAACAATTTTCCTGAGTATTTACGCATTTAAAAAACGAAATTACATACGATTTCTCCATAATACGAGGAGGGATCAAAAAGTAGTGAGAATGAGATAGAATATAATGACTATTGATAACTTAATAATTTATTTTTCTACATAGTTTCTGAGTCTCTCTACACACCGAGTCCAGCGCTTTTCCAAGGCTTCAATCCCTTTCACAAAAAAAGTTTTGTCTTGGTCCTGCAAAAAGCTCTCCACGGCATCCATCACCTCATTATCGTCTTCGTACCTGTTTCCCCTTAAGAATTTTTTCAATTTGGGGAACAGATAAAAATCACTAGCCACCAGATCTGGTGAATAAGGGGGGTGGTCAACCAATTCGAAGCCAGCTTGCTGAATGACAGCCATCGCAACTGCCGACCTGTGCGCTGGTGCGTTGTCGTGATGAAACAGCACGCCCCTTCGAAGTTTCCCTCTCCTTTTCTCTTTGATGGCATTCCTCAACTTGGGAATTAAAGCAGCATAATGTTGGCCTGTAATAGTGATTCCACGCTCCAGGTAATCAATCAACAATATCCCTTCTGAGTCCCAAAATATTGAGGCCATAACCTTGCCAGCCAATGCTACGACACGAAACTTCTTCGGGGTCGGTGATGATGGCCGTTTCCATTGCGAAGATTGCTGTTTTGTCTCGGGATCAAAATAATGGACCCATGTTTCGTCCATTGTTACGAAACGAGACAAAATTTTTTCAGAATCTTCTTGAAACTTGTCCAACAATATCTTCGAAATGTCAAGTCAATTTTGTTTCTGACTGTCGGTTAACATTCTCAGCACCCACCTTGCGGAGACTTTTCTCATATTCAAAGATTGTTTCAATATGGATTGAATACTTCCATATGAAATGCCCGTTTCTTGAATTAAGTATCGAATGGTAACTCTTCGATCGCTCAATACAATTTTCTCGACTTTCGCAACATTTTCTTGGGTGACTGACGTTGATGGACGGCCGCAACGATGTTCGTCTTCCGTACTCGTTCTCCCTACTCAAAATTTAGAAGCCCACCTAGCGAAAGTGGAATACGGCGGAGCAGACTCTACATAATGTTGCATCCAAATCGCAATGAATCTCTTGCGTTGTTAACTTTTAAACAGAGGTATTTAATAACGGCTCGCACTTCGTTTTTCTCCATTTTCCAGAACACGTTCCGACACGAAGCAAACAAATGACTACATTCAAAAACAAAAGAGAATCGAAGATTTTTTTCTTCATTAATATTACAGATATGTATCTGAGCTATGCCTGACAGTATTTATTTTTTTTCTTACCAAGGAGTATGTCGTTCTCACTACTTTTTGATCCCTCCTAGTACAACTTAATTACTAATTAAATTTAATTTTGAAATACGGAACAATAATCTGACATGTCACTTGGGCAGTGTTGCCACTTCTCTCTCTCTATCTCATTGATAATAAGAAATAATATGATGTTATGTTTACTCTACAGTGTACTACCGTGGCCAGTCGCGCGTGAGTCAAGTCGCGCCAGTATCCCTGAGCTCAAATCCTTTCGCGCAATAGTCCAATTGCGAAAAAGTTCAATCGCGCTAAGGTCCATGCGCGCATATATCTTTTCGCGCAACTGGGTTCGCGCAAGAGTCCTTCGCGCGTATGTCTTTCGCGCAAATGTCCCAGATCCTATAAAACTTACCTCAGTGCATTCTTAGCCTTCTGCAGAAACAGTACGTTAATGGCTTCCGACTTGACACAACCATTGGCATTCTGATCAAAAGACTTGGTTTTACCATCCATGGCTTGTCTTATGATCCTGAAAAAAATAAAACACAATCGTACAATTTCAAACATTTGAATGCTATTCCAATAGCATTAATCAGTTTCTCAATAGAAAAATGGGGCCATTAAACACTTTGGTCTTTATTTTTTTAAAGATTTTTTGGAACGATCGGGATGCAAGGTCTATAGGTATTTATGTTATGTTAAACATATAACGAAAATGGTTTTTTTATCAATGCTTTACCTTCCGTAATGCACCGAGGACTGTGGATGCAGACACAAGTAGCATCCTCCTACGACGGCCGCCTCGCATTCACCGCGACTCATAGCGAGATACGCCTGCTCCAGCGCCGCGGTGGAACTGCAGCCTGCCTCGTCGATCACCATCGAAGGACCCTTCGCATTCAACCAATAGGAAATGCGGTTGGCAAACATAGACTTACTGCATCTAAAAACAAAATAAATTATGACCAAAAACCTACAAATGGGTTAGCTGAAGATAAATGTATATTTAGATCAAATAATCTAATGGTACTGTAGGCCTTATGACAGTGGTAACTATTCCGTTATAAGACATCGAAACTCCTTACTACGCTAGGCCAAATCAAAGTAAAAGTGTTACCGCCGTTGTGCAGTACAATCTGTGGTAGTTAGAGTAACTCTTGGATTTGATTCGCACGGCCACGCTAAATTCATCCGGAAAATAAGCAGATAGCACCGCATCTTTTTTAAACTGGTGAATGTGGCAAATAAAGTCTGTATGTAATGAAGTGGATCGTAACTTACCCAGCAATACCCAAGCCTGATCTGGACACCGCGTCATAGGCGGATTGTTTTTCAGCTTCGGAGAAACAGTTTCCTACGAACACACCTATTTTTTTCCCAGATAAGTGCTCGGGATTTACTCCTGTGGACGTCAAAAATTTAATAAAAATTACTAGTTTATGCCCGCGGCTTCCCTGCGTGGAGTTCGGGAATTGCTCACGGGATCTTACTTCTGGGATAATATATAATTTATCTGCTATACCAGACTATAATCTATCTCTTTGCTAAGTTTCATCCAGATCTGTTCAGCCGTTCTGGCGTGATTGAGTAACAAATATCGATCCAGACTTTGGCATTTATAATAGTTTATGAAATATTAGTTTTCACTTTTAAAGTTGAATAGGTAATTAAGAATAGTTAGTGCACCTAAGTATTTCATTTTATTTGAGTAATACAGTTACACTCACGTTTTTTTAAATGTACTCACTTAATCAAATTTATTGGATTTCCATAACATTCCTGAAATAATTTCTTGTATCGGTCATCTAAGCATGATATACTGAATTCACACCGTCAGTCTGTGGGGGGTGTCCTTTACACCCTACAGATCAATCGTATCACAAGCCAATGCGAAAATCGGGATTTTACATGAAATTATATTTACAGACACGTCTACCGCAGAAAAATCCTACCAACTTACTAGTAGGAACATACTCCCGCGTCTCACGCACCCCGCACGCCATGCGCCACACTGCGCACCATGCGCCCGTCAACGTGAATTTCGAAGCCCTATTTGACTCTGATGGGGGATGATTTTTGAAAAACTGTGATTGATGTATCTTATAATTTTGATTGAAAAGAGTGTACATTTTCGAGTCAATCGACCCAGAGAATATAAAGTTTCACAGAAAATTCAACCCCCCATTTCACCCTCTTATGGGTGGAATTTCGAAAAATCCTTTCTTAGTGCATACCTACTCTTCACAAAGACATACACCCTCTAAATTTCATGTCTCTAGGACCGGTTTCGACTGATTGATATACTGATATACCAATCAATAAACCTTATTATATACAAGCTCTTGCCAGAAACTACGCTCACGCGGAGCTAGAGAAGTATGCCACGGGAATGTACTTCCGGGATTTAAAGTGTTGGAAACTTCTTCCGGTAGTATTTTCGTCCTTACTCAGGTCATGATCTACCTGTGTACATCGAAATCTGTTCAAATATTAAGGATAAGGTAACACATACAGACAGGAATACTTCCCTTTTTATAATAATAGTATGGCTTTTATGAAGAATTTTGAAAAATTCAACCCCTAAGCGGATGAAATAGGGGTTGAAAGTGTGTATAGTCAAGCTAGCTAGCAGCGACATCCCCGAAATTATATCTCACCTGCGTCATAAATAGCATGATAGGCCTGTTCGAGGATTTTCCGGGACATGGGATCCATGGTATTTCCGAGACGATAGTGTACCTTGAAGAACTGGGCGTCAAAGCGATCTAGATCTGGCACTGTGCCCATATGCTGAGACGCCTCGGGATGGTTAACTTTCCAACGTAGCTTCTCTGCTGTCACTGGGTTCACCTGCAAGATAAGGTCTATGTAGCCTACGGTTCCGCTGGTAGATTTTAGCATATCTATTATTGTCTAAACTGTCATCGGTTGGTCACCAGTATCAGTTAGCACCTTTGGTAAATTCGTTCCACAGTAATTCGGGGCCATTTAACACCCTTATTATATCATACAACATGTAAGTTTACAAACCTATTTATAAGACCTTAATGTACAATGTTTTTACACAAATAAAATTATTCTATTCTATTCTATTCACACTATCACAATGCAGGGGATTTAAAAAAAAATCGAAGCCAGTCTTGTTTAAAAAATTTTTCAATCCCGCCATTCGTAACGTAACCCAAAAAACATTGTTGAACTGACAAAACTGGTTTGTGAGTGTGTTAGGCAGGTACCCCACAGTTAGCCACGAATCTTTAAACTCTCACCTTGTTGTACAAAATGTCCGACATGTCCTTGACGTGGTGCGAGGAGGGGAAGAGCCCTGACATGCCGGAGATCACGACCCTCTCGCCGTCGGCGACCGACATTGGCGCCAGTGCAGCCTCTCGGAACTCAGTCGCGGGGTGGGGTTGGGGTTGAGCTAGTTCTTGAGGATTTGGCGTCATAGTGGAGTAGCCTGATAAAGTGAAGAGAGTTGACAAGGAACAATTGAAATCATTACCTAAGAATATTTTTTTTAAATCATGTCACTGTCCACCAGCAGGGGACAAACTGTTGGGGGTCATCGCATCTAAATTACGTGTTATTGTTACGTCGTATTATCACTGCGACTCTTGAACGCGGTTTAGATGTGCTGAATGCGTACAGTATTCTTGGTGAAATTCGATCTAATTTAAGTTTTAGTGATTACGATTAGTGATTATGAATGGGTTCAACACGATTCCAATAGGAGCAGAAAAAAAAAATATTTCAATAAATGCAACAGAATTTGCTGATATGATTTTTGTAAATACAAAATGAACGGCTACAACTTACTTGGTGCAGATCGAGGATTATAAATACTGTAATGAAGGACTACAGAACCTAGACTTGTCTACTACTGTACTTGTGCAACAGTTTTATAAACTGATGAGGAGTACCTATAGAATCAATTTAAATACATTTCCTTACAAACACAATGATTAATTTGCATTTAACATTGGCGCATTAGGATAAATTAATATTCTGCGCATTTGATTAACTTTAATGTGATTTACATAACCCTGGATCCGTCGCGTGGGATGTTTGGAAGCCTGGCTTTTACATAATTCTCAAATATGCACTCTTACAATGCCTCGTATCCTTTACCGATAACTTCCTAAAAATAAATACTCGCGCCGGTGACATTTAACCTACGCATACGCACCGTGACCATGTTCATGTTAAATCTACGCACGCACGGCCAAATTTCTTGCCACTAACACAGTTCTTAAGTACTTCTTTACTAACCCATAATGGATCTTATTGTACGAAATAAATAATTATTTGATTTGATTTAATCTACAAGTGTGTTTCTGCGCGGGACTCTGAGTTGATACCTATGAGAAAGCGGTATATTCACTGTCTAAGTCGAACATATTCGAGATGGTCCAAAGTAATAACTTACTAAATTTTTGCTGTTTGAATTTTATTTTATTTTAGTCTTTATTTTTTGTTGGTCTCAAATTTTATAATTATAAGAAGGTAAGAAATTGTTTAGATTTTGTAAAAATAAAGTTAATCTTACGACGAAGGCAACAAAATCTTTGCACGGAAGTAATAAGTACTACGTACGATCGCGACGGTCAGTCAAACTTTATAAAACCCGTTTACGCCGATCTCTCATTGTATAGGACATCTAAAGCGAGGCCAAGTTATACTGGAAATTTGCAGTTTCATGTGCCGCCGTGTGGTGTGTACAACAGAAATTCATACTTGTATTAAAAATTTGCCACCAAAGGAGAGGTTAAAATAATATGATAATTTAGTCTCTTTCTAATAAGTTGACCATTCGTTTTATGTAAAAAGTAGGACATGATGGAAAGGCTGAGAATATAACATTATTAAATTAAATTTAAAAAAATCGTTCGTTTCCGAGGCAATTAAATAATAAAAAAAATGTAGTAATAAGAGAAAGCTTCTAGGCGTCGGTATCAGAAGTAACAGGCACTGGTATATGCATAATCTTAAATAGATAAAGGTGTCTGAAGTAGGAAGTTCCTGAGGTACAGATCACCTCTCCGGCTTAGATATACCATTTTATTTACAGCAATTTACAGCAATTCAACCTGAAGTTTATTTAAATAATAAAATTACTATTATTCGGATTTACTATATTTAATGGTGACCAGTGAAATGATGTATTGAATAAGATTAGTTCTTAGATAATAGGTAGATAAACTTTATCCCACAAAATAAAAACTTTATGGGGACAATACCAAAATAATACAATGACGTTGTCAAATTCAACCAGACCACCTTTTTCCAATATTGCCCGCTCACAAACTAAATAAAATAATTTCGTTTGAATATTAAAACAGGCTAATTAGTCTTTAAAAAAGGCATCGTTCTTTTCGTTTTTGAATATCAAAATACCTATCCAAAAATCAAACAAATTATCATTTGTGTTTTGCTTACTTTGACAGTCGTGGGTAGAAGATTTTCATTTCGTATTTTGATATGTGCCAACCGAAATGACTTTGAATACTAATAATTTAGTAGATTAATAGTCATTGTACCATTGTGCGAGAGGGAAAAGGCTAAACTAACATTGCGAATGGGTTGCCTGATAAAGTTAAGTCAAGGCTACCCTTTATTAAAACTAACGGAATTAATATTTTTTCGAAACCAAACGAAATCAAAATTGAATTACAGTACATATCTACAAAGCATAAGAGCCAACAATCTGCGAGGTTGTCATCTTTTTGTCCCTACCATAGGAGTTATATCCGTAAAAGCAACTGTTTCACTCGCGGGATATCTTAACGTTTAAATGTGACTGCACTTGCATTTGAACTGCGGATCAAAATATTAGTAATAGTCAGTAGTAACATAAATATGGTGAATAGTCAAAGGGCTTGCTTTCAACAGTATTTGTTACAACGCTTCAACTTTTTATTTGCCCGTTCATTAGAGTCCTTGGAAAAGTATCCGCTTCGGCAATCATGGTCTATCTTCTTAAATATGAGATCTAATATAAATCCCATGCTATTCTTCTTCTTTCGATGATTTATCAAACTATTAGCACCCAGGTGGCTACGTTAATCGCGGTATCAGTAGCGTTTTTAACAGTAAGTCCTCTAAAACGCAGGTTTAGGGCACTTTGGGAACTCCAGGAAGTCGGTCATGATCTGGTCGGGAGCCCTGTATTCACAGTTAGTTGCTGCTAATATGGAAGTTCATGTCTATTAGGGGCCAGCCATAAAATTTATGACGTAATTTAATTACGTCATACGTTAAAGGGTCAAAAAATCATAAAATTCGTATGACATAATTTATGGATGGTCTCTTATTTATCACCATTGTTAGAATATTACAGATATACGACTAAAATCTTAAAAGTGCGGAATGAATGTGAGACTGTTCCTAAATTACCCCAGGTTGATAAAATTTTCGTTTTTCCTAAATCATGTAAATATTAGTATTAATGTCGGTTTCCCCCGAAGGGGCCGCCGTCCGCACGGCCCTGTAAGACTCGCCTCCAGACTGGTCGCCTTTCCACCGACTAAGAGAACTGAATTCCTTAAGATAAAGAAGTCCAATGAAACAAGGAAAGGATTGAAAGATAAAGTAAATCAGATTAGGGAATTCATAGTTGATGAAATATATTGAAAATGGTTTCAAAAGGGTAAAACATAACAGGGAGATACAAAGTATATTTATATCGCAACCAATAGTTCTTGTAAATAACCCTTACGCTAGCGTAATAGGTAATTGGTCAGTCGTGACTCACACGATACTTCACATCTATCGACACCTGGAGCACCCAGAGCAACACTTCCATAAGTGACGTAGGTAGCTTTTCAGCGGCAATGCGTCGACATCATGCACTTAGTGAGCATTGTCCCTAACAGTTCTTTCGAACTGGTGAACGTGACAAAGGCGGCTTATCAGGGGCAGAACGTCGATCATCATGCTAACTAGTAGACATGGTCCCTAACAGTCCTTAGACTGGTTATATTATAGCTGTGGTATCAAGCCATTCCAAACCTACTCCATGGATCATGTGCTCTATTCGTACAACTAGCGCATCTGCAAGACACGTGTTCGTGTCAGCCTGACCGAAGCATTTGTCAGAGATAAGAACATAATATTATTCTAGAATCACTATATGGTTGGTCATAATAGGATTGAGAATCAAAACTCAAACGGCAAATTGGATGAACTGTTGGTTAGAGCCAATGAATACATAATCCAAGAATTACCAGATAGCAGAGTAAATTAATAATCAAAATTCAAGAACCATTGTGCAATAGAGTTGAAGATCAACTCTATTGAAACCCTAAAGGCAGCCCCAAAAAAGCGCCCACCCTTCAACACTTCCTAGTGTTGGAGCTGAGGAGGAGAAGTGGATAATTATTGTAATAAAGGACTCACCCAGTCGCTCACCAACAAACACACACACACGCACACTAAATTAGTATAAACAGGGCTGTTAACTCAACTATATTTAACTTATTCCATAATTATCGCACTCTTGCGACAACCCACTTGGACATAGACTCTCGGTATTCACAACGTCTCCTAATTTAACTAAAATAGCTTATCTCGCCCGGACCCTATCGTGGTCTAAGCCCGACTGCCCTGAGTCCACCACCCTTCCTCAGGCCCTAGCCTTTTCTAAAAACACCAAGGTTGGCTTGTTCCCATACTTTTCACAGAATTGGTTTATCGCCCTTTTTGTGCAAACGTCTCAATTGTTTTAAGGGCCAAGGCCGTGTAAAAATCCAAAACATGGTAAGCAGATGTGGCGTTAGTAATTTGTTGAAATATTACATTTGACCTGACAGTTAGCTTTTATCTCTAGTGCTTTTCCCAATATATAAAGAATTTATGCATTTCCAAGTGATCAAATATTGTTTTACAATCCAAAAGGAAGAAAGGACGCTTCATCGTTAATCACAGTAACTTGTCAGGCTGTCAAGAAAAAAAGTAGAGCTTTAATGTGTCTGTAAGTGGCCGATACCGTGTTATAATTTTTGAAATAAGAATAATGGCTAAGATATGTGCTTATTAGTAAGTGACAGACAGTCACAAATGCACTACAATTCCTTGAAAAATCAAACTTATAAGCTTTGTATTTGTCGGTTACACTGCGACGCGACCTTCCTGTTAATTCGAAAGCATCAAGATTATCGACTTTCTGGTTCTATTGCTAAATACATTAAATTCAAGCGTTTGCAGTATTTTTTATTTACTTGTTTTTTGCACATTATCACTTTTGTTTACATCGTTTGTGGCCATCACATTTTTCCATCGGCTGATTGAGCCCTCAGAGCTGAAAGATTTTTTTTTGAATTGTTAAGGAAATTAATCGTTGGGACCTAGTATAGATCATGAGTTGCATCTATAGTTTGTTTTCGTTCATAAACTTTGACAGTGACAAAAGAATGTGCGCTCACGTGAACGAAGCCGCGGGCACAGCTAGTCCGTCAAAATTAAACATAAAATGTATGTTCTAATGTCAATTAATAGCTGTTTATTTTTAGGGACTTTAAAATAGAATAGAATAGAATAGAATAGAATAGAATATCATTTATTTGCAAATATGGGTTATACATAAGTAGGTAGTAGTAGGTTTCCATCAGAGTTCTGCCATATTTCACCATTCGGCATGCAAACATTTCCATTATAAAAATTTGTTAAAATTTAAATTCTTATTGGACATTAATTAAATTAGTTATGTCATTCTCATTAAATAAAATTTAAAAATAAAAATTGTCCGTACCAGTTTAAACAAGAAATACAAAGTCGTGGTCTGAAGATAAATAAACAAACAAACACTAAAATTCCAGGTCATAGACAAAACACAAAATTTATAAATTAAAATTGTCAGTAACAGTATAAACCTACAAAAAATACAAAATCATGGTCTAAAGATAAATAAACAAACAAACAATAAAATTCCAGGTCATAGACAATACACAACTACAAATAATTAATTAATTAAAATTTCGAGGTAGTTTGATAAAAATTGTCCGTTAAAAACTCAGTTACACTGTAGTATGCTTTATCTATTAATAATTTACGAAGTGTACTTTTGAATTGCACCGTTGTCAAGTCTTTCCAAGCACTTGGCAATTTATTATAAACAACTGGGGCCATGCAATAAATACTTTTGCGCATCATAGTGGTTTGACACGGTATATTATTTAATTTTGAATTGTCACGTCTATTTCTTGGGTATACATCTGCCAAACGTTCAAAACGATTTGGATTGTTCTTCACAAACATAGCCACTTCAAGAATATAGATACAGGGAAGTGTCAATATGTTGTACTGCTTGAAAAACGGCTTGCAACTGTCGGTGGTTTTTAGTTTAAACATTGACCGGAGACATCTTTTTTGAGCCTTAAACGCTGTCTCTTTGTCGGTGGAGTTCGCCCAGAAAATGACACCGTAGCGTAAGTGAGATTCAGCTATACCGTAGTAAGCCGCAAGAAGTGCTTTTGTATCCACTATGGCGGATAATCTATGTAAAGCAAATGCAGACGAACTCAATTTTTTACACAACATGTCGATATGTGCTTTCCAATTTAAACTGCAGTCTATTTGTAATCCTAAAAATTTTGTATCAGTTACTTCATCAATGTCGTCATTTTTGTAGTGTATGTGAAGGTTGGGTACACGAGGCATACGTTGTCTAAAGTGCATTATCTTAGTCTTACTTAAATTTATATTCAAATTATTTTTATCTAGCCATTTAATCAAATTGTCAAGAGAACTATTTATGTCCGTTTCATATGTATTTTCGTTTTTACAAGAGATTGTAATGGTACTATCATCAGCAAACATAGTTAAGGGATGTTCAATGGACGTGGGCATATCATTAACATATAATATAAATCCAAAAGGGCCCACAACGCTTCCCTGTGGAACACCGAATGTAATTTTGCGTTCTCGTGACCGTGATATCTCTTCATGTTTATTAATTACATTGATGCGACTGATTTCGGTTATCTGTGTTCTGTTTTCTAAATATGATTTCATTAGTTCGAGTACGTTGCCTCTTATGCCGTAGGCTTCTAACTTATTTAACAATGTATTGTAATGGACATAATCGAAAGCCTGCGTCATATCACAAAATTTGGCACATATGTGAAATCGTTTATCCACATTTCTAATAATCGGAAACAAAAAGTCATAAATTGCCATATCGATGGTTCTATGTTGCCTAAAACCTTTTTGTTCTTCACATAATATGTTATTCTTTTCAATGAAATTAGCTAACTGTTTGTAAATGTACTTTTCGAATACCTTTGAGATGACTGGTATGAGTGAGATGGGTCTATAATATTCCATTAATTCCTTATCTACTTTCTTAAATAGAGGTTTAATTATGGATATTTTTAATGCTTCTGGATATACACCCGTACATATACTGAGGTTGATTAAGTGACTCAGATGACTGCATATCTCAACTGATACTGACTTTATTATTTTAGTGGCGATTCCATCAAAACCTACACTACCAGTGTTTTTTAATGACATTATTATTTTATGCATGTCGTGTGGTGTGCTGGGAGCCATAAACATTGATTTAGCACTTCTAGATGTAATGGATGCTTTTGGTTTATATTCAGCATCTAATTTTGGATGAATTTTGTCAACAAAAAAGTCATTAAAAGCATTAGCGATATCCAAAGGTTTGTGAATAGTTCGATTACCAATTCTTAGTTTTTCAATTTGCTGTTTAGGGATATTGTTATTTGTCCGATTAATTATTTGCCATGTAGTCTTTGATTTATTTTTTGATCGTTGTATTTTGTAATTGTTCTGTGCTTTCTGTGTTAGATTAATAATTTTACTATACAATTTAGAATAAGTAGCAAATTTCTTTTTATTTTCGTGGTTGGGATTCAATCTAGATTGCCATAAGAGTTTTATTTTTTTCTTACTGCACAATTTAACACCATTTGATAGCCATTTGGGTTTATTAAATGTGTTGATTTTGATTTCCTTGAACGGGAAGCATAAATCGTAGAACAATTTAAACGTGTTAATAAAATCATTATAAGCCAAATTAGGATCTTCAGTTTGATATATCTCCGAAAATTTAAGACTGTTTATACAGTTTTTAAATTTCGCTATATTTTCGTCGCAGTAATCCCTTCTAGTTATATGCCAGTATTTTATTCTACATACAGTGGGTATTGGACATTGAAGCAGCTGAGCTGTATGGTCTGACAATGCAAACTCCAAGACGTCTGTTTTCACAGATTTTTTAAAATTATGCGCAAAATTATCAATACATGTCTTGCTAGCCAATCGAGTCGGTTGTTTAAGAGCAAGTTGTAAGTTATAATTTAGTAACACACACTCCAGTGCAACTGAATTTCCATTCGGTTTTAAAATATCGATATTAAAATCGCCTGCAATAACAATATTCTTATAAGGCCGGTTGGATACATCTTTGAGTAACAATTCAAGTTTATTAAAACATTCAGTTATATTCTTAGTATTAGGTACTCTATAGAGACATATGACTATCAATTTATAATTAATTAGCTCAACGCCACAACACTCAAAAACCCCTGGCGATGACATTCTAGCTATTTGTGGTATTTCTTTCCATTGGTGACAGTTATTAATAATGATACACGCTCCCCCTCTCTTTTTATCCTGTCTACTATAACATGCAGCCAAACTGTAGTTTGGTATGCATAGTTGTTTTTCGAGTCCCTTCATGATGAAATGCTCGGTAATACAAACTACATCCACATTTATATTTTTATCACAAAGTTCATTTAAGCATACCGTAAGTGCATTTGATTTATTTAACAAACCTGCAATATTTTGATGTAGAATGCTAATAAATTTATTGGAGAAAAAACAATTCTTTTGGCTCATTTATTGTATTAACCGTATTTTCTTCTAAAATTTCCAGTTGAAGGTTAAACAAGTCCTCAAAGATAGTTTTCATGGCGTAGTCTTTTAAAGCTCCCGATCTTGTGTACGTAGACTGATGATAGCTTAGGTTCAAATTAGAGTCCAGGATATATGCGTACTGATGCGCCAAATTGTCTAAACATAGCATGTTGTTGAAAATTTCAAGTCGTGAATTATATAAAATATTGAAGTTATTGTTAAATTTAAACGTTGGCAATGTAATGATTATATTTGTGTTCTTTATATCCAGCAATGTGTTTTTCATGTATGTTATTATATCAAAATAACATTTTGTCGTTATGAAGTCTTCCTCGCCGATCATAATTATACAGAAATCATTCTTAGTATAATATCTGAGTTTTGACTGTATATCACGTAAAAGTTGCATAATACTTGCGCCCGGTTTACGATAATGACATATTTGATATCTGTCATGAAAATAATCTTCTGCTAAACTTAATATATTCTTATTAGTTTTATTAGTGCTTAAAATACAAATGTTGTTTTTCAATTTATTATTGTTTGTTTGTGTATTCTGCTTTGTCTCTTGCACCTTCGCAGCTTTTGTCGCCATCTGTGGACTGGAATGTGTACTAATATTTTGCTGTCCATCATCACTATTAGTCACTTTTTCTGTCATTGATAAGTCCGAATCTGTTTGCGTTTCTTTATTATTACATCCCGCTTTTTTGGATTGTTTTTTCACCATTTTTTTAGGTGTTGGAGTTTTAGATGTACTTGTACTAGCTATTTGTTTATAGAGGGAATTCTTCCGACTTAAATTTTCAATTTCCTTCTTTAGGTTTGCGTTTTCAAGGCTTAATGCGTCTATTTCTCCATTTGCACCACATAATTTCATTGTGAGCTCCTCAATTTGTTTCTTTAATTGAGTAACTAAATCAATATCATCATCCGATAAGTCTGGCATACTGCATGCAGTGCCATCTAGAGTGAGATTTACAATACTATCATCCAAGTTCATATCGGAGGTCGAACGCGCGCGCGCGCGTCTCATGGTGACGTTTTTGGTTCCACTCATAGTTCAGCTATTTGTCGCTAGATGTCTCTTAACTGAAGTCGATAAAACAGTTCTAGGCTTCAGTTCAGCTACTGTCCGCATGCAGCGCTGACAAGAAGTTTAAATTGTCGAAAGAAAAAACCGTCATCCCATAATGTTCACCATAGTTTTATCACAATAAAAAGTATATTATGTCACTGCTTAGCGATGAACAGAACTTTATTGATGCGACGTAGAATTTTTCGTGGTAATATTTGGTAGAATTGTATTTAATACTTTTAACTGTTTATGCACTGTCACTTTGTTTATAACGTTTGTTTACATCTAAACAGAGATTGTTCTTCAAGATAACACTTGTACGATATATTTATCGGTTAATGTTCACTTTAACTCACAATACGTAATTAGTAATTTGGTATTTATAATTAAATCAATTTATTAAAAACTTTCGGTAAGGAACTCAGTGTTTACGCGACGGCAGCGCCCAGCGGTGAAGACCCCGCGCATCTGAACACGTCACAGAAAAGGCACGACGGCGGATGGAGGGTTAATATTTTTTCGACAATATAATTGTACTGTATTAGCAATATTCAAAGTAGGTTGTGTGAACATTTTGTTGCTAATGTAAATTGTATCTATCTATATAAAATTTGTATGTTTTACTGTAAATCATTTTATCGTTAAATTAATTACAAAAAGGGGAATATTCAAAATGTAGGTAATAATTGATCGGTTAGTTTCCATGCACCCATGATCAGACTGGTCGCAAAAACTATCTGCCAAGTCAGGATTCAGAAGATACGATAACTGGCGACGTGGAAAATTGAGACAAGCTTTAATTTTTTTTCTCGGAAAAACAAGGTTAACCTTTTCTTGTGGTAAAAAACCTACCAACAATGAAAAAGACTTTCTCATGTCAGTTGAAGAAAAAATGGAAAACACCTTCCTTTCAAAGGAGACTGATTTTGTATGGTAAGTGGTATATGGACCAATAGCGTGATGGTATTTCTGTGGAGATACTTGAGTTACATACCACAAACTCCTGGATAAATAACAACAGCCACACGGGTTGATCTTCTACGTTAAGCCGCACTTGTCAGGGTCGGTCTGTGGATGGGTGACATTGAGTTCCATTCATTACATACCGAGTTTCTTCACTACCTCGGAAAGCACGTTAAGCCGTTGGTCCCGGCTGTCATTTGTAGATCTTTGATAGTCGTTACCAATATTCAATGGCCTGCTGGGTTTTGGTGGACTGCCAGATAGGCAGTCGCTCCGTGTAAAATACTGGTATGCAGCTGCATCACGTCAGAATTAAAGCTGACTCCAACATAGTTGGGAATAGGCTAGGCTGATGATAATCATAATACTTATCACAATCTACTTTCACCAACATAGTGACACTACACGCAGCACGTAATTGCATATTTCCGGGATCCTGCCGTTTTGCTGAAAAGATTTTGACAAAATTTCATTACCCAAACAAATTTTAGCAACCTTTTTTATACCATTGCAATATTTAGTACGCATATTTTTATTTGGTCAAATTTTTTCTTGGCAAAATATTACCAAGTATAATGTCATTATGGCATTTGGTCTTTAATGAAATGATTTATTACAGCAAACAATCTTCAGACAATAAACGTTTGGTGAAATGATTTGTAAAGACAAAAAATATTAAGGCAAAAATAAGATTTTTTAGGAACTATATAATTAAAAATGCAATTTTATTTTAATATAATCATTTGTTTAATGCAAAATATTTTTACATTGCAATTTTATTATTTTAGCAATGGACATTAGCAATTTTATTTCGGAGTATGGTAAGGTTAAAAATGGTTAGGTTAGGTTAGGTTAAAACTGTGACCTCCTACGACACGACTTGCATTAATAGAAAAAAAGATTTTGTTTTTAGTAGGTTACTCGGAACTCTACTATTTAGATTAGGTTAATTACTTCTTTAAACAAAATGGGTAGGTTAGGTTAGGTTAAAACTGTGACCTCCTACGCAAAGCCGAGCGAGTGAAGCGAGCGGTGCCGCGGTAGCGGCCGGCGTGTGCCAGAAACGACTTGCATTAATAGAAAAAAGAGATTGTTTTTAGTAGGTTACCCGGAACTGAACTATTTAGATTAGGATAATTACTTATTAGGTTAGGTTAAAACTAGATAGAACTAGATAGTGTTACACATTGAGCGACATTTATGATTTACCTCCTACCCACTTAGCAGTTCACATTTTTGTCATTTTAGCATTTGACTGAATAGGAAAGTGTGAATTGAAAACCTAAATATTTGGCTTATTTGATTTTGCGTAAAAACTGTTATTCCAAATTTGACTAAATAAAAAATGTTAAAAGTACTAGTTGGTAAACAAGCTATAGTTTAAACGTTCATTTCCCAAACATTAGGTTTGCGTTACAATTTTTTATGAATAGATTTTTTGCTAAGTAATAATTTGGCAAATAAAATTATGCGAAAAATTTTTTGGGAAGTGCAAATTTGTCAAATTCCTTTCGGTCAAACAAGGGAGACCCCATTTTTCCATACTCCTGTCTGTGTTTCCATTCTAAGTCGTGTTTCGATATGAATACTGCTGACCACCCGCGGCGCTTAAGTCAATAAATGTCTACCGAACGAACTACTTCTTTAACTTCCCAATACCACGATGGCGAAATTTGGTGAATTGTACGCTCGGCCAAGCTAATTAGTTTACATCGAACACAGCGGTAACTGTCATTGTCCGAGACGGTAATGTTCATACAGCCGCTCATTATTATTGTGTGCGTATACGTAGTCTACCCTACACGGGGTTTATTTTTTTTATCTTTAAACGCGTAGGGTACACGGGTAAAATAAACGGGTTTACAATAAGACCAACATTTTATACAAGTGTAACATGGTCACCATAGCTGATCGGTGTAAGAGCTTGCGTCAGTTAGTGATCTAAGCTCGACGATGTGAGTTAGATCGCAGCTGACGAGTTATTTTTGCTGTTTTTTACTTTTTGTTCTTTATTAAATTAATTTTGTGACCAATAAAATCACTCAAGCAAAAATTAAAAAAGTAATTAAATAAAACCAATAAAATAATTTGATTTTTTATTAGATAAACATTGGTATTTGGTTTGAAAAAGCCTTTTCCTTCCTTTGGTTGTTTTAAGGTTCAATTTGGTGGGGGCTGTACGTTAGCAAAAAAAACTTGTGTGGCTGATACAATGATTAAACACATATAGGCTATAGCTATACATACTAGACGTTCGAATGAGTAGAACACTGTTGTTTACCAGTTTTTTTGACAAATATAAAGTTTTTTGTTGGTAAGGATGGACGTAAATAATTTGTCAAAGTAGGCAGGTATACACGGTTAGTTTTAGGTCGTTCTGGAACCGAAAGCCATAAACTCGATCATCGAACTCGAAACGATTGGGACTATTTTTTTCAAAAAGTAACAATAAAAAAAATCACGAAAAATTAAATTTATTGTTTTTTTTGTTAAATAATGAGAACTCGAAGTAGTAGTTCTTGCGGTAAATGCATATGTATGTGTACGTAACGTATCGACGATCGGCAACACATGCAAACGATACCCATTGAAAAATCCATTCATCGATCAGACAGCTTGATCCGTAAGCCACGCCCCCACCCCACGCTTACACAGTCTAGCCGACGCGATTGGCGCCCTTTCTTCCTAGTGTTGTCGCGCGCTTCGCTGTATTAGGTCACTCACGCGTAACCTAATCACGTGTCAAAAATGATTCGGCAATATGTCTACTCCAATGTGGAGTAATGGGCAATGGTGGATTTTTATGGGATGGCGCACCAGAACTTGGAAGAGGCTAGACTCTTGTATGCTCAGCCGGAACACCTGAACTCACTGCGCGCTCGTGGAATCACCGATCCTCAAGTTCCCTTCACCTCCACCAATCTGGCTGTAACCCAGCGCCTCCTCGATCATGGAATGTTTGGGCAGGCATTATTAATGACCAAATAATAGAGCCTATTTTTATTGAAGGGCACCTGACTGGTGGTTCTTATTTGGATATGCTGCAGAATCTGATACCGGAGTTGCTAGAGGATGTGCCTCTGGCTTATTTACTATCACCATGTTGGATGCCCTGCTCATTATGCGAATTTAGTGCGTGCGTATCTGAACAGTGAGTTTGGTGAGCGGTGGATAGGTCGTGGTGGCCCTGTGGCTTGGCCCGCAAGGAGCCCTGACTTAACCCCACTGGATTTTTATTTGTGGTCTGAGATAAAAAGACTAGTTTATTTCGAGGAACATACCTACTACTCGAGATGAGTTAAGAAGTGCGATTGTGGACGCGTTTAATATTGTGAAAAGTGACAGAGACGCATTAGCTAAATTAAAAGACAATCTCATTAAACGTGCCCGTTTGTGTATCGAGGAATACAGAATACAGGGAAGTATAAATTGTGAATAATGATTATGTTTGTAAATAGCTCAATTTTTTTTAAATACGCCTGCGCCTGTATTTATTTTTCTTGACATTAAAAGTGTACAAGTAAGTAAGTATTTAGATACGTAAAATGTATAACTGACGCGACGTTCCTAAGCCTGTAGAAAGTATGACGGAAAAATTAGAGTTATTGAACTTATAAGTAGATAAACGCAATTTAAATCAAGCAATAATTCGGCGCCGTGTTCTTTAAGATAGGTACATCAACATAAATAAAAATACATACGCGGTAGATAAATAGGCAAACAAATAATAACACGAAAAGCGAATTCAGACTTTATTTCTTAACCGTAAACGGTGAAATTTAGAAATTTCATCAAACTAGGTAAATACGCAGTTTACTATAAAATATTCTGAGAAATCTATTGTATCGTGTTGGAGTGGACTTTACAAGGATGCACAACCGAATTCCACGGTTAACGTTATGAAAATAGGGTCTTTTTCTGTTCGAATTGCCTGCCTTTGTAGAAGCCGCCACTAGCATTGCCGCAACAAAATTGTTTTAAGCTGTAATACTATTTTTTATTTATCATATGGTAGGGTATTGGGTATGTTTCTTAAGTACCTATTAGATCGATTGATCAACACTCGATTCAATGCCTTAAAAACAACTCCCAAGCGTACTCGTCGTTGTGTAGTTGAATAGGTACGAGTATTAGTGATTTCGTGATGCGAGACTGGTGAATTAATTTCTCTCGTTTACGAGGAGACGAGAGATGATGGAGGTAAATGAACTTACACCAACCTTAATCGTACCTGAAATGAAATATCTACTTGCAAGTACTTTTTCAGCTGGTTATTCGTCCGGAGTCCATTGACCCACCGCGAGCGCACGACCTTGCGTTTATGAATGAAATATTGAAACCGCTACTAAGATTTAACTCGAATGACAGAATAAAAGTGATAAATTTCTAACTTCTTTATTTGATGTCTTAAAAAAACAATAACAATGCTAATAGTAACTATTACTCGACTGGAGTTACTATGTTTCGGCTCCAGAACGATGTAAAAATATTCGTGTATAAATTGAATCAAAGAAAAATTATAGGTGAAGTGAATCAACATGTAAGATAGTAAGAAATTATGACAACTTCTAACCGCATAACAAAAACATCACTATACTTTCAATACTTTACGAGTTGTGGTTTTAAAAAGAGGATTAGAGGAGGAGATTATTAACATTTATACCTAACTATTGCTAAGGTTTATATTTGCTCACATTCGCTTAACAAATATGAATATTATTTGCATAAAAATAAGATTCATATTTGTCTACTAATTAAAATAAATTCGACTAATAATGAGTCGGCAAACTTTAGTTTTCTATTACTTCTTGTAACCTTCACCTCATGCTGTTAACCATATTCGCGCAAATGTTACTAAGCACATTGTTATCCCAATTAAAATTGATGTATGACCTTGCAAAGTGTAGTCGGTTTTGTCGTTCCACAGTGGACAGCAAAGGTGCACGCTGGCTTGCTGTAACGTAATCCAGCAGAATGTAGGTGATTTCTCACAGTTTGTGAGCACATATTGTGTGCTGTTGCTTTTACGAGGGTGGACAAGAAGGGATTAGCCTTGTGCCTTGACACGATGTCGTGGTGTCGAGCCGATGAATTTGCCTTTGGTTTTGGCCTAAGATGTTCTACGTCTCCAAAATCCGCATATTGGCGGACCCATAAATGCACGGTTCTCCTCTGTGGATAAAAACAGTATTAATAATAGCTATTATTATAATAAATATATACTAAATTTATATACTAAAAAATACACTATGTTTATACAATATATTTATATATACCTAATTAATTTTATAATAATACAATACATAAATACAAGATATATACTAACATAAGCTTTTCTTAAGCTGTCTAAGGGCTAAATCAAGCTAATTTTCACTTGCAGCCATTTGCATCTTGGAAGAAAGGTATAAACTTTAACATTTTAAAAACTACAGGCTGCCTTGGTAGTGGTTTATCTTTAAATGAAATATGTTCGATGGACAATCCACCGCATCTGAAATTACAAGTGGCTCATTATTATAGCATTGCTCTTCCAATGTGGCACAAAAACATCAAAAATATTATATATTTAGCGTATCACCTGACTGTATCTTCTAATGCTTTAGCGTCAAGTAATGTATCATTCATATTCCCGGTGTCTCTTAACTCAAACAGATGTGTGTTGACATCGATACAAATACGTTTAATGTACTGTGATTGAGAAACTGCGTTATGTTCATGTCTTAAGGTGCACATCTGAAGAGCTCCTTCGACAAAGGTAACCCAATTATTTCGCCAGATTATCTGAGCCTTTGTTAAACTGAGATTAGAGCTGTGGATAGCACGTAAGTCGTCCCTGTAATTTTAATAATATTTTAATGTGTAAAACGTAACATGCTTTCATATTTTTACGTGTTTATTTTTATTATGCACAACCCTCATTGTGCACAACTATCTGTGCTGCAGTAATTTAAACATCAATACTTACTTATACTCATATCCTCTTTCAAACAGCAATTTGTAGATATCCGAACTATTAAGCTTCATTTCATATTCTGTTTCGTTTGAAGGAACTTCCATGTTTGTTCTGACTGCTACTATACGGCCTTCAACCACCAGCATATCTTCATGTGTTACCTGAAACGCGAACATTATCACCCAACATAATCTCTATCTCACCGTTGAGGGTCATAACAAAATCAAGCCATGGATGACTTTTTACAAGCTCTTATTTAACTTGCAATGTTTTTACGTATTTTTGTTTGTATGTTTAAGTCAAATCTTGCAACTGAATTTTAAAACAGTTATCCCCAACCGATCGAGCTAAAATTTAGCATACGTGTCTATTGTTAACTTGGATGGCAATGCATGGTCAGCGAAGTGTCGTCATTCTAAATCTAATATGGCGGGCTTCAAAAATGGCGGACAAGTTATTTTTTATGCACCCCCATGATATGGGTATAATTTAAAAGGGTTTGCTGAGACGAATCGAAACCAGCGAAAACTAAAAAAATAAATCAACCTTTTTTTTCGGGTAGGAAATCATCAAATGACCCCTCTACTAAAACCCATCCATGTTCCTTCTTTGCCCTTTGTGTTCCAGGGCCGCGGTATCTGTTTCGAACAGTCCTGCAGCCCCAGCAGGCATCGGCCCTTGCGAACCTTCCGGTTTGCTGACATCTCTTTGAGGCGCCCGTGGAACACGAACTCGCCGTCGACACGGCGGCCTGTCGTCATATGACGGATGGACGTCGAGCTATCCCATTACTCACCGTCTACAGGCCAGCGTCTACTGTGGCCGGGAGCCACCACGTAGCCCCCGACGCCCGGGACGACTCCTACGGCGACTGGGTCGTGAGGTTCTCTCCCTCTCACGTTCCGCCACCTCCTTCGCTAACATGACTGGACTCTTTTTTCGTTAAGGTGTATAGCTTTGTGTATGTTCGCTTCGAGTATGGTGCAGATTTGTTGAGACCTCTAGCCCTTTTTAGTTTTTTTGTTTAGCCTTCTATCTCATATCTATATATATATCTATCTTTAATTCTTCACTTACCTCAAACCGTCCACTGCCCCTCTGCAGCATGATTACCAGTCGAAGAACTTGGTTGTCGTTCAACACTGGCTGTTTATGGCACTTCACCTTATGAAACTGGACTGATGTTTCTCGTAAAGGCCTGCCAGTTACCATTGATAGTGTGTCCCAAACAAACATTAGTGAGCCACCTAGTGGGAACAATCTGGTACCTAAAACAAATAAGGCGTTATTTTGGATTATAAAACTTTTGCCAAGATGCATTACAAATAAGTTTTATGTAACAAGTTAAATGATTTTTATGAGCATATCAGACAATCCGGCCAACAGATGTCTGAGAAGATGAAAACCCGTTATAACCCGAAGGCAAACAGTAGGGATTTCGACGAGAGTTCACTGGTATGGTTGCATAACCCAGTGCAGAGCAAGAGGAAATCTCCGAAATTGCAAGCAAAATGGGATAGACCATACCGAGTCGTGACTAGGATTAACGATGTCACCCACCGAATACAGAAGGGTCCACGAGGTGCGCCTAAGATTGTCCATGCCCTAAGCCCCGTAGTATCGCGCCAATCGGTCTACGATTGGCGCGACACTACGGGGCTAATGATGCTCGGGACGAGCATGTCTAAGGAGGGGGCAGTGTTACGTCGGTTGCTTTACGAGAACATTCTAAATTACGTGCAAGTCTCGATTGTTGCTGGAAGGACCCGTCTAGAACATTAGAGTCTAGAATGTTCTAGTATAGAACTGTCCAGAAGATTAGAGTCTAGAATGTTCTACTATGGAGCTTTCTAGAAGATTCGAGAAAGTTGTGGAACTTTCTCAAAGGATGATGCCCCACTAAGAACTGTGAAGAAGATTCCTGAAAGTTGTGGAACCTTCTCGAAGGATCGGTCGGCATATAAATAGCCATCGTGTTTGCGGGAACAGTCAGTCTGATTTTGGCTACTTGTGTAGGTACTAGGTGTACGAAGCGAATCGGAGTGAAATAGAAGTACGATATCTAAGTGAATGATGATCAGTAGTGTATTTGTGATTAAGTTTTAAGTGTTTTGTGATTATTAAAGTTATTTGTGGTTTAATCGGTAGTTTTTCATTTATCCCATACCCAGCTCGTAACAATATGTTTATTATAGAAAAAACTGATCACTCGTTGTCTTAATATTCTCTTGCTCATTTGGAATCTCAGTAGTACTAGTTGAGGCAGAGTTGTTATGAGTCTCAATCTTTGTGATTGGCAAAACTTCTTGAGAACCGAATAGTCTGTAGTCACACCTTATCTTGGACATAATCTGGTCAAATATGTTTCTCCATCCGTATTTATTTATTTTCCCAGTATTGTAGGAAAACTTTTCGTGCGATAGGGTAGCATTGCTATCGAAAAAGTATGTGTATTCATTATTTTTTGTCTGACAGAAGGAGGTTATTGAAAAACTGCACTTTATAATTATGTATTAAACCCACTTGACCGTTATTCGAAACCTAATAAAACATGAGAGTAGCATTCTTGACTTCCGGCTAGTACTAGCCGTGCGGAAACAGCCCCACCACTGTCTGCCTCTCGCTCTAACGTCTCTCCCACCATCCCCACCACCACCTAAGGCAGCTCGCGTGCCGATCGCGAGTTAGGCGTCATTGAGTTTGCTCATGTTTTTATACCACCAGGCAGGTATTTAAGTTATTAGGTTTCGAATAAGGTAAGTATGGTTTAATACACATTTTATTTTAGGTAAAATGTCTCTATTAAACCCACTTGACCGTTATTCGAAACCTAATAAAACATGAGAGACGTGTTTGTTATCGCCTGGTGGTGGTGTCGCCAATGTGATCTAAAGTAAATGTGTATTATATTTGCAGTGAAATAACAGAATATTCATTATTATATATTGGTTCTGTATGGTGTCCGGACGTAAAGAATAGCACCATCCCATATCTTCCCGTGGGTGTCGTAAGAGGCGACTAAGGGACTTACCAGTGAATGGGCAGCAGCGTTCTCTGTGGTTTTTTTATAACAAACATACTGCGATCGCCAACCCGCCTGCCAAGCGTGGCGATTATGGCAAAACCCCCCTTGGGGAGGCCTATGTCCAGCAGTGGACGTCTTTCGGCTGAAATGATGATGATGAACAGAATATTGAAAAATCACAATTGTGTTTTAATTTGTTAATCACAACAATAAGTACAACCATCGTTTTACTGTCTGTTTACCTCCTCCTCGGTCACAGAGTCGTCCAGGCCCAGTATGCGCAGGTCTGCGCATTTGATGGGCCTGGACACTCGGGCCTCGTCCGCATTTAGGGACGCTCTAAGCTTTTCAGCCAGAGCGTCAGCGGACGAGCCACGGGTTTCGCCGGGGATCTCCAGCACTCGAGCCCCTGTTGCGGTGACTCTAAGCCGGAGGCCCCCAGTGATCCCGAGCTCCGCGAGATTCACCGTCGCCTTCGCCTTAGCGAGCACGTCGCGGTAGCTCACGCCCTTCTTTTCTGCATCCGGCTGTAGTGTAATCACTACAGCTGCGGTCTTCGGGGCGCTGAGCCTAGCCGCGGCGCTCCGCTCCTTTTGTCGCCGCTTCCGCTCCAGCTTCCGGGCTTTTTTGGCTGCCTTCCGCTCCCTTGTCCTTTCTCCAGCCACCTGCCATCCGCTCTCGGCCGCGGAATGCTTAGGGGGCGGGGGGGGCGGTGGTGGCGGCTGTCTCGCGGGTGGCGCTGGCACAGTCGCCACCTTGCCCTTCTTTTGCGCCGCCGCCTTGCCCTGCCTCAGGGCCGCCGCCTTCTTGGCCGGAGCCGGTTTCGCCGGAGCCGGCCCTTCGAGGGCCGACGCAACCCTGCCGGAGGGCCGGCCAGACGGCCCCGGTGCGGTGGCCGCAGCAGCCGCATATGTGGCCGCCCTCGGTCCCGGGGGCGCCCTGTTTGCCGCCAGGGGGGGGCGCAGTACAATGCCCTCCAGGACGGAGAACCGCGCCTGGAAGGCAGCCAGCTCCTGCCGAACCAGGTTCAAGACCTGGTTCTCAACCGGCACGGGCTGGCTTAGTCGCTGCTGGCCCCCATTTTGGGGCGCCTTGCCGGACTCTCGCAGACCGGCCAAGTCTGCTCGGAGCTTGCGGTTCTCCTCTTCGAGAAGCTCTGTGGTGGCCGTTAGGCGAGCGACCTCCGCCCGCAGTTTGGCCACTTCGTCTGACGGGGGCCTCTGGGGATATCTGGCCTCCGCTGACGCCACGATGGAGGCGATTGCTGCGGGCATGGCCTTATGCCTGGTGGAGGGCTTCTGTTTGTATGAGACAGCCCTCAGCGCCGCCTCCACCTCCTTTGCGAAACCGGCCTTACGCTCCGCATCGGAGCCGCCGTCTGCGCCTGCCTCGTCGCCAGAGGAGCCCGAACGGGCCACCCCGCGACCGGCCACCCCCGGGTGGCGCCCCTCCACGGCAAGCCGCGCCGACCTCTCGGTGGCAGAGAGGCCTCGCCCCTTGCCGCGGATCCCTCCACGCTTGCTAGTGGGGATCTTGGGAGCCGAGGCCAGCTCTCCCTCTGACGACGACCCTCGGTCGCCCTCTGGCCAGGACCGCTTGCGGAAGAACTTTCCGTTCACCGCAGCAGCTCCGGGCCTCCCGCGCCGGGAGCTCTCTGAGCCTCCCGCGCTCACATCGCCGGATGCGGCGCCGGACTCCGACCCCGCATCCCTCTCTTTCCTTCCTTCGCCGTTACCGGCCGCGTTTCGGGTTATATTTCTATCCATATAGTTCCCACGAGTATGGGGGAAATAAAAAGTCCATCTGGGCAGTGCCCCCTGTACCCAGATAAGCCATAGCCAGGCCCGGCAGTGGTTCGCACTAGCAACTGATTTTCCAAAGGAACCCGTCAGCCATACATCTCCTCGCGGTGCGCCGCCGCTTGAGATTCGGGGTAACTTTTTATAGAGGTTTTCTACCTCGCGGTCCGGGTGGTTAAGCCAAGACCCTCGGTCCCAATCAAAGCCGCGAGACGTGATCCACGACACTTCGATGGTGGGATTACGATATCGACGGGGACAGTGAATGACTGCGTCCTTCACTGCCTGCTCGGAGGCAGGGTAAGTGCACACCGAGCCCGCCCTTGCTCCTCCGCTGTGCCCTCTGCTTTTCAGAGGGTCACGCGGAGCAACGCCCCCTTGGTCCATAAAGGACCCCTCCCATGTCAGAATATTAGCCATGGACAGTAACATTCCCCGGCGAATAAGAATCTCTTCCCATTCCTCGGGGAAGGATACTGCCCACGCCCAGGGTGCACCGGCCCGGCAGCTGCTATTCCCTCCCGACGTATCGAAAGGGACCGGCAGCCATCGGGCACACGAGGAGGAATTCTGACAACGCACCCCAGGATGTTGGCCCTGGTTTGTCAACAATCTTACGCACATTTAAAGAAGTGTTGCGCCAAATGTTGAAAGAGGAGTTGCAAGTAATGCAGAAGGAATTCCATTGCGAGTTTCAGAGTCTTCACACAGACCTAGCTCAGCTGCAGGCGGACAGAGACCACATGAGGGGGGCGTTTGAAACTTGGAAAACAGATTGGTCTCTCTGGAGCAGAAAATAACGACCATGAATGGCTCGGGAGCGGTCGAGGAAGTTGCTCAATTAAAGCGCGAACTGAATGACCGGGACCAGCAGCTATTTTCAAGTGACCTGGAAATCTCAAATCTGCCGGAACTGGCTTCGTAAAACCTTTCACATATGGCGAAGCTTATAGCGACAAAGCTAGGCGTAAGCGTGGAAGATCGTGACATAGTGAGCGTGGACCGTATGGGTGGCAGACAGGTGAACGCCACGAGCGCCGCGGGCCCAGTGGAGACCCGACCCCGTACAGTGGTTGTGCGCCTTGTACGCCGCGACCTGCACGACCAGCTGCTGCGAGCCGCGAGAGTACGGCGAGGGGCTAACACTGCGGATCTCGAAATGACCGGTCCACCAAGTAGGTACTACCTAAACGAACGCCTAACAAAGCTAAACCGGCAGTTATTTCGGCGAGCACGGGAGGCAGGCCAACGCCTCGGCTGGCAATTTGTATGGACAAAGCATGGTCGTTTTCTTTGCCCGCCGTAAGGCCGGTGGTAAAGCTAGACTCGTGCGCACTGAGGGAGACCTACGGGAGGTCTTTGGATCCGACGCCAATAATCTCCTTCAGAACTAGTTTTAAAAATATTTTGTTTGGTCTCGTTATGGTACTAATTTCTGTAATGTTTGTATGGTCGAGTCACTTTTTCTTTGTTTTTTGTTGTCGTGCAATGTTTGGCAATGCATGCCTTGACTGTGGGAGGAGCAGGTGTGCAACTTTTATTAATGTAACGTACGGATATTTTCAGCATTACTTCATAACTATTTTAATTCATTTTATTGTATTACTTTGCTGTACCCTTTGTTAGCTAATACTTTATTTTTTTAAGGTATGTACTTTTATTACTCACATGTTTCGTACCTACCCGGTTTGTCTCGCTCGAACCGTATTCTAGATATGTCTAACCATACTTTTTACATAAGCAATGTTGCGAAATAAACACATTAAATTTGGATTACTGAACGCAGGTTCATTATCGACAAATCATGATGAGTTTATTATTACTATGAACCATCATTCAGTCGACGTGATGGCAATTAATGAGACGTGGTTGCTCGAGGGGGAAGAAGGCCGGGCGCCAGTGGTTCCTGGGTATCAGTTACGTCACAGACCACGCCCGGATTCAATCCGTGCGGGGCGCGGGGGAGGAGTCGCGTTTTATGTCAAAACCGGAACCAGCGTTCGAATCAGAGCTCACCCGCATCATTCTCAGGTGGAACAAATGTGGTTGAATATAACCGCCAAAAAAAAGAAGTTGCTGATAGGAACCGCATACCGGCCTCCTTGGTTAGATTTAAATATTTTCCTAGATGCGATCACGGACAGCATCTGTGCACTGGCCCCGTACGACAATATTATTTTACTAGGCGATTTTAATGTAAATATGCTTGACTCAAATAATTCAAAAACAAAAAAGCTCACTAAATTTCTAAATTATTGTAACTTGGAACAAATAGTACTCACGCCTACGCACTTTGTAGGGGAAAGCGCTACCCTGATCGATGTGATATGTACGGACGCGCGGTATCGGGACGTTGCTGTGAACCATATAGCGGAGCTCGGTCATCACTCGTTTGTACAATGCAAAATTGTTTTTAAAAAAGAGAAACCTTTATGTAAAAAGGTGACATATCGCGCGCATAGAGACATATCGGCTGATGATTTCAGGAGGGATCTGGAGGCCATCCCATGGGATTCAATCTGCGAGCTACAGGACGTTAATGACATGGTCCACTCCTCTAATAAACACGTAATTAAGCTTTTCAATGCGCATGCACCTTTGAAAACCAAGGTATTCAAGGCACAACCAACACGATGAATAATTGACATCATCAATTTAATGTTTAAGTTAAGAAATGAGGCCCGCTATCGATATCGTCAAACCAAACTGGAAGCACACAAACGTTATTACCTAGACCTTAAGCACCAAGCAACAGTTGGTTTATTAAATGAGAAAAGAGCATTCTTTACGAAATATATAAATGAAAACATAAGCGACTCAAAATCTCTATGGCATAATATAAAAAAAACACGTGCTTCCAGTGAGTAAGAACGAAGATGTGCTCTTAGAACCGTGTATAAATTCGGCTTTTCTAGATGTTCCGGGTAACCCTAATGTTAACACCACTCAAGAAAACTTTTTTAAATGTAACCGTTTTGGGTCCGCCAATTTTACAATAATGCCAACAGACCCGAAAACAGTTTTAAATATAATAAATAAAATATCCACAAATGCGCAAGGGATAGACGGTATATCGAGAGACATGTTAGCCCTCACACTTCCGCAATAATTAAATATAATTACAGAGATTATAAACAGATCCATAACATCGAATGTATTTCCTGTTTTGTGGCGAAATGCAATTGTTCGGCCTCTTCCAAAAAATAATAACCCACAAAGCTACAAAGATCTTCGCCCCATAAGCATATTGCCATGTTTATCCAAGGTGTTGGAGAGGGTGGTATAATTGCAGGTCACCGATTATCTCGAGGCCCATGGTAAACTGCCTGAACTGCAGTCGGGTTTTAGAAAGGGGCGCGGAACCGCAACTGCCTTGGCAGATGTGTTGGGTAACATCTTGGAAGCTCGGGACCGTGATGAGGGATCTATCCTGGTATTGCTCGACTACTCGCGTGCGTTCGACTCTATAAATATTCCTTTATTACTGTCCAAACTGTCGTATTACGGTTTTGATAGGCGGGCGACGGGTTGGTTTGAAAGCTACCTGACCGGCAGGTCACAACGGGTTGAATTGCGCAAGAAAGACGGTTCCACGTTATCTTCCTCCCCACAAACAATAACAAGGGGAGTTCCTCAGGGATCCCTACTTGGTCCGCTTCTCTATATACTTTATAGCTATAAATGGTGTAGTAAAAAACTGTTTTTATAGATTATAGGTTCTGTACAGAGTCAGGAATTTCCTTAGTGTTGCAGTGAGGAAGAGATTGGTAGATAGCCTAGTACTATCCAAACTAAATTATTGCGACACTGTTTACGGGCCATGTCTTCTTTATTTATTTAACTTTTATTGTTTGAGCACAATATTGGAATTTCTTTAAGAAAAACTCATGGATAACTTGATAGTTGTAATAATACTGAATAATTTAGAATTTTTATCAGCGGAGCCAAAACTGATGCGTACAATTTTTTCTGGTCGGTCTACCTTACAAAAAGTGAATATAAAACAAAAAAAAATGCTGTAGACGCAAAACACAAATGTGATGAATTGCTCTGAAAATATGAGCAGGCGCGAACATAAATTCCCCCCGTTGAAGGATGGAGAGCTTCAACCTTGAAAATCTTCACCAGTAGGGAGAGGGCACAGGCGAACTAGAGATCGACGCACGCAGCCTCTTGCTGTGTTGACATCTGCGACTCGAGATATGCCGTCTGATCCAGGGAAAAGTCTGGCAATACGTCCGAGGCGCCAGTTGAGTGGTGGTGTATTGTCTTCTTGTAAAATGACAAGATCTCCGATGTTTAACTTCTTAGCGTCAGTCTTCCATTTGGTGCGTTGATGAAGTTCGGAGATATATTCCTTTTGCCAGCGCTTCCAGAAGTCTTGCCTTATTTGCTCAAGGCGAGCGTACCGGTTTCGATGGGTGGTTTTCCAATCGTCTTGAACTGGTGTTGGCAGCGCATTGAGTGGTCTGCCAATCAGGAAGTGCCCTGGGGATAAGGATAGGAAATCGTCAGGGGATGAAGACATTGGGCACAGAGGGCGACTATTTAGAACTGCCTCTACTTGTGCGAATAAAGTGCCTATTTCTTCGAAAGAAAGATGGGAATTTCCCATGACTCTTTTGACATGATATTTAGCAGCCTTGATTCCAGCCTCCCAAATTCCACCGAAGTGAGGGCTGTAAGCAGGTATAAATGAAAATTTTATTCCTTCTCCTGTTGCAAACTGAGAAAGAGACTCACTATTTAATTTTAGAAAATTGCTTAGTTCCTTAGCAGCGGCAACGAAATTTCGTCCGTTGTCAGAACAAACCTCCGCTGGTCTGCCGCGGCGGGCAACAAATCGACGAAATGTCATAATAAAAGCTTCTTTAGTCAAGTCGCTGACCGGTTCTAAATGAACGCATTTAAAACGCAAACAAATAAATAGACATAAGTAGCATTTTACTAATCTAGCACCACGTCCTTTGCGATTTAATATAAGAAAGGGACCGGCGTAGTCAATTCCAACAGATTTGAACGGAAAGTCAACGGAGACACGATTTTTTGGTAAGTTACCCATTTTTGGGGATAGAGTTTGCCCACGAACACGCACGCAAGTAACACATTGCTTTACAACGCTTCTAGCTAACCTTCTTCCGTTTAAAGGCCACACAGATTCTCTGATTGATGCCAGCAATAACTGCGGACCAGCATGTAAATTTCGTAAGTGTTCGTATACAAAATAAAGTTTTGTTACTTATTGAGAAGAATCCAACAATATTGGATGTTTTTTACTAAATGAATAATTGGAATTATGTAATCTCCCCCCAACTCTTATTAGATTAGTTGCGGGCTCATAGAAAGGAGATAAGCATAATAATTTTGATTTAGGCAATAGTGATAATTTCGATTGAATTCTTTTATATTCAAGAGGAAAAGATTGTTTTTGTGCAACTCGACAAATAAAAATAAAGGAATTATTTAATTCATGCACTGATAAAGGGCCTACTAGGCGATTGAGTATATTTGATGGTTTTGAGTTGTGTAAAAAGCGTAAAACATATGCAAATGTTCTTTGTAATTTAGAAAAATTTGAAAATACTTTGAAATCGAATGTAGATTCAGGTAAATTAATATAATGACATTTTACTTCAGGTAGCTCAATGTTTTGATTTTGATGCAGTTTTGGCCATTTTGTTTCATCGTTGTGTAAAAACGAGGGGCCTTGCCACCACATCAAATTGTCGCGAAGGTGATTAGCGTTCACACCTCGAGAAATTAGGTCAGCGGGGTTAACGTCTGTGGGAACATGACGCCAATCCTCGCGATTAGTAAGTTCTAAAATTTCAGCTATTCTATTTGCCACAAATGTTTTTAACTTACTTGGGTCATTGTTTATCCAGCATAATACGATATTAGCATCGCACCAATGCGTAATTTTTGTAGGACTAAGTCTTAAGGAGTCGGTAACAGATCGACATAGTTTGGCTGATAACAACGCCGCGCAAAGCTCGAGGCGAGGTATGGTGATGGGTTTTATAGGAGCAACCTTGGATTTTGAACATAATAGCCTCACTGTCACTTCACCATTTTCATTCAGCGTTCTCATGTAAATACAAGCTCCGTAGGCAACTTGAGAGGCGTCGCTGAACGAATGCAGTTCTACGGACCTTGGTGAGTCACCAATTACTTTACGTGGAATATGAAGATCTGCAAGTAACGGTAAGTTTTTTGAGATTTCATTCCAACTTTTCTGTATATCCTCAGGTACAGATTGATCCCAATCAATTCCCTTGATCCACAGTCTTTGAATTAATATTTTAGATTGAATTATGCATGGGCTTAAGAACCCAAGTGGATCAAAAATACGAAGTGATTGCGACATTATAAATCTTTTTGTAATAGTGTTATTTATATTGTTATTTTTTACAGGAAAATTGAACGTGTCATCACTTGGATCCCACCCTAGGCCAAGAGTACTGGAGGATTCACTCAAGGTAAGTTTTTCCTTTGTATTCATTTCTATATTATGACATAATTTAGGTAAATTTGTTTTGTATTTTCGCAGGGGAAGACAAGCTGCATTTAGAGCAGTAGACAGTGCCTGTTGGATGTATATTAGTTGATCTTCATTATCTGAGCCTGTAATGACGTCGTCGACAAAGAAGTCATTTTGTATTATAGTTTTAATTGATTCGTCATCACACTCTTCTCCTACCTGCCACAGACATCTAGTGCTAAGATAGCTGGCACTTGCAGTACCGTAAGTGACAGTATCTAAACGCAAAGTTTGGATAGGATGCGACTCATCTTCTCTCCATAATATTAGTTGAAGATCACAATCATTTGGATCCATAGCAATTTGTCTATACATTTTAGCTATGTCTCCAGTCAAAATGTACTTATACTGACGTGCTCTAATTAGAATGGAGAAAAGAGAATTCTGAAGATTAGGCCCAACCATTAAGAGGTCATTTAGAGAGTAGCCAGAGGTTGTAGGAGTCGAGCCGTCAAAGACTACGCGAATCTTGGTGGACTCACTGTCCTCCTTGAAGACAGCATGATGACATAAAAAGTATGAAGGATTTGGTATTGCAATAGAAGACCTTGAAAGATGTCCTAGGTTAGAATATTCACGTATAAATTCTACGTAATGTGACTTTAGTGTCGGATTTTTACTAAATCTTTTTTCGAGATTTTTGAAACGTTTTTTAGCTTGGTTATAAGAATCACCAAGGCAGTCAGGTGAATCCTTTAGTGGCAACTTCACTCTAAATCTGCCATTACTCAATCGAGTTGTGGTTTTGTGAAAATGTTTTTCACATGCTATTTCGTTGGGACTGAGAATCTTTCTTTGGGGAAGACTCTCGAGTTCCCAGAATTTAGTGAGCATTTCATCCAAGTTGTTGTTTGAAACAATTGCATGATTGCATTGAATATTTTGATTGCATTTTCGTACATTGATAGGGCCGGCTATAAGCCAACCTAATTTAGAATTTTGTAATTTAGGATTATTTGGGCCTAGGGAGCGTTGTCCGCTGACTAGTATATCCCAGAAGATATCTGCACCAATGATCATCTCAATGGACGCAGGTTCATTGAATTTAGGATCGGCTAATATAATACCATTTGGTATTTTCAGATGATGTATATCGACTGAAACCTTTGGAATGTCTCCGGTAAGTTGCTTGAGAACATAGCAAGACAACTTAACTTGGCAAGTGCCATGGATCGATTTCAGGTGAGTAACACAACTTTCTAATACTGTGTCACATTGATTATTTCCTATTCCTATAACGTTTAATGGATTTAACGTATTACACATTAAACCTAATTTTTGTTGCAGGTATTTTGTAACGAAAGTAGATTGGCTGCCACTATCTAACAGCGCGCGAACCCTTTCGGATTTGTTATTTAGAGGATTGTAAACTTCTATAATAGCAAATCCGAAAGGGTTCGCGCGCTGTTAGATATACATATAAATCTTTTTGTAATAGTGTTATTTATATTGTTATTTTTTACAGGAAAATTGAACGTGTCATCACTTGGATCCCACCCTAGGCCAAGAGTACTGGAGGATTCACTCAAGGTAAGTTTTACCTAAATTATGTCATAATATAGAAATGAATACAAAGGAAAAACTTACCTTGAGTGAATCCTCCAGTACTCTTGGCCTAGGGTGGGATCCAAGTGATGACACGTTCAATTTTCCTGTAAAAAATAACAATATAAATAACACTATTACAAAAAGATTTATAATGTCGCAATCACTTCGTATTTTTGATCCACTTGGGTTCTTAAGCCCATGCATAATTCAATCTAAAATATTAATTCAAAGACTGTGGATCAAGGGAATTGATTGGGATCAATCTGTACCTGAGGATATACAGAAAAGTTGGAATGAAATCTCAAAAAACTTACCGTTACTTGCAGATCTTCATATTCCACGTAAAGTAATTGGTGACTCACCAAGGTCCGTAGAACTGCATTCGTTCAGCGACGCCTCTCAAGTTGCCTACGGAGCTTGTATTTACATGAGAACGATGAATGAAAATGGTGAAGTGACAGTGAGGCTATTATGTTCAAAATCCAAGGTTGCTCCTATAAAACCCATCACCATACCTCGCCTCGAGCTTTGCGCGGCGTTGTTATCAGCCAAACTATGTCGATCTGTTACCGACTCCTTAAAACTTAGTCCTACAAAAATTACGCATTGGTGCGATGCTAATATCGTATTATGCTGGATAAACAATGACCCAAGTAAGTTAAAAACATTTGTGGCAAATAGAATAGCTGAAATTTTAGAACTTACTAATCGCGAGGATTGGCGTCATGTTCCCACAGACGTTAACCCCGCTGACCTAATTTCTCGAGGTGTGAACGCTAATCACCTTCGCGACAATTTGATGTGGTGGCAAGGCCCCTCGTTTTTATACAACGATGAAACAAAATGGCCAAAACTGCATCAAAATCAAAACATTGAGCTACCTGAAGTAAAATGTCATTATATTAATTTACCTGAATCTACATTCGATTTCAAAGTATTTTCAAATTTTTCTAAATTACAAAGAACATTTGCATATGTTTTACGCTTTTTACACAACTCAAAACCATCAAATATACTCAATCGCCTAGTAGGCCCTTTATCAGTGCATGAATTAAATAATTCCTTTATTTTTATTTGTCGAGTTGCACAAAAACAATCTTTTCCTCTTGAATATAAAAGAATTCAATCGAAATTATCACTATTGCCTAAATCAAAATTATTATGCTTATCTCCTTTCTATGAGCCCGCAACTAATCTAATAAGAGTTGGGGGGAGATTACATAATTCCAATTATTCATTTAGTAAAAAACATCCAATATTGTTGGATTCTTCTCATTATGTAACAAAACTTTATTTTGTATACGAACACTTACGAAATTTACATTCTGGTCCGCAGTTATTGCTGGCATCAATCAGAGAATCTGTGTGGCCTTTAAACGGAAGAAGGTTAGCTAGAAGCGTTGTAAAGCAATGTGTTACTTGCGTGCGTGTTCGTGGGCAAACTCTATCCCCAAAAATGGGTAACTTACCAAAAAATCGTGTCTCCGTTGACTTTCCGTTCAAATCTGTTGGAATTGACTACGCCGGTCCCTTTCTTATATTAAATCGCAAAGGACGTGGTGCTAGATTAGTAAAATGCTACTTATGTCTATTTATTTGTTTGCGTTTTAAATGCGTTCATTTAGAACCGGTCAGCGACTTGACTAAAGAAGCTTTTATTATGACATTTCGTCGATTTGTTGCCCGCCGCGGCAGACCAGCGGAGGTTTGTTCTGACAACGGACGAAATTTCGTTGCCGCTGCTAAGGAACTAAGCAATTTTCTAAAATTAAATAGTGAGTCTCTTTCTCAGTTTGCAACAGGAGAAGGAATAAAATTTTCATTTATACCTGCTTACAGCCCTCACTTCGGTGGAATTTGGGAGGCTGGAATAAAGGCTGCTAAATATCATGTCAAAAGAGTCATGGGAAATTCCCATCTTTCTTTCGAAGAAATAGGCACTTTATTCGCACAAGTAGAGGCAGTTCTAAATAGTCGCCCTCTGTGCCCAATGTCTTCATCCCCTGACGATTTCCTATCCTTATCCCCAGGGCACTTCCTGATTGGCAGACCACTCAATGCGCTGCCAACACCAGTTCAAGACGATTGGAAAACCACCCATCGAAACCGGTACGCTCGCCTTGAGCAAATAAGGCAAGACTTCTGGAAGCGCTGGCAAAAGGAATATATCTCCGAACTTCATCAACGCACCAAATGGAAGACTGACGCTAAGAAGTTAAACATCGGAGATCTTGTCATTTTACAAGAAGACAATACACCACCACTCAACTGGCGCCTCGGACATATTGCCAGACTTTTCCCTGGATCAGACGGCATATCTCGAGTCGCAGATGTCAACACAGCAAGAGGCTGCGTGCGTCGATCTCTAGTTCGCCTGTGCCCTCTCCCTACTGGTGAAGATTTTCAAGGTTGAAGCTCTCCATCCTTCAACGGGGGGAATTTATGTTCGCGCCTGCTCATATTTTCAGAGCAATTCATCACATTTGTGTTTTGCGTCTACAGCATTTTTTTTTGTTTTATATTCACTTTTTGTAAGGTAGACCGACCAGAAAAAATTGTACGCATCAGTTTTGGCTCCGCTGATAAAAATTCTAAATTATTCAGTATTATACAACTATCAAGTTATCCATGAGTTTTTCTTAAAGAAATTCCAATATTGTGCTCAAACAATAAAAGATTACTGTCCAAACTGTCGTATTACGGTTTTGATAGGCGGGCGACGGGTTGGTTTGAAAGCTACCTGACCGGCAGGTCACAACGGGTTGAATTTCGCAAGAAAGACGGTTCCACGTTATCTTCCTCCCCACAAACAATAACAAGGGGAGTTCCTCAGGGATCCCTACTTGGTCCGCTTCTCTATATACTTTATAGCTATAAATGGTGTAGTAAAAAACTGTTTTTATAGATTATAGGTTCTGTACAGAGTCAGGAATTTCCTTAGTGTTGCAGTGAGGAAGAGATTGGTAGATAGCCTAGTACTATCCAAACTAAATTATTGCGACACTGTTTACGGGCCATGTCTTCTTTCACGTTGTTCGCGCCTGCTCATATTTTCAGAGCAATTCATCACATTTGTGTTTTGCGTCTACAGCATTTTTTTTTTGTTTTATATTCACTTTTTGTAAGGTAGACCGACCAGAAAAAATTGTACGCATCAGTTTTGGCTCCGCTGATAAAAATTCTAAATTATTCAGTATTATACAACTATCAAGTTATCCATGAGTTTTTCTTAAAGAAATTCCAATATTGTGCTCAAACAATAAAAGTTGGCGACCGTGACAGGACTTTTCAAGAAATTCGGTAACATAGTACACGAGTTGCGTCATACTCTGCGATACAAAGGTTACAAGAAGAACGAAAATTGGAGGCTACAAAAATACAAGCAGTCAGCCTGGTCTTCCGTGCCAACGATTCAGCTAAAGATCGTATCGGAAATCCATCAAGACATCAATATCACCAAGTTAAGTGCCTTCCTTTGTTCCGTTCTACCTCACCAAAGTACATCCAAATTCCATACCATAATCCGTTCTAAATTACCTCTAATCCATTAACTAGCCTCTATTAGTGCTATATTCCTTAATTTTATAGGTTTTATCATGCCAAATAAGTAAAGGTAAAGGTACCTACATTTACCGTCCACTATAAAATTATATTTTTTTTTTTTTTCCAATTTCACGTTTTTGTTCATCATCTTCATTTGCAAAATAACGTACACATAAGTAAATAAATTTTATCTTAACTGTCATACTCCTAAACCGATATATTCGGTATTTTCCCTATATTTAAGCGATTTGCCGAAATTTTCAGGCGTTATCCTGTGGCCAAATCGCACGACTAAGCCTGCAGCCATCACTGCCGGTGTGCTGAGTGAGGCCCTGCAGCCAGCTGAAACCAGTCTCCCAGGGGATACCACCGAGAGGAGGAGCGTGAGAGTATCATTATTTTATTTCTTTTCCGAATCAGTGTGGACATTGTCGATATATTCAAGCTCCATTGGGTTGAAGACCAGTACTAAATATTTGATTCACTTACCTAAGCTTAGTTTACATTTGATTACTGTTCAAAATGACGTACGAGGGTGGCGATAAATCCTCTGCTACGGTGTCTTTAAGAGAATTACTAGTAAAACGTAGTTCAATTAAAGGACAAATTACAAAATTTAGAAACTATTTAGATAAAATTACTAAATTACCTGAGTTATCAAATATAGACCTTGCGGAATTGAATTTAAGATTAAATAAGTTTCAAGGATTATCGACAAGGTTTGATGATTTGCAGACAGAGATTGAAGTTTTAAATGCTCCAAATATTCAAGTAGAAATTGATGAGCGAGAACGCATTGAACAAGACATAGTTCAAAATATAGCCATAGCCAAGACGGCACTACAACAATATAGTAGTGATGATGATGGTAAGCGCCGTCAGTCTATCCTTGTAAATGCGGACTCTGATCATCAAAACTTGAGTTTTAGATTGCCTCAAATACAAATTTCCAAGTTCGATGGATCACACTTTCGCTGGCTCGAATTTCGGGACACATTTCTTAGTTTAATTCATAAAAATGAGCGCATTCAAGATATACATAAGTTTCATTATTTAGTTTCATATCTGGATGGCGACGCTGCGCGTGTTATATCAAATCTCGAAGTGTCTTCCGCTAATTACCAAGAGGCTTGGAAACAGGTTTGTGAGCGATACGATAACAAAAGGATTCTCATGAATTATCACTTAGACTCTTTAATAAATATTCAACCAATAACGCGTGAGTCAGATAAGTCTCTTCGGTGTCTAGTTGATAACGTCACTAAAAATCTAAGAGCTTTAAATAGCTTAGGTCTACCTACAGACCACTGGGACATGTTACTTATATTTATTTTATCGCTTAAAGTGGATAGTCGCACCATACTAAAATGGGAAGAATATCGCAACACAATAGATTGCGTGAATGACGTGCCCACTTTGGAGCAATTTAATAAATTTTTAATTGACCGCGCTAATGTACTAGAATCATTTAATCAAAATAAATCTATAAACAACAATAATTCTAAATCACAACAAAACCCACGTCCGGCTAATCAATCAAATCATAATAAATCCTCTTCTAATAAATCAAGCCGTAATCAAAATACCAATGTCTTAGCTTCCACTACACAAGTTCGTAATAATTCTTCAACTGTTTATTTATGTGTAGTATGCAATGGAAATCATAGGATTTATGACTGTCCAACCTTTAAGTCAAAATCCATTCCAGAGAAAATGTCATGCATATCACAATATAAGTTATGTACAAATTGCCTACGCCAAGGTCATCCTGCGTCTGAGTGCGGCATGGGTTCGTGTCGGCATTGCAACCAAAGGCATAATACTCTTCTCCACGATCCTAGCGTATCAGCTAACTGTAACATAACGAACGCAAATAATGACATTAAGGGGGAGACCGTAGTAGCTTTCTCTCAACAAAATAATGGTCATGTATTTTTGTCTACGGCTATTATAGAAGTTTACAATCCTCTAAATAACAAATCCGAAAGGGTTCGCGCGCTGTTAGATAGTGGCAGCCAATCTACTTTCGTTACAAAATACCTGCAACAAAAATTAGGTTTAATGTGTAATACGTTAAATCCATTAAACGTTATAGGAATAGGAAATAATCAATGTGACACAGTATTAGAAAGTTGTGTTACTCACCTGAAATCGATCCATGGCACTTGCCAAGTTAAGTTGTCTTGCTATGTTCTCAAGCAACTTACCGGAGACATTCCAAAGGTTTCAGTCGATATACATCATCTGAAAATACCAAATGGTATTATATTAGCCGATCCTAAATTCAATGAACCTGCGTCCATTGAGATGATCATTGGTGCAGATATCTTCTGGGATATACTAGTCAGCGGACAACGCTCCCTAGGCCCAAATAATCCTAAATTACAAAATTCTAAATTAGGTTGGCTTATAGCCGGCCCTATCAATGTACGAAAATGCAATCAAAATATTCAATGCAATCATGCAATTGTTTCAAACAACAACTTGGATGAAATGCTCACTAAATTCTGGGAACTCGAGAGTCTTCCCCAAAGAAAGATTCTCAGTCCCAACGAAATAGCATGTGAAAAACATTTTCACAAAACCACAACTCGATTGAGTAATGGCAGATTTAGAGTGAAGTTGCCACTAAAGGATTCACCTGACTGCCTTGGTGATTCTTATAACCAAGCTAAAAAACGTTTCAAAAATCTCGAAAAAAGATTTAGTAAAAATCCGACACTAAAGTCACATTACGTAGAATTTATACGTGAATATTCTAACCTAGGACATCTTTCAAGGTCTTCTATTGCAATACCAAATCCTTCATACTTTTTATGTCATCATGCTGTCTTCAAGGAGGACAGTGAGTCCACCAAGATTCGCGTAGTCTTTGACGGCTCGACTCCTACAACCTCTGGCTACTCTCTAAATGACCTCTTAATGGTTGGGCCTAATCTTCAGAATTCTCTTTTCTCCATTCTAATTAGAGCACGTCAGTATAAGTACATTTTGACTGGAGACATAGCTAAAATGTATAGACAAATTGCTATGGATCCAAATGATTGTGATCTTCAACTATTATTATGGAGAGAAGATGAGTCGCATCCTATCCAAACTTTGCGTTTAGATACTGTCACTTACGGTACTGCAAGTGCCAGCTATCTTAGCACTAGATGTCTGTGGCAGGTAGGAGAAGAGTGTGATGACGAATCAATTAAAACTATAATACAAAATGACTTCTTTGTCGACGACGTCATTACAGGCTCAGATAATGAAGATCAACTAATATACATCCAACAGGCACTGTCTACTGCTCTAAATGCAGCTTGTCTTCCCCTGCGAAAATACAAAACAAATTTACCTAAATTATGTCATAATATAGAAATGAATACAAAGGAAAAACTTACCTTGAGTGAATCCTCCAGTACTCTTGGCCTAGGGTGGGATCCAAGTGATGACACGTTCAATTTTCCTGTAAAAAATAACAATATAAATAACACTATTACAAAAAGATTTATAATGTCGCAATCACTTCGTATTTTTGATCCACTTGGGTTCTTAAGCCCATGCATAATTCAATCTAAAATATTAATTCAAAGACTGTGGATCAAGGGAATTGATTGGGATCAATCTGTACCTGAGGATATACAGAAAAGTTGGAATGAAATCTCAAAAAACTTACCGTTACTTGCAGATCTTCATATTCCACGTAAAGTAATTGGTGACTCACCAAGGTCCGTAGAACTGCATTCGTTCAGCGACGCCTCTCAAGTTGCCTACGGAGCTTGTATTTACATGAGAACGCTGAATGAAAATGGTGAAGTGACAGTGAGGCTATTATGTTCAAAATCCAAGGTTGCTCCTATAAAACCCATCATCATACCTCGCCTCGAGCTTTGCGCGGCGTTGTTATCAGCCAAACTATGTCGATCTGTTACCGACTCCTTAAGACTTAGTCCTACAAAAATTACGCATTGGTGCGATGCTAATATCGTATTATGCTGGATAAACAATGACCCAAGTAAGTTAAAAACATTTGTGGCAAATAGAATAGCTGAAATTTTAGAACTTACTAATCGCGAGGATTGGCGTCATGTTCCCATAGACGTTAACCCCGCTGACCTAATTTCTCGAGGTGTGAACGCTAATCACCTTCGCGACAATTTGATGTGGTGGCAAGGCCCATCGTTTTTATACAACGATGAAACAAAATGGCCAAAACTGCATCAAAATCAAAACATTGAGCTACCTGAAGTAAAATGTCATTATATTAATTTACCTGAATCTACATTCGATTTCAAAGTATTTTCAAATTTTTCTAAATTACAAAGAACATTTGCATATGTTTTACGCTTTTTACACAACTCAAAACCATCAAATATACTCAATCGCCTAGTAGGCCCTTTATCAGTGCATGAATTAAATAATTCCTTTATTTTTATTTGTCGAGTTGCACAAAAACAATCTTTTCCTCTTGAATATAAAAGAATTCAATCGAAATTATCACTATTGCCTAAATCAAAATTATTATGCTTATCTCCTTTCTATGAGCCCGCAACTAATCTAATAAGAGTTGGGGGGAGATTACATAATTCCAATTATTCATTTAGTAAAAAACATCCAATATTGTTGGATTCTTCTCAATAAGTAACAAAACTTTATTTTGTATACGAACACTTACGAAATTTACATGCTGGTCCGCAGTTATTGCTGGCATCAATCAGAGAATCTGTGTGGCCTTTAAACGGAAGAAGGTTAGCTAGAAGCGTTGTAAAGCAATGTGTTACTTGCGTGCGTGTTCGTGGGCAAACTCTATCCCCAAAAATGGGTAACTTACCAAAAAATCGTGTCTCCGTTGACTTTCCGTTCAAATCTGTTGGAATTGACTACGCCGGTCCCTTTCTTATATTAAATCGCAAAGGACGTGGTGCTAGATTAGTAAAATGCTACTTATGTCTATTTATTTGTTTGCGTTTTAAATGCGTTCATTTAGAACCGGTCAGCGACTTGACTAAAGAAGCTTTTATTATGACATTTCGTCGATTTGTTGCCCGCCGCGGCAGACCAGCGGAGGTTTGTTCTGACAACGGACGAAATTTCGTTGCCGCTGCTAAGGAACTAAGCAATTTTCTAAAATTAAATAGTGAGTCTCTTTCTCAGTTTGCAACAGGAGAAGGAATAAAATTTTCATTTATACCTGCTTACAGCCCTCGCTTCGGTGGAATTTGGGAGGCTGGAATCAAGGCTGCTAAATATCATGTCAAAAGAGTCATGGGAAATTCCCATCTTTCTTTCGAAGAAATAGGCACTTTATTCGCACAAGTAGAGGCAGTTCTAAATAGTCGCCCTCTGTGCCCAATGTCTTCATCCCCTGACGATTTCCTATCCTTATCCCCAGGGCACTTCCTGATTGGCAGACCACTCAATGCGCTGCCAACACCAGTTCAAGACGATTGGAAAACCACCCATCGAAACCGGTACGCTCGCCTTGAGCAAATAAGGCAAGACTTCTGGAAGCGCTGGCAAAAGGAATATATCTCCGAACTTCATCAACGCACCAAATGGAAGACTGACGCTAAGAAGTTAAACATCGGAGATCTTGTCATTTTACAAGAAGACAATACACCACCACTCAACTGGCGCCTCGGACGTATTGCCAGACTTTTCCCTGGATCAGACGGCATATCTCGAGTCGCAGATGTCAACACAGCAAGAGGCTGCGTGCGTCGATCTCTAGTTCGCCTGTGCCCTCTCCCTACTGGTGAAGATTTTCAAGGTTGAAGCTCTCCATCCTTCAACGGGGGGAATTTATGTTCGCGCCTGCTCATATTTTCAGAGCAATTCATCACATTTGTGTTTTGCGTCTACAGCATTTTTTTTTGTTTTATATTCACTTTTTGTAAGGTAGACCGACCAGAAAAAATTGTACGCATCAGTTTTGGCTCCGCTGATAAAAATTCTAAATTATTCAGTATTATACAACTATCAAGTTATCCATGAGTTTTTCTTAAAGAAATTCCAATATTGTGCTCAAACACACGTACTGAACATTTAATACAACGCGTACAAAATGCATGTGCTCGTTACTGCCTTGGCATACCCCGGAAGCATCACATCACACCGTATCTAAACGAACACAATATCCTAAAAATGGCTGCACGACGGAAACTACACTTATCAGTTTTGATGTTCGGTATCATAAAAACACACAAACCGGAATATCTTTTCAGAAAAATTTGCTGGAGGCACGAGCACTACAGCTACTCTGCTCGTTCCACGGCCAATCCGCTCTCGATGCCTCGACATAAGACCACAGCCTTCAGGGGTTGTTTCAAGTATGCCGCCACTCGCTGCTGGAATGATGTGCCACCTCCCATAAGATCCCTAAAAACAAAAGAAAATTTTAAATTTCATTTGAATAAAGTCCTTTTAGAAAAGCAAAAGTATGAACAGCAAATACATTATAAATAAATACTCACATAAGGTTTATCATCTATCGGCAAGGCATATCAATCCAAGCGGCTCGAGACAGCATTGCGTTTGTCAAGAAATCACATTACTTGTTAGCAAGGTAGCCATCGGCAACGCCCTAGTAACTAATCACGTGAGACGCGTCGCGTGAGCACAGATTGGAAGACTCGTGTGACACCGCGCCACCCTTTTGACGCATGGTACCTACGTCATCGCGCTCACAGGCGCAGAGGACAAATGCGTGGTACAACGAAGTCGTTTGAATCGGCAGCGCGCGCGCAGGCGACGGTGGCGCGAAGGTGGGGTGGGAGCGAGACAAAAACATGTCTGCAATATATTGTATTTGTATTTATTTTGGTTAGCCTGCACACAAACTTGTATATTTTTGTAGTGTTTATTATATTTCCTATAGGTAGTTGTTTTATATTATAAGTTTAACCCAAGTACTGTTTATTTTATTATCATATTTATGTAAAAATATTTATGCTGTCTTGGCTTCCGTACGTTTTTTTTGTTTTATGCTGAGTAACCTGCTTGTCGCAGTCACGACGTGCAAGCTGTTATTTTTTTTCTTTTTTGTTCAGTCCTGTTGAATTTATTTGTTTTGTTTTTTTTTTTTTTTGTAATTTTGTGTTATGCACGTCATGTACCTGCGGCAAATAAATATATTTTCTTTCTTTCTTTCTTCTTTCTCTCTGAGGTAGTTATTAAATCATATACAGTTCTATCAACACTCCTATTGGGAATTATATGACTCATCAGATGTTTCGCAGTCAGTAAGTATGTGGTAGTGGTGGGAGTCAGATAACATTGTGCTATTTAACTGTATTTTTGGTACTTGTTCCTTAAGTGATGGTGTCTTCAAAATAGTTTGCTTTTTCCGGAAAGTAATGCCGGATGAAATGTCGGTTTTAGCATATTTCTTGTTTCTGATACACATCTTACATCTCCATTTCTGTTTTGCTTCTGCGTGTGTCCTTGAGCCGATACGTGTGTTCTGAGTATCCATTGCAATCAAGTGCATATCTGTTATCACAGGCACAGAACACAGGGGTGTAAATTTAATGTCTACGTTCTTTTTACATTTATGACATATTACTAGCGGTGTTATTTTACGGCCGCTACAGACTGCCATTGCTTGATGTACTGATTTGTGACTTTGCTTTTTGTTCCCAGAGAAGTTTTTGTAAATTATAAATATGAAATTTAGATATTCCCAAAAGTGAATTGTTGGTACTGAGGGTTGAACTCGCGACCACTTGAACGACACAAGTTAGTTGGCAAAAGTAGTATGCTCTCACCAGTAAGCAATCGGTGTAATATCTGCTTAGTCGATTTTTTTGACTATTTGCGGCAGATTAAATTTCTTTGCCAAAATACGGTTGAAGGTTCAAAATCGCCTTTTTTCTTTTTGTCGATGTTACGACAGTAGAAGTTCAAACACGAATGAATCACTTTTTCACTTTGTCTTTGATGTTATTGTTTGTATTGCACTTACTATTAGGTAATTGTTTGGTCACAGAATGTTGTATAGGTTGAAAATTAGTTTTTTATTCCATTTTGTCACTTTTATTGTTTTTGTTATGATTGTTATTGGGACGGATTGTGATGTATTGTTTTTGACATAACTTCACAGTTTGTGAATAAAACTCGATGAAAACACTGACACCATGTTATTGCTTCAAGTTTTATCGGTACAATTCTTTTTATACACTTCTATACTCTAATAGTATTTTAAAAATATTTTTATAAGAGCGATTATTTTAACGTCAGGCTCGCAGCGCCATCTAGGGACGATATTATTGTTGAAACAAACACATTAGAATACGATTAACGCTGACTTTGTATATGCTATGTAATTGAAAACATCGAAACGTAGGTATCTACTTAGTAAGGTGACGAGATTTAACAGTCTTAAAATCCTTATTGGATTTATTGGATGTATTAGAAACAGCAATACCGCCGAAAAATAGGAACTTTTATTTAAAGTAAAATTACGTATTTTTAATAATTAATTTTATTGCCGTTCCTACAGTAATTATCAATAATTCTATTAAATTGTAATAAAATACCTACATAATAGAATTCACTTCGAGCACTTCCACGTGCAAATCCTGTACGTCATAGCGAGATCTTGAAAACGTACAAGTCAATCGAGCGAACGAATTTTGGCAACAACGTCGTGCATGTTGGTCAAGGTTAGGAATAAACGGCAACGTAGCAAAAAAACTACCTATTGTATGAACAAAGACATTTATGTTGCCACACAAGGACTGTAGGTTATTCATGCACTTCCGTAGTAATTTAGTATACGCTTTGTACTCATTCTTATTTTTATTTAAGTAATACTTATACCTTAATGATCGCTTAGTATTACAACATTTCTTTATACCTTTTGTTATCCATTTAGGTTTACCATTATTGAGTTTAAGTTGACAGAGTCCCTCCTATTCTCATTTCTGTATAAATTAACAAAAGGCGTGGTGCTAAAATTTTGCAGCTCGCTTCACATCCTGTACTTTTTCAATCCTCCATAAGTTGACAGAGTTCCTCCTAATCTCATTTCTGTAAAAATTAACAAAAAGAACTTAATTTATCCGAGGAACGGTGCAAACATTTTCGAGCTCGCTTTGCTCGCTCTTTTCTACTTTCCGCCTTGCTGCTGCTCTACGCCTAGGCGCCCCTTGTTTTTCTCCTCATCGCTGTCACTGTGGTGAAGCTGTCAACAGCCTTGGACACCACGGCCTTTCATGCAGCCGAAGTGCGGGCCGCTTTGCACGGCACGCGAACTTAAATGATATCATCCGTCGAGCTCTTGTCACCGTCGGCGTTACAGCTTTATTAGAACCAAATGGCTTGGCACGCGACGATGGCAAGAGACCGGACGGCATGTCTTTGTTTCCATGGAAGATGGGTAGGCCTTTAGTGTGGGATGCAACTTGTGTCGATACTCTTGCGCCATCCCATCTTCCTAGCTCATCGTGCTGTGCTGGGGCTGCGGCTGCGGCTGCAGAGAACCTCAAGCGGCGTAAATATAGTAACCTTATTGGTAACTATATTTTCGAGCCGTTTGGGGTTGAAACTCTGGGTCCGTGGGGTCCGAGTGCTCACAGCCTTTTCAAGGACATTTCTAAACGTTTAGTTGACTCTTCCCGTGACCCAAGGGCTGGCTTTTACCTTGGCCAAAGGCTTAGCGTTGCCATACAGCGTGGCAACGCCGCCAGTCTTTTGGGTACATTACCAGTTGACTACGTTGAGGAGGAGTTTTTTGACGCCATTTTTTGAGTTTATTTTTAAGTTAGTTATTTAATATAGGTTATTTTAATTTATGCAAATAAATGATTATGTATCTTTTGATTAAGCACCATTTGTATTTATGAAATCCTATCAAATTCGAACTAAATTAAATTTTACAGGCTTGCTCTTGAATCCTGACTTTTGTCGATAGGCTTTTCTTTAAAAGTCGAAAAAATCATTCGTTGCCTGATTCGACACCGACAAACGAAAACCTAACTTAATATCCGTGGTGGAGTACAAGCTCTTTTTGGGAAGCTGAAGATGCACCCTGTCGGAAATAAACCTGTTGGCGCCCACGACCGTTTTGTATAGGTAATCCAGAGATGGAATCCGGACATATAAATTCGTTTTTTAACCCATTAGTTTCACACTTCCCCCAATCTGCCTATTTTATAAGGTGTGACCCTTTTATTATTATTTTTTTCGCGGTTGAAAATCCTCATGGATGTCCTCCGTCCTGAGGTGGAGAGAGGGGTCTGTCAGCCTTTAACTAACTAAACACCACCCCGGTGTTCCCTTCCCACTCTTGCACCGGGGATCATGGGAACTAGTGCGTCTTCCACGATCCCCGGTAAATTACGGCAGCCGCACCCGCAGCTGCGAGACACCTCAAGTCCACGGGGGGAGTCAGGTGTCGGTCCCGAGTTCTGTTACGAGGGCACGGCGCGGCTCCTCCCTTCCGGTACACTCTGCCAGCGTATGTCGCGCCGTGCCCTCCAGACAGTGGACGCAGTGATGAGACCGAGCCTCCGGCTCCCCCCCTGTTTATGTGACACAGGTACTTCTCGAAGCCATGCCCCGAGAAAACCTGCGTCACCCGAAACAACAGGAAGATATGTTGTAACCCGTCCCAACCAAATTCCTGGCTACGGCCCTGTGTGATCCCCCCCCCTCCCCCCAAATTCTTAGGCTGGAAGCGCGCCACCGTCAGATTGGCTTTTTTATGCTCAGGGTATCAAGTTTTTATGCTTAGTATGTTTGCTGAAAAACCCTCTGGGTTCCCCTACTAATATTTTTGCAAAATAACGATACTGCTTAGTTGAATTAAAACAATAGGAATTATAAACCGACTGCATAATTGCTTCCTTCATTAGCTTTATTCAATAGTTTGTTATTTATTTCTATTAGTTAGCCATTTTAGTTCCCGTATCATAATGAGGGCATTAATAAGGGGATCATGGCCAAATTTCAACAGCTGCACGGGTCGATCTCGAAAGTTAAGCGGTACTTACTGCGGTGGTCCCTGGATGGGTGACATTACAAAGCGAGTTCCCTCTGTGGCAAAAAAGTACGCTAATCCTTTGGTCCCAGCTGTCATTTGTTGATCTTTGACAGTCGTTACGAGTAGTCACAAACGAGGAGGTCTGACAACCAGTCTTACCAAAGGGTATCGTATTACCCGATAAACATTTACAACCCGCCAGAGGGTCGGCTGGTACCCTGGCGGTGGTCTGCTCGGAGACAGGGTGAGAGCACACCGACCCCGCCCTTGCTCCTCCAGTTTGCCCTCTACTTTTCAGAGGGTCACGCAGAACAGCGCGGTTCAAATTGGACCCCCTCCCATGTCAAAATATTAGCCACGGACAGTAACATTCCCCGAAGAATAAGAATCTCTTTCCATTCCTCGGGGAAGGATATTGTCACACCCAGAGTGCTGGCTGAGCCGGTGCTGTTCCCTCTAGACGTTTCGAGAGGGACCGGCAGCCATCAGGCCACACGAGGCGGAATTCTGACAACGCACCCCAAACTTTTGTTTTTTTTTATGGATGTCCTCCGCCCTGGGGAGAGCGGAGGGGTCAGTCAGACTCGTACTGACTAAAACCACACCGGTGTTCCCTCGCACACTTGCGTCGGGGGGCAACGGGATCTGATGCGACTTCCGCTGCCCCGGACTAGTGCCGACCTGCGGGCCTCATCCCGGGTGGGGAGGGGTGAGGTGTAAAACTCCCCCCGTAACGCACCCCAACCTAACCTAACCTTTTTTAATTTTAGGAATCTTCAATGGATTTTCTTCGTAGGGTAGGCGGAGGGGTCAGTCAGACTCCTACTGACTAAAACCACAGGGTGCTCCTCGTCACTTCTGGCTGGGGTGCGGGTACACCATTGCATTCTTTACAATCACCCCAGCATTGACGGTTTGCTTGCGACAAAACTTGCCTCAGGTAAAGGGGAGGAGTGAGCTGGTGAAGAATACTCAATAACCATGCAACAGACTCCGTCACTATCTACAACTTGCAATCAGCCGAATACTGTTCTTAGTGGGCAACAATGTATGTGAAAGAATCATACACTCAAATACTTGTACAAAACAGTTTATTGGTACTCGACACCTTAAAATTTTTATTCGAGACCACTTTCGCCGTCTGTAGCTGAGAATGGAATGAATTATAAAACGAAATATTTTTACCGCGCCGTTATTACTTCAAAAAGTGATCCATGGGTTGCCATAATTAAAAAAGGATAAAATATTTTAAAAAACAATGTTGCAACCCCCAAATAATATTAGTTTTAAATAGTCGATTATTGTGTATGCTAACATTCGGCTAATCCTGACGTCAAACCCGGCCTCGCGTTTTACAAAATCAATAACAAACAAGATAGACAAGGGAAGAGAAAAAAAAAATGCATCATCGGAAAACAAACATTACAACATCTTACTATTAATATTATATACATTAATAAATTAAAATAACCTATATTAACTAACTAACTAAAATTGCGATGTTACTTATCATAAGTAAGAGTTTAATTTGATTGATTTCGTTTTTAATAAATAAGAATTATAAAATTGTAAGAATGTTAGGTACATACGGCGGCACATGAAGAATACATTTCCAGTATAACTTGGCCTCGCTTTGTATACATTTTCTATACAATGAGAGATCCGCATAAACTGGTTTTTTATAGCTTGATTGGCCGTCGCGCGTACCTAATCTTTTACTTGTGGCTAACAATTTTTCAAATTTATTTACAACAAATGTCAACCACTACACATTACATAGATTTTAAAGTCAAAAATAACTGAAAATAATATTGTAACATACCCGGCATGCGTTGCAATTCACTTTTTCCTACCTATTATCTACCTACCGCCTAACTACCTACTACATACTAGGGCACCAAAAAAGCCGTTATTTGGAATCGGTTTCTATTGGTTTCGGGTTTTATATAAAACCGGGTACGCGGGTTTTTCGTTGTTTTTTATTAATTTACAATATGTTTTAGCTCTATTTATTAATTAACAATTACAAAGATTATTATATTGGCCAGGCGCTCGACCAAATGGTGGGAATCCTCAGGAAGGAAGGGACGCGTTTTTGTAAAATAAGGGCAGGAAGTCTAAACTTTTGGAGGCGACTGTAGCTTATGACGGAATGACGTGAAAATCCATCCATCACTTCGGCAGAACTACAGGCACTCAACAAAACAATTTGAAAATTGGTACGACGCCACCTTCGATGCTACAGCACACGCTCAATAGAAAAAGCGATTGAGCAAAACCGGGGCTCGAAAGTGTTTGTCCTCCCTCGCTTGGGAGGAGCCACCTGACGAAGTTGACTAAACCTGGTGGCGATATTGTCGTTTCGAAGCCGTAGATTCTTTCAGAAGTCGAAAACTTCTACGGCCAGTTGTGCGCATCGCATGCATCTTGACCTGATCCCGAAAATGGGGATTCCAGACCCCCCTTAACCCGCCATTTCACAAAAGACCTGCCAGAAGTCAGTCAAGGTGAAATCGAGGCCGTTCTCAAGACTGGAAAAGCCCCTGATGAGGATGGTATAACGACTGAGCTTCTGAAAGCGGAAGGATGTCCTCTATTAGGAGAACTTTATTTTAACTCGGTCCTGTTCTCTGGGAGAATTCTAGAAGCGTGGAGAAGGGACGTGGTCGTTCTTTTCTTTAAAAAGAGAAACAAAGAAAAAAGAATATCAGACCCATTTCGCTCCTTAGCCACGTGCTATAGCTGTTTGCAAGAGTCATCACGAATTGTCTAGCGCGAAGACTCGACGACTTCCAGCCACCGGAGCAAGCCGGGTTTCGAAGAGGAAACACACTGTAAGTCCGACGAGTATAATTGGCCTCTGTGTCTTGCATTTGTGGACTATGAGGAGGCTTTTGACTCTATCAAGATCTGGTCAGTTCTGGAGTCTCTGCAGCAATTCTTACCGACTGCGAACCTTCTGATGAGTCATATGCTACCCCCAATAAATTATCAAGAAGTGTTGACAGAACTGTAACTGACCTAGTATCAGTCTCAGAAATGAAAGAGACAATAGCCCAACTTACAATTAAACTAGAAAGTACAGAAAATGAACTGGGAAATATATTGCTTGAAAACACCGATCTTCATAAGCAAATAAACAAGTTGAGTACAGAGAATAATACTTTGAAATCCTTGTATCATTCCTCCTCCATATTCCGAAGTCCTGTTACAAGCACCAAGAAAAAGAAGCAACCCCTGTTACAACAACACAACGTGCTTTCTTTACCGTCCTCTCCATCGTCATCCACAGTTAATGTCGAAGCCAATGACTACGTAAATATATTGCGCTTGAAACAGGAAATCCTAACCCTACAACAGCAATTAAAGATCGCAGAACAGGAGATTGCAACTCTTACAGAGCGTATATGAATACTAATACAATGTAGTCAGAATGCTTGTGAAATTGACATTCTGGAACCGACGCGGAGTATTGAGAACGTCGCTAGTATAAAGACTTGCACTGCCGTGAATGAGCGAGATGCGATTCCTGGGAGAAAGATTTATGTTTTCGGTACTCAACGTTGCGTCGGGCTAGCAGCAGCCATCACACATGCAAGAGCAAATACACAATTCGAAAAATACAGAGCCGTTGCAGAAACGAAGCCAAATGCACCGAGCTACGCAATAATAGCGAACTGTAGAAATATAAAACTGACAACTAACGACACACTTGTAATTTGCGTAGGTGAAAATGACCATAATATAAACCTAATTTTGTCACAATTACGAATTATATTGAACACATTTAAAAATAACACCATAATTGTATTAAACGTCGTAAATAACGTCTATCTCAATGTTAATAAATTAAACTATTCCATAAAAAATATTTGTAGTAAATATGAAAAATGTCACTTTGTTAAACAAACATCCAAAAACCTGTCTGACATTTGTAAGTCATTGAATTTCATTATAGATTGTAAAGATTATAGTGATAAATATTTGAACCCAAGCGAAATTCGAAAGAGAATAGCGAGTACCAAATCAAGTTTTAAATTGAGCATTGGTCTGCAAGAACCAAAAAAAGGGACAATTCCCTACTACTTTAAGGCACTGTGTCGTCCTGAATCTGCAAAGCCACCTGAAAGTAGCACCTTTATGCAACCCAATGCAAAATGTCTGAAGGGTACAATACCCTACTACTTTCCTGTCCTAAACCAGAATGACTCATTTTTTCGTGACCAAAACAACAAGCAACAATAAGCAACATTTCAGAATATTTCACCAAAATATCGCTAGTGTATTATCCAAGCTAGAACTACTAGAAATTACTATTCAGGAATTAAAAGATACAAATAATGATCCAGATGTAATATGTCTGTCTGAAACTTTTATAAAAAAAGGTTATGAAAGTTATGTCAAAATATATAACTATGAAATGGCGAGTAACTTCTGTAGAGAAAAGCAAAGGGGCGGCACTTGTATTTTAGTAAAAAAAGGATTCAATTACAAAGAATTATCATTTGTAAAAAGCTTTGCAGCACAAAACACGTTTGAAGTCTGCGGGATAGAGCTAATGTGTGGTAAATTAGTTATTATATGTGTTTACAGAACACCTCAATCGGATCCATATCAGTTTATAACTAAATTACACAAACTTTTGCACGATTTGCTAAAGAAATATAAATCTAAAGTAAATATAGTTATAGCCGGCGATTTCAATATAAATACTCTAAAAAAAGGCAACATCACAAATGAGTTGCAAGACTTATCCAACAATCATAATTTGAAAATTCACATCAATGTTCCTACACGTAAATTGTCTTGTATTGACCACATCTTAAGCAACATTGCCAATGCAACTGCTACCGTATTACCTTTACATCTTTCAGATCACGACACAGCGCAAATGCTTAGCTTTCCTACTAAACATAAACCACAAAAAGCACTAATATACCACATTTATAAAAGAGATTATAATTTAGACAATATCCGGAAATTCAAGGAATGCTTGCAAAGCCTTTATTGGTCGGATATATATCTAAACACTGATGCAAAGTCCGCATTCAATGATTTTCATGAACTGCTGTGCCTATTCTACAATCTCTGCTTTCCCAAGGTAAGAATCAAGGTAAACAATAATGCAAAAAATACACAAAAGTGGATCAGCAAAGGGCTAAGACAAAGTTGCAGAACTAAACGTAAACTACGTTATCAGTACTACAAAAATAAAAATTCATCTAATAAAATGAAATATAAAAGTTATTCCCATATGCTTAAGAAATGTATTTATGGTTCAAAAAAGAACTCAAACATAAAATATATTAACACTCATGATAATAAATGTAAAGCTACTTGGACTGTCATTAAAAACGAAATAAATAATACTACCCCCAAAGACAACATAGAAATCATAAAGTTAAATGATACTGTAGTTACAGACCCTGTAGAAATGGCTACTATATTCAACGATCATTATGTAAATGTAACGAATATACCAACACAAAGTGCTGTAAAAAACTCTAGGCAAAATAAATGTACCAACTCAATGTTTCTCAAACCAATGTTGGAAAAAGAGGTGCGACAGGAAATAATGTCTCTTAGCAACACTAGATCGGAAGGCTATGATGAAATAAACACAAAAATCATAAAAGCCTGTTGTAACGAACTGACTAGTATCTTAACTCACTTTATCAATATGTCATTTTTAGCAGGAATTTTTCCCGATATTTTAAAACTGTCTATAATAAAGCCATTATTTAAGAAGGGAGATAAATGTGATATCAATAACTATCGACCCATAACGTTAATTCCTATTTTGTCTAAAATCTATGAAAAATGTATGCATATAAGACTCATTGATCTCTGCAATAAATTCAAAATTATAAGTACCGAACAGTTTGGATTCCAAAAAAACAAATCCACGACATTAGCCATTTTCTCACTTATTAAATCAATACTTTCAAATATTAATAATAATCATATAACTACTGGGCTCTTTTTTGATCTATCGAAAGCGTTCGATCTGGTGTCACACGACATATTACTAGATAAGTTAGAGACTATCGGAATCAGGGGCCCTGCACTTCAGTGGATATCGTCCTATTTAAGTAACAGACAGCAACGTGTCATTATCCATAAAATCAACAAAAATAAAGATATGATACCTTACTCATCAGAATATCGACAAAAATAAATATGGTGTTCCACAAGGAAGCGTTCTAGGCCCGATATTGTTTCTTATATGTATAAATGATATCATACCATGTTTTATGTCATACCACGCGTATGTAGAATCACTACTGCGCTATGGTCTCGTGATGTGGGGTAATAGCACCGACCTGAATAGAGCATTTATAGCTCAAAAAAAGTGCATCAGAGCAATATGTGGACTTCAGCCTGATGACTCATGTCGACCAATGTTCAAAAAGTTTGGTTTGTTACCGTTGCCATCTCTGTATATTTATGAAATAAGTGTGTTCGTAGTTAGGAATAAGGAACTATTTAAGACAGCAAACGATGTGAATCCTCGGAACAGACGAGATTCTTTTATGTTAGTATTGAATGATTTGCCAAGACTTGCTAAATATAATAAAAACTGTCTAACAATGTGCGTCCGTATTTACAACAAGATACCAAGGCACAAGTGGATAAATGAATGTAATTTCTACAGTTTAAAAGAATTTATGGATAAAAAATGTTGAAGCCTTGTAACGTTTTACTTAACCCATTCTTGACCACTGTACCAATTTGGGAACACTTAATAAATGAAGGTAGATAAAAAAGGTTTTGACAATAGTTAATATTATGTCACTGTGTTGTGCAGTCGAGAGTGTGTTCAATAAGTAATAACAACGGATTATACAAATTTGTTCAAAAATCTTTCTTTTTGGCATCACTGAAGTTCGTTATCCGGAGGAAGGTACAGGTAAGCGTGCTTTTGTCATTATTATTTATTACAGATGATGAATATCGTGAATATTGTTTATATTTTCATAAAATAAGTAACTTACCTAAGAACCAAAGCTATTTTATTGCAGTTATTTTACATGTATGTAAAAATATAGTGACATAAATATTGGTGTGCCAATTTGGGTACAATGGCTACAAGTGTACTAAAAATTAACTATTTTATTTACAGAATCAATATGAATAGCAAGCAATATTTTAGTGGCACTAATGATTTCAGGGGCTTAGAAACTATCAGAATAGCAGAGGATAGTGACGACGACTTGGACTATGATTTAGCCATCATTCCACCAGAGCTAAGCGTCGTGACTGACGAAGAAGGTGATGATGATGTGGCACCTAGTGCCCTACTAAACGATGTCCCAGGTAGTATCGAGGTATTCGTTCGCAACGTGGGTACTCTTTCGGAATCCGATAATAGCAAACCCTAAACCTTGGCCAAGTTTGGCTTGAACCTTTGGGTGCTAAAAGGTCACGATCTTCCTTTAGACCGGCCCAACCAGAGCAGCCCACTGTCTCTGTGCGTCGATAGTCATCGAGTCTCCCGCTTTGGCGAAAGTGTTCACCAAATTACTCGACAACCTTCGAACAAACTGACTATAATATTAGTTCTTGAAAATCGCGTCAAGCAGGAACTAAAAGATTTGACACCCGTTTCAATATATGAGAAGCTTTTTGACGAATAAGTTTTTACAATGATTGCTGAGCTTAGCAAGTTGTAGGCCACTCAAAATAATCGTCACAATTTCGATGTACATACACATATACTCATACTGTCGGGCTATCACAATCAACCTCGAGAACATATAATGTACTAGTTTTTAGATGAGGTTATTGGTGTCGCAGTGGTGTCAAAATCTATGTCCAGACACAGATTTAGAGAAGTAAAACGAAATTTGCATAAAACAGTATTTGCACAATGGCGACCAATCACGATTCGTACGAGCCAGTAGGATCCACAAAAAGAAGGTGCATTGAAAGAAAAGAAAAGGCTGATTTGAACATTCCTCATCTGTTCCAAAATAAAATAAAGGTATGGCCGGAGTGGATGAACTTATATGATTGATATGACCATGTCAAATGCATGGCGATTGCACGAAATCGCTAAAGAAGACCTAATGAAGCAGTTACTATTCCGCTGAAGTGTCGCCAGACACTACCTCAAACTATCATCCCAAAGATGTTCTGTTCGCCGCATCAAGCAATATTGAAAGTTTACAGTTGGATGGGGTTGATCACGTCCCTAAAAAGCTTCCAAAATGAGTGCGATGTGCTGTATGCCATATCAGAGGCCGCTGGGCTTGCAAGAAGTGCAAGAAAACCCTGTGTATTGAAAAATCGTGTTTCGCTAATTTTCACTCATAAGGGGCCATTGTGCCAATTTGGGTACACCACTGTAAATTCATGAAAAAAATATATTTGTTATTTTTTTGATTAACTATTTACTCTTGTAGCTACTAAATTTCAATTAATAAAATAATTTTGAAAATCCGCTCAGCAGTTTTGATTTGGCCACGAATGGGTTAACCCTGAAATTTTGCATGCTATGTTCTACCTTAGCTAAACATGTTTGAATTATTTTAATTTTATTGAAAATCATTGTATACCATGTTTTCTGCAAATAAATATTATTATTATTATTATCTCCTTTATTTATCTTCTTACTTACTAATTACATTTTTAAATATTTCTTAACAAAAACCATATAAAAACATTTAAAAATATAAAAAATAGTGGTCCGCCGGTAGCGGGAGCAGGGTCCAAGCTACCGGTGGTTAGGGCTCCAGAGACAAGAACCTCCTCACAATACGAGCCGTATCGAGGAGTACTGCCTTCTGAATCAGGCCCTTGATCCAACCGCCTAAGGAGAGCTTCGAAAGATGGTCATCGAGGCTCTTGGCTATAAGGCCATTGGCCGTCACGACGATCGGCACAATGACAGCCGAGTTCACATGCAACATGTCGACAACCTCGTGTGCCAAGTCGAGATATTTTATTTGTTTCTCTTTCTCAGCTTTCACGAGGTTCTCGTCATGCGGGATGGTAACATCGACTATCATTACGCGGCGCGCTGATCGGTCTATCACTACTATGTCAGGCTTATTGGCGACAATAGTCCTGTCAGTAATGATAGACTGATCCCAGTACAGCGTGACATGGTCTTTCTCGAGAACTGGGTCGGGCACATACTTGTAGTACGGTACCTCAGATTCCACAAGTTTATATTTCAAGGCAAGTTGCTGGTGAATAATCCTGGCTACTTGGTTGTGCCTGTGCAAGTACTCGCCGTTAGCCAGACGAGAACAACCAGAAATAATATGTCTGATGGATTCACCCGGACGGTGACATGCCCGACACACGTCAACCGTCCCGTTCTTCATAATATATTTCCGATAGTTGTTCGTCAACATAACTTCGTCCATAATCGCACAGACAAAACCTTCAGTTTCTCCAAAGAGGTCGCCGAAGCGTAACCAGGACACGGACGCTAGAAAATCTACATCGGGCCCATGAAGAGCCCGGTAGAAGCGCCCGTGAAGCTCCTTGCCTTGCCATACTTCCTTGCGGTCATCCGTAGTAAGTACTTCAGGTTTGTGCCAGTTCTCTTTAGCCATGGACAGCGGGGTGAGTCCCTTGTCCACTGCGACCACATCTCGGTGCATACCCACCTCGACTTTTAAAAAATATTCTCTGAGACTGCACATCTCGCGGTTGTGAAGGGACTTCGCGTTTAAAAACCCTCGACCCCCGCACTTCCGCGGGATGTACAGCCTCATCACTGATGATCGTGGGTGATGCATCCAGTTTGCGGTAAGCAGTGTACGAACTCTCCTATCCAGGGCATCGAGTTCGGTCTGAGTCCATTTGAGTACGCCGAAAGAGTACATTAAAACCGGCATGACCCAACCGTTGAAAGCGCGCACCTTGTTTCCGCCTGAAAGAAGGCTATGTAATACCTTGTTCAGGCGTCCAAAGAAGCGCTCCTTCAACGATTGCTTCATGTCAGTTACGTTAATGCCTAACGCTTCCGACATACCCAAATACTTATAGCTTTCGGATGAGGAGAGGGATCTCAGGTGTATGAAATCCGAGAGCTGAATTCCCGCGGATTCCATAATCTCCCCTCGCTTTACATACATGACTGCACATTTGTCCACACCAAATTCCATCCTGATGGCGCTACTGAAAGTTTCAGTTACTTTCAGTAGCTCCATCAGTTGCAATTTGTTGGGGGCAAAGAGTTTCAGATCATCCATGTAAAGAAGGTGAGATATGACCTGACCACCTCTCCTCAACCGGTAGCCTAGACCTGAATCCTCCAGCAATGTGCTCAGAGGATTCAGGGCTAGACAGAACCATAGTGGGCTCAGACTGTCGCCCTGGAATATTCCCCGTTTAATCCATACAGGTTCATCGTTCCCCTGGATCTGTCGACATCCTGGATATCGAAGGACCGTCCTCCATTGCCCCATACACGACTCAAGGAAGGCGCGTAGAGTTGCATCTATCTTGTACAACTCCAGCACCCTCATGAGCCATGTATGTGGCACCGAGTCGTAGGCCTTCTTATAATCTATCCAGCATGTAGACAGATCCTTGCGGGATCGACGAACCTGTTGGCTAATGGCCATGTCGATGAGGAGTAGCTCCTTAGTGCCGCGGGACCCATTCCTACATCCATTTTGAGAGGCAGACATAATGGAGTTTTTGTCAATGTGTGTATTAATTTTAGCTCTCAAAATGGATTTAAGAAGTTTATAGACCGTAGACAAACACGTGATCGGTCTATAATTTTTGGGTTCCGCGGGACTACCTGACTTATGGAGCAGGTGGGTAACGCCTGTTGTTAAAAACTGCGGTAAGGACCCAGACTCTAAGGATGACTGGAATTGGGATGCCAGGCAAGTGTGTGAACTACTAAGCCATTTGAGCCAGAAGTTGTGCAGTCCGTCCGGTCCCGGTGATTTCCAATTCGGTAACGGACGAACTGCTCTGGCTACATCTAAAGGTGTTATCAAAATTGGCTCCATTTCTGGGATAGGTTCACACACTTGCTCGACATCACGCATCCAGTCAGCCTCAGTATGACAGATGGGTACCGACCAGATGCTGCGCCAGAAAGAACTCGTAGCAGCATCATCCGGGCGGCACACGTCTGTCATATTCTGGTCAGGTCGCTCCCAAGCTCTGTATACCCACCTCTCATCGCTCTGGAACATGCGATTCTGTGAGTATCGATCAACCCGCCGCTTATACCTCCGAATACGGTTCGCCCATGCATAAACTTTCTGCTTCAGGAAGTCGATGCGCTCTGTGACACGGGACATGTATTCTTGAGGACTGATTCCAGTCCCCGAGAATGCCCGCCTTACAAAACGCATCACACGTGGTCGTGTATTGCCCTCCCTGAAGCAGTGTAGTTTGCCGATGAGTACCCTGGCCCCGTCGATGCGGCACTCGATCCTGCGCTGCCAGGCTGGTACGGCTGGTTTTGGTCGAGTAGCTACGTCACAATTTCTAAACTTGACATTAGCTAAACGACATGCCGCAACAGCCCCACAGTACAGGATCGAGTGTGTATCAACGAGGTTCTCGCTGCTCTCGAATAAATTCTTGAGTTGCGAGTCCAAGGCACACACCAGCGCCCTATTTTTATTATGCATGGGTAACCGTGGTAATCGGGGTCTAAGTTCGGTAGGAGTAGAACGATACTCGCGAAGCGCATCTTCCAAAGCGCTCCTCAATCGGTCGTTGCACTGGCTACTTACCACAGCAACCCTATCATCTTCCTCTACAACAGCTGGGTTGAACCGCGGCGGGGTTGCGTCAATAACTGACGCTTGCACCGCGGTTTGTGCCGGAGTAAAGACAATACGGTTGCTCAGTACCTCTGAGCGCAGCCTATCAAGTACGGCGTCGTCCAACATGTGATTGCGTTGGATAACCCGCACCTGATCCGACAGTCGTTGGGCCGAGACGTTGATGGTTGGTTCAAGTACCTGGAACAGAGACAGCATCCCAACACGGTACGCAGTGAGGTTAGTTCCCCCCTCTGTAGACCCGTAGTATGCGCGCATGACGTTCTCGTTAATGGAATGAGTCCATCTCATGCGCTGCACACAACCACCGGCAGCGGGGACCCGGCTCGGGGCCGGATGGCCCCTAAGTCCCAAGCTTCTCGGTGGCCGGCCTCTCCCCTGCCGACGTACAGGTGTTGGCGACGTCGGCGGAGAGAAATACTCGTCGCTCGAGCTCGACGCAACTGCCACTGCCGGTGACACAGGTGATCCGGGGTCCGGCGGCGGCGTGGCGGAGCTGAGCGACAAGTCCGGGGTTGTAAGGCGTTCGTTTCGGTAGGCAGCTCTCGTAATCATTTTTCGGTTATTATCATGATCTTGTATTTTGCATTTTGTATTTGTTGATGACGCCGTTGACAGACGTCATTTTTTTATAAAAACTGTATTTGAATTTTTCACATTTTGGATTTCAAATGGATTATATTTTTATATTGTAGTATTTCCTGTGTTAAAAAGTCTTTAGAGAACTATTGCAAGTAAATACTTTTGTATTAAAAACCAATATTTATATTAAAATTAAAATTTCGTTGATATAACCGCTGATTGACGTACTTATTATTATTATTATTATTTCCTTTATTTATTTTCTTACTCACTAATTACATTTTTAAATATTTCTTAACAAAAACCACATAAAAAAAAAAAAAAATATAAAAAATAGTAGCCCACCGGTATCGGGAACAAGGTCCAAGCTACCGGCGGTCAGGGCTCCAGAGAGAGGAACTTCCTAACAATACGAGCCGTGTCTAGGAGTACCGCTTTCTGAATCAAGCCCTTGATCCAGCTGCCTAACGAGAGCCTCCTCAGGTATTGGTCGAGGCTCTTGGCAATTAAGCCATAGGCTGATACGACTATCGGCACAATGATCGCTGAGTCCACATCCCACATGTCGACAACCTCGCGAGCCAAGTCAAGATACTTGATTTTCTTATCTTTCTCGGCTTTCACGAGGTTCTCATTATGCGGGACCGTTATGTCAACAATCATTGTGCGCCGCTCTGATCGATCCACCACCACTATATCAGGCTTATTGGCTACAATAGTCCTATCAGTGATGATGGATTGATCCCAGTACAATGTGATACTGCCATTTTCGAGAACTGGGTCGGGCACATACTTATAGTACGGCACTTCCGATTCCACAAGGTTGTATTTTAGAGCAAGTTGCTGATGGATAATCCTGGCTACAAGGTTGTGTCTATGCAAGTACTCTCCGTTAGCCAGACGAGAACACCCGGAGATAATGTGACGGATTGATTCGCCTGGACGGTGGCATGCCCGACATATGTAAACCGTACCGTCCTTCACAATAAATCTCCGGTAGTTATTCGTCATCATAACTTCATGCATAATTGCACAGACAAAACCTTCGGTTTCTCCGAAGAGGTCCCCGGAACGTAGCCAGGCTACGGACGCTGATAGGTCTACATCAGGCCCATGCAGGACCCGGAAAAAGCGTCCGTGAAGCTCTTTACTCTGCCATACCTCCATGCGGTCGTTAGTGTCAAGCACTAAGGGTTTGCGCCAGTTCTCTTTAGCCAAGGAAAGCGGGGTGAGGCCCTTGTCCACTGCGACCACATCTCGATGCATCCCCACGTCGGTTTCAAGGAAATATTCCCTGAGACTGCATATCTCGCGATTGTGGAGAGTCTTAGCGTTTAAAAAGCCTCGCCCCCCACACTTCCGCGGGATATACAGTCTCATAACAGAAGAACGCGGGTGATGCATTCGATATGCCGTCAACAATGTACGGACCCTCCTATCCAGGGCGTCTAGTTCTGTTTGAGTCCATTTGAGTATGCCGAAAGAGGACATCAGAACTGGCATGACCCAACCGTTGAAGGCACGTACCTTATTGCCGCCTGATAAAAGACTATTAAATACTTTTTTCAGGCGGCCAAAGAAGCGCTCCTTCAACGATTGCTTCATGTCAGCAACATTGATGCCCAGCGCTTCCGACATACCCAAATACTTATAGGTTTCGGTTGCTGAGAGGGATCTAAGATTTATGGAATCCGAGAGCTGGGTTCCCACAGATTCCACAATCTCCCCTCGCTTTACATGCATGACCGCACATTTGTCCACACCAAATTCCATCCTGATGGCGCTACTGAAAGTTTCAGTAACCTTCAGTAGCTCCATCAGTTGCAAATCGTTGGGGGCAAAGAGTTTCAGGTCATCCATGTAAAGGAGGTGAGATATAACTTGACCACCTCTCCTCAACAGATAGCCTAGACCTGAATCCTCCAGCAGCGTGCTAAGAGGATTCAAGGCTAAGCAGAACCAAAGTGGACTCAAACTATCGCCCTGAAATATACCTCGCTCTATCCTTATCGGCTCGCTATTCCTTTGGATTTGCCGACATCCTGGATAGCGAAGGACTGTCCTCCATTGCCCCATACATGACATCAGGAAGGTGCGCAGAGTTGCATCAACTTTATACAACTCTAGCACCCTCATTAGCCATGTATGTGGCACCGAGTCATAGGTCTTCTTATAGTCTATCCAACATGTCGACAGATACATTCGGGAACGGCGAACCTGTTGACTAATGGCCATATCAATGAGGAGTAGCTCCTTAGTACCGCGGAACCCGTTCCTACATCCATTTTGAGAAGCGGACATGATAGAATTGTCGTCAATGTGTTTGTTAATTTTAGCTCTCAAAATGGATGTAAGAACTTTATAGACCGTCGGAAGACAGGTAATCGGTCTATAATTTTTGGGCTCCGCAGTACTACCCGATTTATGGAGCAGGTGGGTAATACCTATTGTCAGGAACTCTGGCAGCGACCCTGACTCTAAGGCTGACTGGAACAGGATCGCCAGGCGAGCGTGCGACCTTGTGAACCATTTAATCCAAAAGTTGTGCAGTCCATCCGGCCCTGGAGATTTCCAGTTAGGCAACGGACGGACTGCACGAACTACGTCTTGGGGGCTGATAGTGATTGCCCCAATTTCTGGTACTAGATCGCACGCTCGCTCGACCCCCCGAGTCCATTCACCCTCGGTATGGCTAACAGGCACCGACCAGATGCTGCGCCAGAACGAACACATGGCATCATCATCCGGTAGGCGCGTGTCAGCCAAACCTTGGTCCGGTCGCTCCCAAGCCCTGTATACCCACCTTTCATCTCTTTGAAAAGTGCGATTCTGAGTGTATCGGTCCACCCGCCGCTTATACCTACGAATACGGTTTGCCCATGCATACACTTTCTGCTTCAGGAAGTCGATGCGCTCTGTGATACGGGACATGTAGTCTCGAGGACTAATATCAGTCCCGAGAACGCCCGCCTCACAAAACACATCACTCTAGGACGAGTATTGCCCTCCCTGAAGCAGATCAGTTTGCCGATGAGTGCTCTGGCCCCACCAATACGTCGTTCAATCCTGTACTGCCATGGCGGTACGGCTGGTTTAGGTCGTGTAGCTCTGTCATCAGAAAATTTGACATGAGCTACACGACATGCCGCTACAGCCGCACAATACAGGATTGAGTGAGCATCGGTGAGGTCTTCGCAGTTATCAAAATAGTTTGACAACTGCGAATCCAGAACAGCCACCAGCGCCCTATTTTTGTTAGGCATGGGCAAACGAGGTATGCGTGGTCTAAGGTCGGGTTGCATGAACCGATATTCTCGAATCGCACCCTCCAAAGCACTCCTCATTTCCTCATTGCACTGGGTACTTACATTAGTAACTATGTCATTACTCACGTCGTTATCGCGATTTGGTATTATGGTAGACTGTGGTGGAACCACAGCCTGCGGCGGCGGCGTGGCAATGACATGGCTACTCTGCATTTCAGTCCGCAAGCGATCAAGTACGGTGTCATCCAACATACGATTACGCTGGATGACTCGCACCTGATCCGATAGTCGTTGTGCCGACACGTTGACAGCTGGCTCAAGCACCTGAAACAGAGAGAACATCCGAACACGGTACGTGGTCAGGTTGTTTTCTTCCTCTGTAGCCCCATAGTATGCGCGCATGACATTTGCATTGATGGATTGCGTCCATCGCATGCGCTGCACACTCCCACCGGGAGCTGGGACCCTATCAGAGGCCGGTGGGCCTCGAGGTCCTAAACCATCCGGCGGCCGGCGTCCTCCCCGTCGACGAACAGGTGGTGGCGTCGTGGGCGGAGAGAAATACTCGTCGCTCGAGCTCGACGCAACTGCCACGGCCGGTGTCACAGCACTCACGACGGGGCTGGATTCCGGCGGCGGCGAGGCGGAGCTGAGCGACGGGTCCGGAGGCGATAGGCGTGCGCGTCGTGCAGCTGATCTCGTCAACATTTTCTTGATTTCATATGTGTTTTTCAAATTTTATGCAGTGACATACGTCATTATTGTTGATTTTTTTTATTATTATTTCCTTTATTTAAATTTTTACAAATTATTTTACATTTTTAAATATTCCTTAAAAAAAATATATAAAAAAACATTTAAAAATATAAAAAATTGTAGCCCACCGGTATCGGGAACAGGGTCCAAGCTACCGGCGGTCAGGGCTCCAGGGAGAGGAACCTCCTAACAATACGAGCCGTGTCCAAAAGTACCGCTTTCTGAATCAAGCCCTTGATCCAGCTGCCTAACGAGAGCCTCCTCAGGTATTGGTCGAGGCTCTTGGCAATTAAGCCATGGGCTGATACGACTATCGGCACAATGATCGCTGAGTCCACATCCCACATGTCGACAACCTCGCGAGCCAAGTCAAGATACTTGATTTTCTTATCTTTCTCGGCTTTCACGAGGTTCTCATCATGCGGGACCGTTATGTCAACAATCATTGTGCGCCGCTCTGATCGATCCACCACCACTATATCAGGCTTATTGGCTACAATAGTCCTGTCAGTGATGATGGATTGATCCCAGTACAATGTGATACTGCCATTTTCGAGAACTGGGTCGGGCACATACTTATAGTACGGCACTTCCGATTCCACAAGGTTGTATTTTAGAGCAAGTTGCTGATGGATAATCCTGGCTACAAGGTTGTGTCTATGCAAGTACTCTCCGTTAGCCAGACGAGAACACCCGGAGATAATGTGACGGATTGATTCGCCTGGACGGTGGCATGCCCGACATATGTCAACCGTACCGTCCTTCACAATAAATCTCCGGTAGTTATTCGTCATCATAACTTCATCCATAATTGCACAGACAAAACCTTCGGTTTCTCCGAAGAGGTCCCCGGAACGTAGCCAGGCTACGGACGCTGATAGGTCTACATCGGGCCCATGCAGGGCCCGGAAAAAGCGTCCGTGAAGCTCTTTACTCTGCCATACCTCCATGCGGTCGTTAGTGTCAAGCACTAAGGGTTTGCGCCAGTTCTCTTTAGCCAAGGAAAGCGGGGTGAGGCCCTTGTCCACTGCGACCACATCTCGATGCATCCCCACGTCGGTTTCAAGGAAATATTCCCTGAGACTGCATATCTCGCGATTGTGGAGAGTCTTAGCGTTTAAAAAGCCTCGACCCCCACACTTCCGCGGGATATACAGTCTCATTATAGAAGAACGCGGGTGATGCATTCGATATGCCGTCAACAATGTACGGACCCTCCTATCCAGGGCGTCTAGTTCTGTTTGAGTCCATTTGAGTATGCCGAAAGAGTACATCAGAACCGGCATGACCCAACCGTTGAAGGCACGTACCTTATTGCCGCCTGATAAAAGACTATTAAATACTTTTTTCAGGCGGCCAAAGAAGCGCTCCTTCAACGATTGCTTCATGTCAGCAACATTGATGCCCAGCGCTTCCGACATACCCAAATACTTATAGGTTTCGGTTGCTGAGAGGGATCTAAGATTTATGGAATCCGAGAGCTGGGTTCCCACAGATTCCACAATCTCCCCTCGCTTTACATGCATGACCGCACATTTGTCCACACCAAATTCCATCCTGATGGCGCTACTGAAAGTTTCAGTTACCTTCAGTAGCTCCATCAGTTGCAAATCGTTGGGGGCAAAGAGTTTCAGGTCATCCATGTAAAGGAGGTGAGATATAACTTGACCACCTCTCCTCAACCGATAGCCTAGACCTGAATCCTCCAGCAGCGTGCTAAGAGGATTCAAGGCTAAGCAGAACCAAAGTGGACTCAAACTATCGCCCTGAAATATACCTCGCTCTATCCTTATCGGCTCGCTATTCCTCTGGATTTGCCGACATCCTGGATAGCGAAGGACTGTCCTCCATTGCCCCATACATGACATCAGGAAGGTGCGCAGAGTTGCATCAACTTTATACAACTCTAGCACCCTCATGAGCCATGTATGTGGCACCGAGTCATAGGTCTTCTTATAGTCTATCCAACATGTCGACAGATCCCTTCGGGAACGGCGAACCTGTTGACTAATGGCCATATCAATGAGGAGTAGCTCCTTAGTACCGCGGGACCCGTTCCTACATCCATTTTGAGAAGCGGACATGATAGAATTGTCGTCAATGTGTTTGTTAATTTTAGCTCTCAAAATGGATGTAAGAACTTTATAGACCGTCGGAAGACAGGTAATCGGTCTATAATTTTTGGGCTCCGCAGTACTACCCGATTTATGGAGCAGGTGGGTAATACCTATTGTCAGGAACTCTGGCAGCGACCCTGACTCTAAGGCTGACTGGAACAGGATCGCCAGGCGAGCGTGCGACCTTGTGAACCATTTAATCCAAAAGTTGTGCAGTCCATCCGGCCCTGGAGATTTCCAGTTAGGCAACGGACGGACTGCACGAACTACGTCTTGGGGGCTGATAGTGATTGCCCCAATTTCTGGTACTAGATCGCACGCTCGCTCGACCCCCCGAGTCCATTCACCCTCGGTATGGCTAACAGGCACCGACCAGATGCTGCGCCAGAACGAACACATGGCATCATCATCCGGTAGGCGCGTGTCAGCCACACCTTGGTCCGGGCGCTCCCAAGCCCTGTATACCCACCTTTCATCTCTTTGAAAAGTGCGATTTTGAGTGTATCGGTCCACCCGCCGCTTATACCTACGAATACGGTTTGCCCATGCATACACTTTCTGCTTCAGGAAGTCGATGCGCTCTGTGATACGGGACATGTAGTCTCGAGGACTGATATCAGTCCCCGAGAACGCCCGCCTCACAAAACGCATCACTCTAGGACGAGTATTGCCCTCCCTGAAGCAGATCAGTTTGCCGATGAGTGCTCTGGCCCCACCAATACGTCGTTCAATCCTGTACTGCCATGGCGGTACGGCTGGTTTAGGTCGTGTAGCTCTGTCATTAGAAAATTTGACATGAGCTACACGACATGCCGCTACAGCCGCACAATACAGGATTGAGTGAGCATCGGTGAGGTCTTCGCAGTTATCAAAATAGTTTGACAACTGCGAATCCAGGACAGCCACCAGCGCCCTATTTTTGTTATGCATGGGCAAACGAGGTATGCGTGGTCTAAGGTCGGGTTGCATGAACCGATATTCTCGAATCGCACCCTCCAAAGCACTCCTCATTTCCTCATTACACTGGGTACTTACATTAGTAACTATGTCATTACTCACGTCGTTATCGCGATTCGGTATTATAGTAGACTGTGGTGGAACCACAGCCTGCGGCGGCGGCGTGGCAATGACATGGCTACTCTGCATTTCAGTCCGCAAGCGATCAAGTACGGTGTCATCCAACATACGATTACGCTGGATGACTCGCACCTGATCCGACAGTCGTTGTGCCGACACGTTGACAGCTGGTTCAAGCACCTGAAACAGAGAGAGCATCCGAACACGGTACGCGGTCAGGTTGTTTCCTCCTTCTGTAGCCCCATAGTATGAGCGCATGACGTTTTCATTGATGGATTGCGTCCATCGCATGCGCTGCACACTCCCGCCGGGAGCTGGGACCCTATCAGAGGCCGGTGGGCCTCGAGGTCCTAAACCGTCCGGCGGCCGGCGTCCTCCCCGTCGACGAACAGGTGGTGGCGTCGTCGGCGGAGAGAAATACTCATCGCTCGAGCTCGACGCAACTGCCACGGCCGATGTCACAGCACTCATGACGGGGCTGGATTCCGGCGGCGGCGAGGCGGAGCTGAGCGACGGGTCCGGAGGCGATAGGCGTGCGCGTTTTGCTGCTGCTCTGGTCAACATTTATCTTCATATTATATATTCGTCTTCTTCAAAATTTTTGTGACAGACAATGTCATTGTGTCAATTCCAAATTGTGGTTTTTTTCTTTGCTTTTCTATTGAATTTCGTTTTCATTTTGGTATTTTTATTTAAAATGCTATTAATAAAACGGTGGTATCGGTTAAATCTTCGGGTATAACTGAAAACGCCACAATGATCTTCCAAACTTAGAACCAGCAAACGGAGCATATCCCATTGCGTCGGGGAGTGAGGCAAGTGTAATTTCCCAAAAAAAAAGGCAAACCCTGCAGTTTGGTAAGAACAACTTTGAGAGGGAGGCTAACAGAAGAATCCAGCTGGGCTGGTTAGCATTTAAGAAGCTTTGTCGGGCCTTTTCGTCACGTATTCCCCAGAGCCTAAAGACTAAGGTCTTAAATCAGTGCGTCCTGCCTGTTATGTTATGACTTACCTGGCCGAAACGTGGACACTAACGGTACGGTTAATCCATAAATTCAAGGTGGCTCAGCGAGCTATGGAGCGGGTTATGCTTGGAGTTTATCCAGCCTACGTTCTGATTTTATTTTCGTTTCTGAATAACTTGTATTTGGACAAATTTATGTTGCGGTTGTGGCTTATTAGTGTGAGCCGTGTGCAGCTATTTAACACCTAATTTGGACTCTCTATCTTTTACCTTGGTGCAAGCCGAAAGTCACATTGAAGCTGCCGACCCTTGGGACGGCTCTCATCCCTTTTACTGACTAAAACCCATCCATGTTCCTTCTTTGCCCTTTGTGGTCCAGGGCCGCGGTATCTCTTTCGAACCGCAGCCCTGGCAGGCATCGGCCCTTGCGGACCCCTTCATTGTTGCTGACATCTCTTTGTCACGCGCGTGGAATACGAACGCGCCGTCGACACGGCCTGTCGTTAAAAGACGGTCGGACGGCGATCTAGCCCATTACTCACCGTTCCCAGGCCCGCGCCTACGGTGGCCGGGAGCGACCACGTGACCCCCGACGCCCGGGGCGTCTCCCGCGGCGGCTGGGACGTAATGCTCTTACCCTCTCACGTTCCGCTACCTCCTTCTCTAGCATGACTGCTTCGCAGAAGGAGGTGACGGCTTCCCATTCTCGCTCGCTCCGGAAAAGGGCTTGCACCAAGGCCGGACGCGAGAGATCGCCGCCACCAATCGCCACTACGAGGAGGCTCTCATCCCTTAGCTCTTCCTCCTTTACCTCTTCCTCCCTTACCTCTTCCTCGTGATAATGGACGCTCTCACGTCGGACATCCAGAAAGAGGCACCCTGGTGTATGCTGTTCGCCGATGACTTTTTGCTGATTGCTAAGAGCGGCCAAGAGGTCCAGAGCAGTTTGGGATGGCAAAGACTGTAATAGAGAATATTGGTCTGCAATTGAGTAGAACCGAAACGGAATACTTGTTTTGCGATTTCGTCGTCCTCTCTAGTCCAGTTCCTTTAACTCTTGCCGCAACGCCCATACCGATCTGCTTCGACTTCCGGTATTTCGGATCGCTTGTCCAAGGGGATGGCAAAGTAGACCGGGACGTAACGCACCTGATCAACTCAGATGGATGAAATGGCGACAGGTCACTGGAACAGCAACTTACGACCCACGGATGCCTCTCAAGTTAAAGGGGAAAGTACACAAGTCCGTGATTACACCCGTCGTACTGTATGGATCAGAATGCTGGGCTGTGAAAAAGATGGATGAAAAACGATTCCACGCAGCGGAGATAAGAATGTGCTACTTTAAGAAAGTCTACATTCACCATTAACACCAACACCAATTCCAATAAACGACCAACCGACCTGTTCAAGATATTTGAATTTTAATGACTTTTTTGTGAATTTTTGTGAAACATTTTGTTTTTATCAGAGCGTGGCGACATTAAAAAAGCTATATTTTATTTATTCCGCTCATCATCAGACATCCAACTTTATTTCTACACGATGTAATGAAACTCCAGGAAGTCCATCCATAATAAGGTGGAACAATCACGGTATAGACGGGATTCCGTCTAGGCGGGAGAATTGACCGCGTTTAGATAATATGCAATTTAACGGGTGCAAAATACCGTGAGGAGATGCTCACACTTATATTCCAACCACACCAGTTGCAAATGGGTCAAGATATATATGATATGCATGATGATGCCCGCCCAACTACGACTCGAGTGTTAACTCAGTAGCTACAGTAACATAATGAAGCGGCCCTGGACTGGCTCACGCAGTCCCCAGATTTAAATCTTATTAAGCACGCCTGGCATATGTCAGAACGAAGGTCTTTACGAATTTTCCCGGGAATCTGCTGCGAAACAGTCCATTTTTCATGCATTTTCGTTGGACATGGTACCTTATACCACAAGGCGAACTTGACAACCTTTTGAGCATGAATAATCTTTGCAGATGTGTTAGAAACATCCTAGATGCTCTTGCAGTTTATTAATTTACATTTTATACAAAATGTATTGTTTCATTTAATTTTATTTCCTGCTTTAATTACCAAAACTGTATTTAAGCAAATCTTTTTTTTATTGTTTTTTAAATTTAAAATACCACTTATAAAACAAAAAAGATAAAACAAAAAAGTTCAGATTTCATATTACATTTTCTGTCAGAGTATAAAATTCGCGCACTTTGAGATGAGGATGTTTTAAGAAACTCTTTATAGTTTTGTTTAAATACGTGAATAACTAAAATATCACTAGACACTTTTGATGTGTGTATGTTGGTGACCACACGATTAGGTGATTAAATTGATTTATATTATTATTCTTCTTATTCCTCACAAGACTACAATAGCGTGACCTATTTCATCGCTGCGGAAACTTTAAGTTATAGTAATACTAGTTCCCTTCCACGTCTGAATGACAGACCATACGATACTCTTGTTTTAAATATAATCCTTAAGGGGCAATTGGCGGCGGCGATGTCTCGCGTCCGACCCTGGTTCAAGCCATGGTCCGGAGCGATAGGAAATTCAAAGCTGTCACCTCCTTCTGCGAAGCAGCTTCTGCGAAGTAGGTGGCGGGACGTGAGAGGGAAAGAGCCTCACGTCCCAGCCGCCGCGGGAGACGCCCTGGGCGTCGGGGGTCACGTGGTGGCCCCCGGCCACCGTAGGCGCGGGCCTGTGAACGGCGAGTCATGGGCTAGCTCGCCGTCTGGCCGTCTTATGACGACAGGCCGTGTCGACGGCGCGTTCGAGTTCCACGCGCGCCTCAAAGAGAAGTCTGTAACAATGTAGGGGTCCGCAAGGGCCGTTGCTTGCCAGGGCTGCGGGACTGTTCGAAAGAGATACCGCGGCCCTGGAACACAAATGGCAAAGAAGGAACATGGATGGGTTTTAGTCAGTAGAAGTCTGACACTCCCTTCTGCTCCGCCCAGAGAATGGAGATATAGGGATGAAAGTATGTATGGGAAACAATTCACTCTTTTAAGTACAAGGATATGAAAATTCAGATATATGCTTTTGCAAAAAATAAAGAATTAAGTGATTCATCGATTTTGTTAAGTTATCTCGAAAATGTGTCTAATGCAGGATGATTTTAAAATGGACATTACTTTTGAAATTTTTGTGCACCTCTTTTTATATGGTTTTAAGGGATTACAAATTTTGTCATAGTCCGTAGGAATCTAATCTGAATATCAAAGTAGGTTTTGCCAGCGGGTTCGCTCGCAATGTGGTCATTAATTAACCCACGGGAACATTTTAATGTATGACCTGTGACAGTCGAGAATAATTTACGAAGATTGTCCCCCTACATCCAAACTTAAAAACTTACTAACTTTACCTCTTGACAATATTAGTATAGAAAAACCAGCCAATTGCGTGTCGGGCCACGCACAATGTAGGGATCCGTAGTTGCCCATCACAATATGCGAATTTGCCTTCAGACGACAATTTTAATGGTGATAATAAAAAACATACTTACATATGCAATTGAAAAACTTGTGCTCCCATACATTATGTTTAGGAAAATATGTTATCCAAGTACATTTTATAAGTTAGTCGACTGTTACTCAACTTGTAAAGCCTACTTAGCTATGATAACTTTCCTTTTAATTTCGTTATATTTACTACCACCGTGAATTTTTTCACATACCCAAACACAACCGTTTAGCTGGTAGAGGGGGGGGGGACACTTGAGTCCAACAAAAATCAAAGCTTAATATTTCACAAACGAATCCCTTAATCGAAAAATGATTTGAACAAACTCGTAATCGTTTTTAGAGACCTATCCAATGCAATACCACACTATGGGGTACGCGAGAAAAATAAAATCCCCACTTTAGGTGTAGGTACAGGAGATACCCTAATAGAAAAACTTTTTTTCAAAAAATAAAACCGATACCATTAATATTTGCTATGCATTTCTTTTACATTGTCAACAAAAATAAACAAATCTAGTTGTACTGTACACATCTGCGTACACCCTCAGCGAATGCAGGAGTTAAGTTACGATATTGTGTAAACAATAAACATCTAAATACAGACTAAAAAGAACTAAAGTAATGATAAAAATAAGACTAAAAGTAAGAAAATATAAACATCTAAACAACGACGACAATAGGACACTTAGGCGTCAAAGTATTCCTCCGCATCGCTGTCATCTGGAAACGTGCCCAGAAGACTGGCAGCATTGCCACGCTGAATAGCAATGCTAATTCTTTGGCCAAAGAAAGAGCCAGCCCTCTGGTCACGCGAAGTGTCGAACAGTCGGCGAGAGACTTCCTTAAAAAGGAGACGCGCACTCGGTCCCCATGACCCGAGCGTTTCGACCCCAAACGGCTCAAAACTGTAGTTACCAATAAGGTTACAGTATTTGCGCCGCTTGAGGATCTCAGCAGCCGCAGCAGCAGCGCATGCACAGCCCGCCGTGCTTGCAAGATGAGATGGCGCAAGGGTGTCGACACAGGTTGCGTCCCACACCAAAGGCCTACCCACCTTCCAAGGCACCAACGTCATGCCGTCTGGTCTCTTGCCATCGTCACGTACCAAGCCGTTTGGTTCTAAAACCGCTGGTACGCCGGCGCTGGCAAGGGCTCGACGAATAATGTCGTTAATGCTGGCGTGCCGTGCAATGCGACCTGCGCTCCTGTAGCAGGACAGGCCATGGTGTCCGAGGCTAAACATTTGCTAAACATCTAAACGATTGCAGAAATCACGGCAGCTTTTGCTGTCTATTATTGAAGAGTTCTTTTGTATATCTCTGAAGATCAGCATCAAATCTTCACCAAATGTAAATGGAACCACCGCCGAATAATATTCTTCCAAATAAAAAAAGAATCATTAAAATCGGTTCTCAATTGGCGAAAATATCGCTGAACATACACACAATGATGATTGCATAATGCCTACGATTATGTGTGCCAATACAATTTGGAGAATTCCCTTGATCTCTCCAGGATCGCAACATCAGAGCCTGACCTGATGACCATGGGAACACATGGGAAGTATACGGTTTCAAAGAATGCCCATAAAATTTGAGGGTTGCCCTTAATTTTCCTGGGACCCCATCATCAGATCCTGACTTATACCTTCCATCATCAGCTCAGCAACATAAGATGATGATGACTAGGCACAAATATCTGAATTGCGCTAGAAAGTACATAATTACATGAAAAACATTGTATGTACCTGTAACGTTCACGATCTCGGTAAAGGTCATGTTCACCGGCTTCTTTGGACTACACAAGTTCACTAATAATTCGTATGCCACTTAACCCATGAATGCTATTAGCGACGGTAATTCGGTCGGTTTTAGGTCTTCTTTTACTGCATTTACCAAGAAATACATGTCAAGCCTATCACAGTATCTCTGACAGCTACCGGTCTTCATGTCTAATTCACCAAATTTCACCATCCTCGTCGCAGATGTGGTATTGGGAAGAAACAAGTAGTTCGTTCGGTAGTCATTTATTGACTAAAGCGCTGCGGGTTGTCAGCAGTGTTCATATCGAAACACAACTTAAAAATACCATATATTACAGACAAGAGCATGGAAAAATGCTATTCCGTGCCGCGTGTAGTGTCACTATGTTGGTGAAAGTAGATTGTGATAAGTATTATCATTATCATCAACCTGGCCTTTTCCCAACTAAGTTGGCCGCACGAGCGTAGATTCAACATGAACTTGCACGGAGCGTATGCGCAGGTTAAATGTCACTGGCGCGAGTATTTATTTTTAGGAAGATACCGGTAAAGGATACGTGGCATTGTAAGAGTGCATATTTAAGAATTTTGTTAAAGTCAGGCTTCCAAACATCCCACGCGATGCATCGAGGGTTACGTAAATCACGTTAAAGTGAATCAAATGCGCAGAGTTTTATTTTATCACAATGCGCCAATGTTAAATGCAAATTAATCATTGTGTTTCTAAGTAAATGTATTTAAATTAATTCTATAGGTACTCCTTATCAGTTTATAAAACTGTTGCACAAGTGCAGTAGTAGATAAGTCTAGGTTCTCTGGTCCTTCATTACAGTAGTTAGGATCCGCGATCTGCACCAAGTAAGTTGTAGCCGTTCATTTTGTATTTACAAAAAACATATCAGAAAATTCTGTTCCACTTATTGAAATACTTTTTTGTTTTTTTTTCTGCTTCTGCGTTCATGCGAATGGGTTCAACACGAGTCCAATAATCGTGTTGAACCCATTCTGTCTTCTAGAAGACACAAAACAATAATACGTAATCGACGACGTCAAACAGCTGGAAGCTTGATCTGTTTATCTTTGCATTTTAAAATAAAAAAAGTAGTATTTTTGAAGTATTTATTGTTTAAACCTAGAGTTTACATAGTCAAAGTCAACATACATTGTTATACAGTGATACAGTGCTTTATACGGACAGCAACGTACAAAAGAAACAAACTTACAAACTAAAGTGAAAAAGTACCTACTAATATAAAAAGTGACAGTTAATAAACGACTATTTACAAATATACAAAGAGCTCGGTGTTTGGAGTGCATCCGGTGTGTATGTGTTGTAACGAGAGAAGTGCAGCGTTGCATGGTGTCTGTTGCACCATTCGATTCTTCATAGTTTTCTACCATAAACATATATTTGGTACAGCGCCATCTATTGACGCTCCTGAGTACTGACACAGCAGAATCGATAATTGATACCAGCACTGCTAATTAGCTCCTGTACGCAATGCCAGCGGCGAAGTGTGGCGGTTGCGCTAAATTCATTTCGCCACTAGAGGCCGCTAGGTGTTGCACTTGCAACGCCTTCTATCATCGCGCTTGCGGGTCCCTGCCACTGACTGGTTTTATTGCTCCGATTTGGATCTGCACTATTTGCAAAACTACATCGTTGAGGGACAAGTCGGACGCTGCAGCAGCCGAGGAGGAGTCGATGGACAAGAGCGGTTTAAGCTGTAGCACACTTAGCTGATCCTCAGGATGTTGGCCCTGGTTTGTCAACAATCTTACGCACATTTAAAGAAGAGTTGCGCCAAATGTTGAAGGAGGAGTTGCAAGTAATGCGGAAGGAATTCCATTGCGAGTTTCATAGTCTTCGCACAGACCTAGCTCAGCTGCAGGCGGACAGAGACCACATGAGGGGGGCGTTTGAAGACTTGGAAAACAGATTGGTCACTCTGGAGCAGAAAATAACGACCATAAATGGCTCGGGAGCGGTCGAGGAAGTTGCTCAATTAAAGCGCGAACTGAATGACCGGGACCAGCAGCTATTTTCAAGTGACCTGGAAATCTCAAATCTGCCGGAACTGGCTTCGGAAAACCTTTCACATACGGTGAAGCTTATAGCGACAAAGCTAGGCGTGAGCGTGGAAGATCGTGACATAGTGAGCGTGGACCGTATGGGTGGCAGACAGGTGAACGCCACGAGCGCCGCGGGCCCAGTGGAGACCCGGCCGCGTACAGTGGTTGTGCGCCTTGTACGCCGCGACCTGCGCGACCAGCTGCTGCGAGCCGCGAGAGTACGGCGAGGGGCTAACACCGCGGATCTCGAAATGACCGGTCCACCAAGTAGGTACTACCTAAACGAACGCCTAACAAAGCTAAACCGGCAGTTATTTCGGCGAGCACGGGAGGCATGCCAACGCCTCGGCTGGCAATTTGTATGGACAAAGCATGGTCGTATCCTTGCCCGCCGTAAGGCCGGTGATAAAGCTAGACTCGTGCGCACTGAGGGAGATCTACGGGAGGTCTTTGGATCGGACGCCAATAATCTCCTTCAGAACTAGTTTTAAAAATATTTTGTTTGGTCTCGTTATGGTACTAAGTTCTGTATTGTTTGTATGGTCGAGTCACTTTTTCTTTGTTTTTTGTTGTCGTGCAATGTTTGGCACTGCATGTCTTGACTGTGGGAGGAGCAGGTGTGCAACTGTTATTAATGTAACGTACGGATATTTTCAGCATTACTTCATAACTATTTTAATTCATTATTGTATTACTTTGCTGTACCCTTTTTTTGCTAATACTTTATTTTTTTATGGTATGTACTTTTATTACTCACATGTTTCGTACCTACCAGGTTTGTCTCACTCGAACCGTATTCTAGATGTGTCTAACCATACTTTTTACATAAGCAATGTTGCGAAATAAACACATTAAATTTGGATTACTGAACGCAGGTTCATTATCGACAAATCATGATGAGTTTATTATTACTATGAACCATCATTCAGTCGACGTGATGGCAATTAATGAGACGTGGTTGCTCGAGGGGGAAGAAGGCCGGGCGCCAGTGGTTCCTGGGTATCAGTTACGTCACAGACCACGCCCGGATTCAATCCGTGCGGGGCGCGGGGGAGGAGTCGCGTTTTATGTCAAAACCGGAACCAGCGTTCGAATCAGAGCTCACCCGCATCATTCTCAGGTGGAACAAATGTGGTTGAATATAACCGCCAAAAAAAAGAAGTTGCTGATAGGAACCGCATACCGGCCTCCTTGGTTAGATTTAAATATTTTCCTAGATGCGATCACGGACAGCATCTGTGCACTGGCCCCGTACGACAATATTATTTTACTAGGCGATTTTAATGTAAATATGCTTGACTCAAATAATTCAAAAACAAAAAAGCTCACTGAATTTCTAAATTATTGTAAATTGGAACAAATAGTACTCACGCCTACGCACATTGTAGGGGAAAGCGCTACCTTGATCGATGTGATATGTACGGACGCGCGGTATCGGGACGTTGCTGTGAACCATATAGCGGAGCTCGGTCATCACTCGTTTGTACAATGCGAAATTGTTTTTAAAAAAGAGAAACCTTTATGTAAAAAGGTGACATATCGCGCGCATAGAGACATATCGGCTGATGATTTCAGGAGGGATCTGGAGGCCATCCCATGGGATTCAATCTGCGACCTACAGGACGTTAATGACATGGTCCACTCCTTTAATAAACACGTAGTTAAGCTTTTCAATGCACATGCACCTTTGAAAACCAAGGTATTCAAGGCACAACCAACACCATGGATAACTGACATCATCAATTTAATGTTTAATTTAAGAAATGAGGCCCGCTATCGATATCGTCAAACCAAACTGGAAGCACACAAACGTTATTACCTAGACCTTAAGCATCAAGCAACAGTTGGTTTATTAAATGAGAAAAGAGCATTTTTTACGAAATATATAAATGACAACATAAGCGACTCAAAATCTCTATGGCATAATATAAAAAAACACGTGCTTCCAGTGAGTAAGAACGAAGATGTGCTCTTAGAACCATTTGACGACCCAAACGGTATAAATTCAGCTTTTCTAGATGTTCCGGGTAACCCTAATGTTAACACCACTCAAGAAAACTTTTTTAAATGTAACCGTTTTGGGTCCGCCAATTTTACAATAATGCCAACAGACCCGAAAACAGTTCTAAATATAATAAATAAAATATCCACAAATGCGCAAAGGATAGACGGTATATCGAGAGACATGTTAGCCCTCACACTTCCGCAATCATTAAATACAATTACAGAGATTATAAACAGATCCATAACATCGAATGTATTTCCTGTTTTGTGGCGAAATGCAATTGTTCGGCCTCTTCCAAAAAATAATAACCCACAAAGCTACAAAGACCTTCGCCCCATAAGCATATTGCCATGTTTATCCAAGGTGTTGGAGAGGGTGGTATATTTGCAGGTCACCGATTTTCTCGAGGCGCATGGTATGCTGCCTGAAATGCAGTCGGGTTTTAGAAAGGGGCGCGGAACCGCAACTGCCTTGGCAGATGTGTTGGGTAACATCTTGGAAGCTCGGGACCGTGGTGAGGGATCTATCCTGGTATTGCTCGACTACTCGCGTGCGTTCGACTCTATAAATATTCCTTTATTACTGTCCAAACTGTCGTATTACGGTTTTGATAGGCGGGCGACGGGTTGGTTTGAAAGCTACCTGACCGGCAGGTCACAACGGGTTGAATTGCGCAAGAAAGACGGTTCCACGTTATCTTCCTCCCCACAAACAATAACAAGGGGAGTTCCTCAGGGATCCCTACTTGGTCCGCTTCTCTATATACTTTATAGTGCTGAAATAACGACATGCATAAAGAACTGCAAGTATCATGTTTACGCGGATGACACTCAGCTGTATGTTTCATTTAACGCCAGTAACACTGCAGCCGCCGTACGTACCCTCAATGAGGAGCTTGATAGGATTGCTATGTGGTCTAGGGACAATTCTCTAGTACTGAACCCTCAAAAATCTAAGTTCATGGTCATGGGGAGCAGAAATCAAATTAAAACAATTCTTTCTGCTAAACCTGATATTAAAATTATGGGCGAAAGTATACAAAAGGTAGAAATCGTTTGTAACCTGGGGCTAATTACGGATCCGGAACTTCGTTTCGAGGAGCATGTAAATGGTGTAGTAAAAAACTGTTTTTATAGATTAAAGGTTCTGTACAGAGTCAGGGATTTCCTTAGTGTCGCAGTGAGGAAGAGATTGGTAGATAGCCTAGTACTATCCAAACTAAATTATTGCGACACTGTTTACGGGCCATGTCTTCTTTCACGTACTGAACATTTAATACAACGAGTACAAAATGCATGTGCTCGTTACTGCCTAGGCATACCCCGGAGGCATCACATCACACCGTATCTAAATGAACACAACATCCTAAAAATGGCTGCACGACGGAAACTGCACTTAACAGTTTTGATGTTCGGTATCATTAAAACACACAAACCGGAATATCTTTTCAGTAAAATTTGCTGGAGGCACGAGCACTACAGCTACTCTGCTCGTTCCACGGCCAATCCGCTCTCGATGCCTCGACATAAGACCACAGCCTTCAGGGGGTGTTTCAAGTATGCCGCCACTCGCTGCTGGAATGATGTGCCACCTCCCATAAGATCCCTAAAAACAAAAGAAAATTTTAAATTTCATTTGAAAAAAGTCCTTTTAGAAAAGCAAAAGTATGAACAGCAAATACATTATAAATAAATACTCACATCAGGTTTATCATCTATCGGCAAGGCATATCAATCCAAGCGGCTCGGGACAGCATTGCGTTTGTCAAGAAATCACATTACTTGTTAGCAAGGTAGCCATCGGCAACGCCCTAGTAACTAATCACACGAAACGCGTCGCGTGAGCACAGATTGGAAGACTCGTGCGACACCGAGCCACCCTTTTGACGCATGGTACCTACGTCATCGCGCTCACAGGCGCAGAGGACAAATGCGTGGTACGACGAAGTCGTTTGATCGGCAGCGCGCGCGCAGGCGACGGTGGCGCGAAGTTGGGGTGGGAGCGAGACAAAAACATGTCTGCAATATATTGTATTTGTATTTATTTTGGTTAGCCTGCACACAAACTTGTATATTTTTGTAGTGTTTATTATATTTCCTAGAGGTAGTTGTTTTATATTATAAGTATAACCCAAGTACTGTTTATTTTATTATCATATTTATGTAAATATATTTATGCTGTCTTGGCTTCCGTACGTTTTTTTTCACGGGTGACCACTGAAAACCAGCGTTGTGTTGTGGGCCCCCCATAGCACAGCATCATGCTGAGTGGTAACCTGCTTGTCGCAGTCACGACGTGCAAGCTGTTAATTTTTTTTCTTTTTTGTTCCATCCTGTTGTATTTATTTGTTTTATTTGTGTTTTGTTATTATTATTTTATTGTAATTTTGTGTGATGCACGTCATGTATCTGCGGCAAATAAATATATTTTCTTTCTTTCTTTCTTTCTAATCACTAAAACTTAAATAAGAGCGAATTTCACCAAGAAAACTGAACGCAGTCAGCACATCTAAACCGCATTTTATTTGAGTCGCAGTGATAATACGACGTAACAATAACACGTAATTTTGATGCAATTATTCCCGATGACCCCAAACGGTTTGTCCCCCGCTGGTGGACAGTGACACGATTTAAAATAATAATTCTTAGGTAATGATTTCAATTGTTTCTTGTCAACTCTCTTCACTTTATCAGCCTGCTCCACTATGACGCCAACTCCTCAAGAGCTAGCTCAACCCCAACCGCACCCCGCGACTGAAGTCCGGGAGGCTGCACTGGCGCCAACGCCGGTCGCCGACGGCGAGAGGGTCGTGATCCCCGGCATGTCGGGGCTCTTCCCCTCCTCGCGGCACGTCAAGGACACTTGTCGGACATTCTGTACAACGAGGTAAGAGTTTGAAGATTCGTAGCTAACTGTGGGGTACCTGCCTAACACACTCAGGAACCAGTTTTGTCAGTTCAACAATGTTTTTTGGGTTACGTTACGAATGGCGGGGTTAAAAATTATTTAAACAAGACTGGCTACGATTTTTTTCTAAATCCTCCTTTTTTTTATCGTCTTGGAAATATAATGGATCCCATGTCCCGGAAAATCCTCGAACAGGCCTATTATGCTATTTATGACGCAGGTGAGATATATTGGTGTGGTGTGTGGTGGTTAATTTCGGGGATGTTGCTCCTAGCTAGCTTCACTATACAAACTTTTAACCCCTATTTCATCCGCTTAGGGGTTGAATTTTCCAAAATCCTTCATAAAAGTGAAGTAGCGAAAAGGGAAGTATCCCTGTCTGTCTGTGTTACCTTGTCACTCCTTAATGTTTGAACAGATTTCGATGTACACAGGTTGACCATGACCTGAGTAAAGAAACGAACATACAACCGGAAGAAGTTTCCTACACTTTATATCCCGGAAGTACATTCCCGTGGCATACTTCTCTAGCTCCGCGTGAGCGTAGTTTCTGGCAAGAGCTTGTATATTTATTTATTTATTTGGCTCACCAACAATTGAATACACTGCTTCAAACATATGATGTTGCTCCTAGCTAGCTTCACTATACAAACTTTTAACCCCTATTTCATCCGCTTAGGGGTTGAATTTTCCAAAATCCTTCATAAAAGCGAAGTAGCGAAAAGGGAAGTATCCCTGTCTGTCTGTGTTACCTTGTCACTCCTTAATGTTTGAACAGATTTCGATGTACACAGGTTGACCATGACCTGAGTAAGGAAACGAACATACAACCGGAAGAAGTTTCCTACACTTTATATCCCGGAAGTACATTCCCGTGGCATACTTCTCTAGCTCCGCGTGAGCGTAGTTTCTGGCAAGAGCTTGTATATTTATTTATTTATTTGGCTCACCAACAATTGAATACACTGCTTCAAACATATGAGATACATTCAATAGAGTCACAGACAAGTGTATCAACCTTTTACAGGTAAGCACATCATGCACTACTTATTTGTCGTTGGTACTCACCGCACACAACTATGGTTTTTAAATACATAATTTAAATACATAATTTAAATCAAATTAAAATCAAAATCGAAATCGAAATCGAAATCGAAATCGAAATCGAAATCGAAATCGAAATCGAAATCGAAATCGAAATCGAAATCAAATTAAATATTAAATTAAATTAAATATTTGTGTATTTATGGCAACTAGGCCCAATTGTTAGTAACATTGTTCTTAAACAAAAAAAAAAAACAAAAAAAAAAACCAAAATGAATAGGTGTGGGGTCTTCTGACCAGTACCTCCACAGCGTGCGACAACCAAGGTGCGTCGTACTTCTCCATCAACATACTTAGGATGCTCTGTTAGAACTAGACCGCGCTCTTGTCAAGATGGAATTTGTTTTTTTGCGCGTTATGGCGTAAAAATCATCAGTATGCGCAAACGCGAACATACCGGATGCACTACAATAGCGCGGCAGTCCCAACAGCATCCTGAACCAGTTGTTATATTGAATACGCAGGGCGTCTAGCGACCTCTTAGTGTGCCTTTCCCACAGGTCGCTCGTGTAGAATGATTGGCAATATGCTTAAAACAGCGTAATCTTAACCCCGATACCACAACGAGCGAACCTGTGTATCAGCATGTTGGCCCTGACTGCTAGTGCCCTGCGCTCTCGATCTATATCTTCATCGTCTTTGAGGTCTCCGGTTAAGAAGTGTCCCAGGTATTTAAATTTGACAACTCTTTTGAGTGGCATCCCGTTCAGCATTACTATTGGGTCGCTGTGTACACGTCTACCGGAGGCCTCAAAAACCATGTATACACTTTTGTTTACATTGTAGAGAAGCCCATGACTAGTGACGTATCGCTCACACACGTGTAACAACTCCCCGATCGAGCCGGCCGTCGGGCCCAGAAGCACCATGTCGTCTGCATAAGTTAAGTTATTTACACAAACGTTGTCTATCCAGCATCCGACACGCATACTGCTGAGCCCGGCGACCAGCCCGTTTATGTACAGGTTGAAGAGCATCGGGGAGGTCAAACCACCCTGCCTCACCCCGCACTCCAACCTGAATGTTTCGGACAGAGAACCTCCCCATCGAACACAATTAAGCTGATTAGTGTACCAATACTTAAAGATCTACAAGAGTTCGATTGCTATTCCCGTTTCCTTCAGCTTCTCCCATAGGACATCATAGGCCACAAGGTCAAACGCCCTGGAAAGGTCAAGGAAGCAGGCATAAATGGGGGTGTTTCTATCCGTGTAGTATCGGACAGTTTGCTTGAGGCCAAGAATTGCGCTTTCAGTGGATAGCTTGGGCCTAAACCCAAACTGTGCGTCATGTAACTGTAAAATATTACCTAATTCTTTATCAAGCAAACTGTCCAACACTTTCGCTATTACAGTGGCAAGCGATATCGGTCTGTAGTTGGATGGATCAGAGATATCACCAGTTCTGCTTTTAACAATGGGGACCACCACTGTTTTCATCATGTTTGTTGGCAAGTACGAGTGACTGATACAGAGCGTGAAAAACATAGCCAGTAACCTCGGCAAATGCACACCTGCATGTTTCAGGTGCTCAATACTGAGGCTGTCATGTCCAGGTGACTTCCCTCTACACATTTTAATAATAACCTTAGTCACCTGCTTAGCAGTAAAACAAGAAAGAGACTTACCCTGGCAAGCCCCAGCAATGACACCCTCGTTTGATGGTCCCAGTGGTGAAGACACTACAAAACGATCCTTGAACATATTGGCTATATCTTCCGAAGCATCAAGGCCCCCGACACTCACAGGAAGGCCCGGCTTAAGGTTAAGCTTATTGGTTGATTTCCAAAACTGGGCAAAGTTTTTCGATGACCTTTGCGAAGCTAAAATGTCCATTTTAATTTGGTCTTGATTTTTCTGGCACCATTTAAGCCTGCTTCTAAACACTCTTTGGCTCTCGCGCATCTCAGCCCATACTCGACCGAACTGAGGTCTGCCGAGTTGTATCCAAACCTGATGCCTTATCCGAGCCTCCCTGTGAGCCTCGCGCACATGCTTGTTCCATCCAACCACACGACCTTTCATTCGTACCTCATTCTGCTCACAGGTATGAATAGCTGACTCCGATAACACAGACACAATATCACTATACAACTTGTCCAGTTCTTTTCTATGATCAGTGTTATTACACATTTTATCAGCACATGTTAAAAATTGCTCGGGAAAGTCAATGTCTCTAAGTTTACTATTACACAGATCATGGTATCTTCTGATCTGACTGTTATTTCGCTCGCGCCATAATACTTTGTTAGGGGCTTTTTCTGGAGTTTGCTTGGCCTTTGGCACGACAGTGTCTAGATTGCACTCAACAGTCAATGACAGGTGGTCCGACCAGAAAACACCATAGTCTATGCTTACACTATTAACAGACTGCCATGCCGCCTCAGTAACAATACAATGATCAAGCCACCGTCTGCTTCCGTTAATATCAGTGATATAGGTATAATTTTCAGTGTTATTATGCAGCTTTTCATGATCGGCGCATATCCACTGTTGATCAGAGCAAAAGTTACATAGTTCTTTCCAAAAAGGTTGATTAGGATGCGAGTTAAAATCACCTAGCATAAATATGGAATTTACCTCACTATTATTAACTATAACACTCATCTCACTTAAACAATCTGTGAATTCTGACATATTTTCTACATTATCTGTAGGCATGTACACACTAAATACTATAACAGATCGATCACACAAAGACGCTTTTATAGCCGTAAGTCTCACACTTTTGCACTGCACTAACGAAACCGACTGAAAAATGCCTTTCCTCCATAATAAAGCCACACCTCCGTACGGCCTTCCTATAAGAATATCCGCAGATGTGTCAACCGCAGACTTACCCGTGTACTCGAACTTCTCATCAATTGTTCCCAGCAATGGTATATCGTGAGGCAGCAACCACGTTTCTTGGAGCGCAACTATATCGGCGGTTTTACAGATACGTCTCACACTTTCAATAGAACGTTTAATGGACTTACAATTGAATGTTACCATACTGCATTGTATTAAAATTTAAATTTAAAATTCAAAAATAAAATTCAAAATCAAAATTCAAATTCAAATCAAAATTTAAATTTAAATAAAAAAACAAAATCAAAATTAAAATCAAGAGACAAAAAAATAAAAATTAATACTAAAATTATTTTACAAGTTTTTATAAATAATGCTTTTGAACCTACCAAGTGAGTGGCAGAGTGCACATCTACGAGATCACTGCAGCTATTTAATAGTTAACATAGGCGGGGGATAGGCAAATTAGCACCAAGTACGGTTCTGCGAAGAGGAGGACGCAAGGGGGTAACAGGAGCTCGTGGGCTTTTCGTGGGCACACGGAATTTGATCCTGCTCAATAATTGGGGACAGTCAATTCCAGTAAATCTCTCCTCTTCTGTAGAGATGTCATTTTGATCAATCCAGTAAATCTCTCCTCTTCTGTAGAGATGTCATTTTGAAATGCAATAGTCTCTCTTTATATGATATTTTCTTTTTTGTTATCCCGGAAGAGTATGCTAAATGCTACAGAAATCGTTTTTGAACCCTTTCCAATCTACTAAGATTGGAAAGGGTTCAAAAACGATTGCGTGGGTGGCATAGTGAGGTCTCCATACCGTGCTGCAATATTCTAACGAGCTACGGACCAGACTATTATAAAGCAGACTTTTAGTTTTTTGGATCGAAAACAGGTAACATTTCTAATGACAAACCGAAGCATTCTTGAGGCTTTTTTAACTACATTGTCAACGTGGGGTATAAATGTTAACTGCTTATCGAACAGAACTCCCAAGTCTCTTATCTGCTCCACCTCCTGCACCAAGTTACCACTAATGTAATAATCAGTTCGTGTTAATTTTGTTTTTCTAGTAAATTTCACGTTGTAGCACTTGTTAATATTTAAGCTCATACCATTTTCGTCACACCACTTCACTAACTTGTCAATATCTTTCTGTAGCAACTTAACATCAAGGTCTGATTCGATTACTCTGCAAAACTTTAAATCGTCAGCATACATGTAACACTCAGAGAATTTCAACTCATTGGCGGGGTCATTACTAAATAGGTTAAATAAAACTGGGCCAACATGTGATCCTTGTGGGACGCCAGATGTAACCTTGTGGGAGCTTGATTGGTAGCCATTGAGGGCAACAAAGAAGGAACGACCGTCGAGATAAGAATTAAACCAATCAAGGAGGGAGCCAGTGATGCCGTAAGCAGCTAACTTATGAAGAAGTATATTATGAGGGACGCGATCAAAGGCTCTGCTAAAATCGGTATATATCACGTCAACTTGTTCCCCAGAGTCAATGGCACTCGTTAGGGTCTCCATGATGTCTCACTAGGTTTGTGCACGTAGATCTTGAACTCACAAAGCCATGTTGGGTATCACTAAGGTAAAGCTTCAAATGAGACTGGATGTAAGGACAAATCAAGGATTCAAAAAGTTTGGCGAAGGTAGACAAAATTGAAATGGGTCTATAATTACCTACATAATTACGATCACTGCATTTTAGGGTGTCCCGATTTTTTTTTTTTAAAGTTTTCGATTCTCAAGACCTCTCAAAAGTTGCGTTATTAGTTGTAGATTACCGTAAAAATAATTTAAAAAATATAAAAACATATCTTATGGGTTCTACCGGCATTTTTATTAAAACAAAAAAACACTTAAATAACCCTCCAGTCAATGTTGTCTATTCTATTTTATGTACATTATTCCCATTTAATTTTTTTTATTTTCTGATAGTGGAAGCCTAAGTTATGATTTGTAAGCACCGACAGGATGTTTCCAGTAAGGAATTGGTTTGGATCGAACTCGCAAAATTCATGTTTTGACTCGTTTTCTTAAATTTTCTACTTGTAACGGGAGGAAGTTCGTCTCATTTCTATTGCGGTTTTATTGCTGTAAGGTGTCGCTCTGCACTTACTTGTGATAAAATACGTTCAATAAAGAATAATGGGTTCAAGACGAAGTGAGACTACTTGTGCTATTTTGGGATCATATAAAGAACTTGACGATCGCCAGTTACCAGTGATAAGTGACGTTATCAAATTAATTTTGTTTACTAAAAATGAACTAAAATTACAGAAGAATGGCAAAGGTCCTTCTAACACAGAAGTTTTTTCAATCGTTTCTGGAAAACTTGATACGATTTGGGCCAAAGCTTCGATTCCCATCGTTACCAACGTACGAATTACCCAATTGCTGAAATCATATTTCGACAAATACCTGTCATTGATAAGATATCCCAAAAATAAAAGAAATGATAGCTACGAAAGCAAAGTGAAGTGCTTTTTGGAATCGTCAAACAAACTCTTCGATATTGCTGCTTGTAAGTGCACTTCGTTTGACATTTGTTCCTGCATAAAACCTAAGAAAGTTCCTATTTCTGAAAGAAACTTTTTACTGGACCAAAGAAGTGATAGAAAAATGGCAATAAGCGGTATAGACACAAAAAAAACGGCAAGACTTTTAAAGAAACATCAGAGACAAGAAAATTTGAAGCAGATAGAGTTAGAGCACGCATGTTTTCCAAGTACATCACAAGAAACTAATCCTGTTCCGGTGCGCGAGTTGCCTGCAACAGAGCTTGCTCCGAATAGTGACGTGCTTGTGAATGAGACTCCATTTACTTCCTTGAATCGGAACACTCTGGCGCTGCCAACAGTAGCTAAGGTATGTGATCGGTATGGACTATCAACGCGATCTGCGGCTGCGGTCGCTTCAGCGGTCTTAGCTGACGTAGGATTGGTATCTTCTGAAGATCTAAGTCTTGTTATTGATAAGAATAAAATTCATAGAGCTGTTTCAAAAGCACGGACCAAGGCCAGCAAAGATATTGATGCAATTGTAGCAAAAAGTATCTACTTTGATGGACGAAAGGACAAAACAATCATAAACGATAAAATAGGCAATCGATACCACCGCAGAGAAGTCTTGCAAGAGCACATTTCAGTTCTCACAGAGCCGGGATCTATTTATTTGGGACATACGACACCAAGTCGTGGCACTGCCAAAGGGATTGTCACTTCTATCATATCTTTGTTCGATAATCAAGGGTTGAACTTGGAAGAGGTGATCTGTGTGGGGTGCGATGGTACTCCTACGAATACAGGTTGGAAGGGAGGTGTCATTCAATACCTAGAAAACTATTTAAAGAGACCGTTGCAATGGTGTGTTTGTATGCTTCACGCGAATGAATTACCGCTTCGCCATTTGTTCATGTCTCTGGATGGTAGCACATCTGGCCCAAAGGAATATTCAGGACCTATTGGAAAACAGCTAGCTGTTTGTGAAAGTAAACCTCTAGCATCTTTTTGTGCAGTGACTGGCAATTTGCTCGAATTACCTGATGATATTGTGAAGGAACTAAGCACGGATCAAAAGTATCTTGGCTGGTTCCTGTTCCCCTGAGCTAGCGAGCCGCCAACCTGGAAAAATGGCGCATTCGAGATGGCTCACTACTGCCAATCGCTTACTCAGACTTTACGTAAGTACTGTTTCGCCGTCAGATAATTTGCAGATACTTGTGAACTACGTAGTCAAAGTGTACGCTCCTGTTTGGTTCCTCATCAAGCAAAACTCATCATTTAAAGATGGAGCCAAGCATATTTTTCAAATAGTTATGTACTCTCGATGTTTGCCTGATAGTCAGAGATCTATTGTAAATTCAGTGATCGAAAGAAACGCTTTTTTTGCGCACCCAGAAAACTTGCTGACTGCCATGTTATTCGACAATAGAGACCATATTCGAGAGCTTGCATCTTGCAAAATATTAAAGGCCAGAGAAGCAGAAAAGAGCAACTCTCGCAGGGTATTTAAAGCACCAAAGCTTAACTTCTGTGCGCAAGATTACACTGATATAATATTTTGGCAAGAGTGTGAGATATCAGCTCCACCAATTTTGCGACACGTCTCCAACGATGAACTTATAATTAAGGCTAAAGAACACAGCCTGACTTTCCATTGTTGACTTTCCCTGTCACACACAGTCAGTGGAAAGTTGTGTGAAATTAGTGACGGAGGCTTCTCTAAGCGTCATGGACGCTACATCTCGCGATGGTTTCATTAGGAACAGATTAAAATCTCGCGCGGAAATACCTAATTTTGGGCACAAAAACCAGTTCCGTTTTTAAAGAGACCATTGGTTATTTGTCTTTCAACTATTTTAAACCTTGCTTTGACTCATTGTTGTATCCTTAAATTTAATAAAAACCATTTAAATGTTATTTTTGTATGATTTATAGTTTATGCTAAGAATCCCTAAAAATGGCAAATTTTAAAAACTTCAAGGACCGGTAGAGGGCTCAAGTTGACAGATATCTAATAAAATTTTATAATAATCGTAATCTATGTGTCAAAACGCAACGTTTGATACCTCTTGCATAGGCGTAGCTCAAAAATAAAAAAATCCCATACATGGACGGGACACCCTACTGCATTTATGAATAGGTACAACCTTTGCTACCTTCCAAAGCTTTGGGAATATGCCGGAGGCAAGTGATCGATTGAATATACGTGATAAAGGAGCTGCCAGAGGCGAAGCACACATGGAGACAAAATAAGGAGGGATTCCATCGGTCTAGCGCCTTTTCGGCGATCCAGAGATTTCAATTTAGTGAGCACGGCATCAATCTCAATCGTTGGCGTTGTCAAAGGTAAACTATAAGCTAACATGTCCTGCATGTACTCAGAGGAAGATGAATGATGAGTCACATTCTGTTGACTGTACATGGAAGAAAAGTGAGCAGCAAACATTTCTGAGATATTGATGCCATCCGAAGACGACGTGATGCCGTCAGTCATTGCTAAGGGATATGAACTAGTACCACCTCGCTATTCCTTGATTTATGCCCAGAATCGTTTCGGATCCTTGGTTATTACAGTTTCTAGGTCGCTAACATATTTATTGTAACAGGAAGCAGCCATAACCGAGCACCGTTTACTCAACAGCTTCAGTTCAAGCTCATCCATGGGGTTTTTATATATTTTGTATCGATGGCGTATCTTTTCCTTTTCTCTCTAGGTTCTTATTAAATTTTTATCGAACCATGGAGGGTAAGTCTTATTTTTACGGGTGGAAGGGGGATTTTGCATCTCTATAATATTTTTAATTTTATCGTAGAATATACTGAGCGTATCATTCACATCGTGAGCCCCATCAAATAAAAGGTCCCAATCGATCTCATTAAAGTGCTTGCATATAATATCATAATTTAACTTAGTCTTTTGTTACTATTATACGGAAGTCTTGTCTAATTGTGTAAATTTTCAGTCAGTTTATGTCTAATAACCATCGTCTATCGTTTGCAGAACAATTTCATAAGTGGTGTGTAAATTAATGTGTATTAAAGAAATAGCATCAAAATAGTGTTTACAAACTAGTGTTTACAAACAGTGCATCCAGATAAGTACACAACATCTGAACAAAAACGTGTATTATTACTCATAAGACATTAATACAGTGATATAATAATATATATGGATCTAAAACAAAGTGAATTCGAAACTTTTCTGTAATACTGTACCGTTATCATTATTTGAAAGTGAACGACGCATGACGCCAACTTTTCTACCAATCACAACAAAGAGAAACGAACTTTTTTCTCTTAAATCTAATAGTACAATACATGCACATATTTCGCCTTCATAGTTACTCGTGTAGATGGCGTATGACACATGACTCTAACCGCGATGTAATAGGTTCCGAGTTCGAACCCATCCCAAGCAATTTCAACTTTTTGGATTTACTAAAAAATTTTTTTTCAAAGAATTTACTTCGAAAATTACTCAAATGTTGTACGCACTCGTTAACACCAAGTAAATTTTGAATAATGATATGATCCATCGCTATAAGTGTTTGTAGTAGCCAAGTTTCACGAACTACAAAAATACAACGTTTATATATGAACAGTGATTAACCTAACAAAACTGAAATAAAAACCATTAGTGACAATAAATCCCTATAACCATACAGTGCAGTGATCAGTGAATAAACATATAGTGAAAGAAAGTAATAATAGTGTAAAAACAAGAAGAAAGTAACATTAATAACTGTTTTATAACAGAAAACTCTTCTACTCTCAATAAAAAATAACTGCATTTGACTCCAACAACAAACTATTCGCTAATTTAAACCTACTGAGTAACACCACGTTTGGTCGAATGGTACGAAGCGCTGCTTGACCGAGCTAGATCAAAGTGTCGTGCGTTCGCATCTCACCTACGCACACGTCTTTTTGTGATTCTTAATTACCTATTAATATAACATGGAAGTAGAAAATATCACAATACGTAAAAATAGACGATCTGTCTCCATGCATAACATTTCAAGTTCTTCAATACTTGATTCAACAATGTTTAGTTTACCAAACACGTCGATAGATGGCGTCAACAATTCGTGTGTAGAACTACAGGAACAAATTACTGAGCTAAAATCGAGTTTGTTATCTGCTAATAACGAGATTGTAAATATGCATGGTGAAATTAAGCAACTAAAAGAGTCATTGCAGGAATGTCACGAGACAATAAAAGTACTAAGAAATCATCAAATAAATACATGCACAGAAAACCAGGCAACATCATCACAAGAGAAAACAAACGCTATAATTGAAAATACAAGCCCCAAACTGAGATTGATTTCTACGTCATCACCATCAAGAAAAGAGAAATTAACCACCAGCGACTTTCCAACAAATCTTTATCATGACATACAATCGATATCATATGCGGATAGTAACTACTTGGGGGAAAACTTGAATTTGAACTCCAAAATGCAAGATAAACATCTACAAAAGGATACACCTCATAATAAGAGTAATGACAACATGCACGCTGAGTCAAGAAAAAGTTCGAACGACATAAGAAAAGTAATTATATATTCTGACCAACAAGGAAGAAATGTTTGCCGTATACTACAAGGGCTCTTAGGACCTAAGTTTAAAGTCTTAAGTTACACCAAACCAGGTGCTAAAATACAAAATATTCTTCAAGTAAATACTATGCTAGAACTGAGTACAAACGATTGTGTTATTATCATAGGCGGGACTAATGATACTGATCCATATCAGTTTGAAATAGCTCTGGGCAAATGTTTGCAAACTGTTACAAAACCGAATATAATAATGTTAGAGGTGCCTTACAACAAAAATTTAAACGAATCCAAATTAAATTATTTAATTAAGTATATTTGTAATAGACACTCAAATGTTTCATTTATAGACATAGGATACACTAATTATATACCACCAAAGTATAATTTTACTCTTAATATAGGCAGAATATTACTTAAGGAAATATTACGTATTGATTATAGATTAAATAGGGAAAATTACGATATAAAAATGATAAAGAAGTCCAAAACTGTATATGATAAGTGTGTTCAAACTGATTCAATATTAGATTTTTGCAAAATATGCAAATGTTATAATTTAAATCAAATATGTAAGTGCAATAATACTAATTGTGAACAAACATTAATGAATAATGATTTTACACGAAACACGGCTTCTAATACTGATAATACTTCTAATTTTTTTCTCGTATAACTATATATTTATCTTACATCAGAATATTAATGGTTTAATAAATAAGTCAGACCTATTTGCCTATCACTTACAAGAACTTTCTCATGAAGGTAAACCATTGGACATAGTTTGTATAACAGAACATAATATGAAGGATGGTGACGATGTTCTCTTACATATACCTAACTTTAGACTTGCATCCTACTCAAATAGAAATACTCGAAAGGGGGGGTCGTGTATTTTAATTAATATTAAACATAAATTTAAAACTATAGACTTAAAGGAATACTGCTGTCCTAATTATATCGAATGCTGTGGAATTGAAATAACAGAACATAAGCTAAATATTATATGTATTTATAGATCACCAAAGAATAGCTTAGATGCGCTAACCACTTTTTTCTATAATTTCGAAGGTATGCTACAAAAAGTCTGCACCAATAATAATAAAAAAATTGTGATATGTGGTGATTTTAACATAGATACTTTAAAAAAAACGCGTCTTTCATCACAATTTGAAAATCTTTTATTGAACTATAATTTAAAATTGAGTGTTAAACAACCTACTCGAATAATTAGTGGTACATGTATTGATAATATTATACATAATATTAGAGGCAGTAAAAGTGAGGTATTAGAGTTGGCTTTATCTGATCATACAGCACAGATTACGAAATGTCCAGTAAAAACGACATATACAATTACTCACTGGTACTCATTAAAGCGAGATTATAGCTTAGAAAATATATACAAATTTAAAAATGCTATACACAGCCTTACCTTTGATAATGTCTATGAATGTTTAGACCCTGATGAAGCCTTTAATAAGTTTAATCATTTATTTAAACTTTTCTATGATTTATGTTTCCCTATAATTAAAATTAGAATACCTATTAGAAAGAAATTAAACTGGGTCACAAAAGGTATCAAATTATGTTGTAAACGCAAGCGAGACATGTTATGGCAATTACGAAGACATAAAACTCCGGAAAACAAAAAAAAACTAAAGACATACACAAATCGGCTCAAAAAAATCATCTGTCTCACACAAAAATCAAGAAATAACTTTTATATTAATAACTCCAAAAATAAAATGAAAGCTACCTGGCAGACCATAAATAAAAATAAATTAAACTGTCCAAAAGAAGATATTTCTAAAATAACTATCAATAACAAAGAGATAAAAGACCCACTAGAAATTGCAGAAGCGTTCAATAATTATTATATTGATTTAGTTCAACCGCTAAATAGTAGTAAAAATTCTGACTTATCATTTATTACTAACACAGCTAATTCAATGTTTATGCCGGCTACAATCCCTGTCGATATATACAAAATTATCGGAACCTTAAAAAACACCAATAGTGCAGGTTATGACGAGATTATTACTAAAGTAATAAAAAGTGTAGCTGTTGAAATATCTCCTGTTCTTAGTTTCATTATAAATTTATGCATAGAAAATGGTACATACCCTAAAGATTTAAAGATATCTGTAATAAAACCACTATATAAGAAAGATGACAGACAAAATCCTAAGAATTATAGACCTGTAGCTTTAATACCAATTTTCTCAAAAATTTTTGAAAAAGTCATTTATAACAACCTGTATAATTTTTTGGAAAAGAATCAAATATTTGCAGAAGAACAGTACGGCTTTAGAAAATGCAAAAACATAAATATGGCAATATATAGCCTTGTAAATAAAGTTATAACAAATATGGATAGACGGACACGTGCGACTGCCTTGTTCATGGATATGTCCAAGGCATTTGATTTTGTAGACTTTAACATACTTTTGTCTAAATTAGAAAAATATGGAGTAAGGGGCAATGTATTAAAATTAATTGAATCGTATCTAAAAAATAGGTATCAAATAACTAGCATAACAAAGATCTGCCACAAAACAAAATTAGAACTAACGTACCAATCGAAACCAAGAAAAACGAACTTTGGTGTACCTCAGGGTAGCGTCCTTGGCCCGCCATTGTTCCTCGTATACATAAACGATATGCCTAAAGTTATTCAACATCCCATGACCTTGTTCGCAGATGATAGTACAATTTTTTTCACAGTACAAAATAGGGAACCACATAGTTATGAAATGGATATAAATCTAAATATAAACAGGTTAATAACATGGTTAAATAATAACAATCTTAATGTAAATTTAGATAAAACCTATGTTATGTCATTTAAACAAAGAATTAATCAAGATAAACTTAATATTAAATATGCTGACAAAAATATAGAAGAAACAAAGCACACAAAGTTCCTGGGACTCTATATAGACGAAAATATGAAATGGAGTAAACACATTGAACATATAATAAAAAGACTAAATCAGTTCCAGTACGCTCTGTATAATCTCAGTAAAATAGCAAGTCGCGAAACCGTACTAACAGCATATCATGCATACGTGTCTTCTACATTACGCTATGGCATAATGTTCTGGGGAAATTCATCAGATAGGGAGCTAGTGTTTAAGGCACAAAAAAAGTGTTTAAGAGCAGTATGCCAAATAAAAACTACTGATAGTTGTAGACCACACTTCATTGACCTAAGAATAATGACTTTTCCATCTCTATACGTATTTGAAGTAGCAATGTTCGTTAAAAAACACTTAAATTTATTTGAAAACCTAACTAGTAAACGTCACCGGGACAAAATTCACCCTATGCCTCATAAGACAGCATTATACGCAAAAAGCTTTATGGGAATGGCTCCAAAAATCTATAATATGATACCCATGACTATAAGAGTTGAGAATGATGTTAACAAATTCAAAAGAATGCTAACAGACTTTATGGTTAAAAAAGCGTACTATTCCATTGGTGAATTTTTAACAGACAATTTAAATAAATAATAGGTATTAATATATATTTAGGTATGTCGTTGTGTGAGTCAAATGTCCGATTTATTTAAGCTTAATTCTATCTAAGGGTGTAATGTAATAGTATTTTATTTAATTTTAATGATATTATGGCATTTAATTTAATTCGAATAATAATTTGAATTTAATTATTACTTTTGTCTTTTTTAAATTAGTTTTATAAGTATCCGAAATTTGTATGCCTATTAGGTTAAACATAGCGATCCTGACAAAACTGGAATTAGATCTTATTGTATTGTACCTATGTTTCACAAATAAATAATTTGAATTTGAATTTGAATTTGAATTTGAATCTTGTGTCTGTGTATGATTTTAAATTAATTTCAATTGGGGGATGCAAAGGGTCAATTATACTTAGGGGATTTAGAGCAGAACATACGATACCCGAAGTTAAGTTAGTCAACGCAAGGTCAAGTATGCGTCCTGTCTTATTTGTTATATTGTTAAGTTGAGATAATTTGTTTATATGACTAAAATCAGTTAACAAGTGAACAATACCTGGTGCTATATAACCACTATCTAACTCACTTGCCAAGTTCCAATCAATATTACTTAAGTTAAAGTCACCAACTATACACGACGTCAAACCAGACTGTTCAAATATATTATTACAGGAGTCGAAGAAGTGTTCAAGGGTTGAACAAAGTAGAGGCGGAGGCAAATAAACTGCGCACACAGCTAGTTGACGAAAAGACTTTGTAATCGGGATGTCTATGATAACCCACAAATTTTCACAATTACTTTCCCATTGAGTCATCCGTTTTGAATTTATTCCCTTGAGTACGGCAATCAGAACACCTCCTCCATCTTTTTTCCTGTTATCCCTATCTCGCCTATAGACTACATATCTGCTATCAAATAGCTCTGAGCTCATAACAGAATCATTTAACCAAGTCTCGGTTAATATTATAACATTGTAGTTTTCGCAACAAACTTGACGATAAAAATTATGACATTTAGTGCATAAGCCTCTAGTGTTTTGGTAATATATCTTTAAATCCGGAAATGCTAATGAATTATATTTACTGTTACATTGACAAACCAGTATGAAATTTAAAAAAATAGAAAAACTATAAGACGAAGAAATACAAATTAAACCAGCTCATTCAAAGTGTCTTTATTCCTTATCAGAATGTGTTCTGATTCCTGTGTCTTCCGCATGAATATCCGACCGCCTCGTACCCAGACAAACTGATATCCGATTTCCTTGGCTTTGATTCTAGCGGCCGCATGGAGTGCCTTATTGGTAGTGGAGAGATGTTCTGTAATGTAGATCAGGGATTTAGGTCCAGAGTATCCCAAGTGTGTTGTATTCAGTTTGTTGCATGGATTCGATTTATTAAATTTTATGGTGGCTGCGAGAAATTGGTCACGACTACGGGGGAAAGCAAGTTGTACTAACACGGCACGCGGTCGGGAATTGCTGGTATTTTGTTTAGCGACTCTTGTGCAATGCTTAATGTCGTGGTCTTGAATATTGCTCCCTACTACTTTAGACAAGTGTGACACAATCTCTATCAAATTTTCGTATTTCTTTTCCGGCAGGCACTGAATTTCTACATTGTCTGCACGGGTTTGCTGTTCCAGTTGATTCATGCGTGAAGTCAAATCGTTAATACACACTTTCATCTCAGAGTTCTCTCTTTGCAACTCTTTCATATTCTCCTTGGACGCTGTATATTCTTTTAAAAGATCTTCATACTGATGATTCATGAAAGCCATGGATTTTTCCATATTCTCCATTTGATCTTTTATTGGTTGCAACTGTTGATTCAGGGTTAGTTTCATGTTTTCTATGAACTTAGTTAACATCTCTGCCTGTTCCTTTTTAATTGCTTCCTGAATAAGTAGACGAATATCGTCGGGTGCTAACGCAATTTCAACAGGCGCCTGAGGTGGAGATCCTACGGCTTGCCTCTTATTGCTTCTGGTAGTTGAGATGTTACGCAAAGGCGTGTTATCGGATTTTCTAAGTTTCGGGCCAGAGTTTAGACTTTCAGGACAATGCCACTTAGCAGGTATATTGTAGTCGTCAGCCAAAGACAGACATGTATAATGATATGCCTTAACACATTTTACGCATTTAGCGTATTTTTCGTTGTCAGCTGTTTGTTCACAACATCCCTATAACATTCCAGAACTTAGCGACTTAACAGGATTATCTGCCGTTATGATATGCCGACTTTTTTGTAGCAACGTAAATAAACGAATAAGAAATTATCACGTTACCTACGTTAAATCCTTGACTTGTAGGGCGCTCCGATGCTTTGCGCACGTACTCGGTCGTGAGAAAAAGGTGGTAAGCGCCGTGCGTAGCTCGTCACTTACGCGTTACGTTAAGTCACTTCTCACTTATTGTTAGACGCGGTAGATTGTAACTTGATGCAAATTGTATTTACAAATTCTGCAGTTTTGAGCACTTCACTAAATTAGTTCACAATGCAATGGTCCACTTATAACTGTAACTATTTACTTCCAACCACGGATAAGAGTTTAAGCGTCTTTAGACAATTTATAACAATATAAAACACAGAGCGAGTAGTACCGTGACACCGTTTTTATTAAAATTTCTAAAATAATAATAAGGTTACCCTTAAAATGTTTTTTAAATCTGTACATATAAAATTCAAAGTCAGTCAATCAGTCAATCAGTCCAAACCACTGGTCCCCTCCAATTTTCATGTGTCTAGACACAAGAAAATTGGAGGGTGTATTCTTTGTGAAGAGTAGGTATCCACTAAGAAAGGATTTTTCGAAATTCCAGCCATAAGGGGGTGAAATGGGGGGTTGAATTTCCTGTGAATCTTTATGTTCTCTGGGTCGATTGACTCGAAAATTGGTGTACACACTTTTCAATTAATTTTATGAGACATGTCTATCACAGTTTTTCAAAAATCATAGCCGAAAAATATAAATATATAAGTAGGTAGGATTTTTCTGAGGTAAACGTGTCTGTAAATATAATTTTATGTGAAATCTCGATTTTCGCGTTGGGTCTTGATACGCGACATTGATCTATAGGAGGATGTAAAGGACAGCGCTCCACAGACTGATGGAGTGATTTCAGTATATCATACTAAGACGACCGGTACAAGAAATTATTTCAGGAATTTTATTGGAATCCAATAAATTTGGTTTGTTTTATTTCTTCTTAGGCAATGTATCGTTACCGTGGCGTGAACGACTGAGCGGATCTGGATGAAAGGACATCATTCTACACGTACGAAAAGCTAAAAGTGCTAGAAAAAAATACGATTTTCTAATGGGAAACAAGATTTTTTACTATTACAACGAGTGTCTACCATTAACATTTCCGCTGCTATTTAAGTTCGAAAATAATAAATTTAAAAATTATAGTTTTATTGAGACTGTTTTCAATTGAAAATAATATCCTAACATTTTTGCCGCCAATTTTGAATTTAGAACTGTTCAATATTCAAATTTGTTGGAATTTTGAATAAAAAAGTTGAAGGAATTAGGATTAATGCAATTGTTTAGTCACAGTGTTGTTTTGAATCTGTCAGCTTACGTACGAAAATGAATTTTACTAAGGAAAATGTTCAGGCTTCATCCACATAACGAAACCATGTAACTCAATTATAAAAAAAATTAAAACGTACGTATGAAAGGGACCTACTAGTAAAATCAGTTGGTAATCATAGGCTTCTCTGGAAAAATACAAAGAACCTACTTACTCTAATAAAATTAAAGTTCGTAACACCGAATCTGTGACCGAATTGCTAAATATTAGGACAACGTCACTAGAATCAGTAAATGTTGTCAATAATCACTTTGCCAACGTTTATAAGCAGTTAGTTCAGCAAATAGTGCCAAGTACTAATAATAAACAAGCTGTCAACCAAGGTGCACAGAGTAATACTTTTGTACTCTTAGACACTGATCCTTACGAAGTAGATCAAATATTAAGGGGCTTAAAATCTCTACGGAGGATGCGTTTTCAGCTCTAAGGTAACTGAACACTTTGATGCTGGCAATAAATGCTTAGCGGTCTTTCTAGACCTTAAAAAAGCATTTGACACCGTCTCTGTCCCTAACCTTGTGAACAAATTCGAAAATGCTGGAGTGAAAGATAATCCTCTAAAATTATTCAAGGACTAGCATTACTACATTTGTATCAGAAAATACAGCACGCCGAGTCCCAGAAACAGTACCACTATGATCATCAGTATGGTGATGGTGGAAATATGAAATTTCACCTCCTCCAGATGCGTATTATTAGTTCCTCCGGCTACGTTTTGCATCACCACGGTCTCTTCTTTAGTCTGCGTACTTCTACTTACTATTAAAAATGGTTTAATAAACTCGAAATTTTTGTACCGAATTCGACTTGTCACAGCCGCTAGCTAATAAAATATTGTAATCCATCTTAGCTCGGCTTTATTTAGTCCAATTGTTTAAGACTTACAGCCCTTATACGGCACGGCGGCGTCGGTAACGCAATCGCGTGGCGATGTCCGCTGGCAGGGTCGCCATGTAAGGTCGAAGGTATTTGTGGAGAGAAATGATACACGCGACTGCCCAAGTAATACTCTCCTTTATTTTAGGTTACACATGATTATATAGGATAACATACATTGACGTCACTACATACACACTACATCACCTTGTACCCCTCCCTGTCCCCTAGCTTTTAAAGTCGGGACAGGGCTGGAGGTTAGTTCTCTTAGTCGGTGGAAAGATGACCAGTTTGGAAACGAGTCTTACAAGGCCGTGCGGATGGTGGCGCGCGGCCTCTCCCCCTTCGGGGGGAGCCAACATTAATACTAATATGTACAAAAATTTGAAAACACGAAAATTTTATCAGCCTGAGGTAATTTACGAAAAGTCACATGTGGTGCCGTAACCAGGATTCTCGTCATTAAATGTACTGATTCACGTCAGTGCAACGAGAAAGAACAACTTATGGGTTACTACAATAAAACACAACGTAATTTTATGGTTCTCAGAAAATGTAAGAGACAGCTAGAATTTCAACGGCTAAAATATCATAATTCTAATTAGAAAACGGTTTGATTGAGGTGTTCGAATTCTTCAAACACTGGTAGTGGGTTCAATTCCCGCATGATTTATCAGTTGATATTTTTGTACTCCATAGCATACGCACGACGCAATAGTTGATAAGTAATTAGATTCTTGTGTCACGGCTTGTGGGTTTTAGTTCCGATGCTAATAAAAGTGGGTTCGATTCCCGTGTACTAAGTGTGGAGCCATACCTGCTTTTAAGTGGGTAACAGTTCAAAAGGTTGTTGCTTTTGTTCCAGTGCGACTTTAATGATGGGTTCGATTCTCTGTTGATGGAGGTTTAGTGTCCGATAGTAGCCTTACAGATTTTATACATGTTTGCAATTGCGTGATTTGTATTGGTACGCCATCAACTATGGGCCAACTCTATATTATTATTGCTTAAATACCAAGAAGCATCAATCTTACAAAAAGGAAATCATAAATGGATTGCCTTTTTGTAAGATTAGAGTTAAATTAAACTATTATCGTAGGAAGTTAACCTAAAACTTTCCGACTCTGTAGCGTATGTCATATAATTGGACAAATACTCGTGTGGACTTATTTCGAATTCCAGGATATTTCATCCTCGCTTGGCTGTCACTACGCTTCGTCTAAACCTTTGGGTTGTGAGTTGCGGTCGGATCAAAGCTTCACCAAATTCAGCTGACGTCGGATGACTTCAACGGCAGCCGTAGCGTGGCTCCAGTGACGAAGCTAAGTTCTACTTTTATTAGACACGATAGTTACCCGTTGTCGCGCGGTATAATTCTGTTATCTTAACGATATGTATTTTATATTGTCTTGAGCTATAGGAGTTTAAGTTTAAGTTTACTCCTATAACATACATATGTATGTATGTTATAGGAGTTTATAAACCTACCTAAACAGTTCCAATATTGGAAGCTGTCAGGTAATATTCTTGCCAATATTTTAATATCCAAGTCAGGAGATTACAGCACTGTGCCCCAATAAGCCACTAATTGTTTCGACAAATTACTAGGGTCTACATTTCAACGTGAAGGCTAAACTCAAGATTCTTATTGGGTCAATGACGGTGCACAATCTGTATTGTGATTTTAATGTTAGGTAGGCTACTATTTTTATATAAATGGCAAATGGCAGTTATTTCAAACTACATAACTTCATTTCTTAATACAACTTTCCGACTACTTGAATTTCAGAACTGCCTTTTCCTCTTAGAATCGGAGGGGTGTGACTAATTGGAATAAAGTCTAATATGTCTATGTGCGGACTATTTCAGCTACTCCTACAACTACGAGCAACTCAACTGACTAAGCTGACTCAGCGTTGAGGTACACTGGGGAAGGCCTCTATCCAGCGGCACCTGTATTAGCACAAATACTCTTATAAGAAACTCTGGTATGTAAAACTAAATTATAAGCATGTACAGGTCTTCTGCAATTACCTGAAACGTGGTAATTGACAAAAGTATTTTGAGGGAGAATAATTATTTTAAATAGAGGAATTATGTATCGATTAAAAGATACTTCTGCGAAACTAAGCAAAATTATAGCAGACGATGTATCATGATGCATGATGATGCATAATTGTTCCAACTGGACCAGTAATCTAATGATTACTGGTCCAATTATAATAATCTGTTTATGTGAACATGGCAGAGAGTACTGTCATGAAACGGTACAGTTTATCATATTGTGAAAACTCATCCGCTGTACTGCGTCACGCGACAGATTTTCAGAGGGGGGAAAGTGACTGTCTGTCACGTACTCCTAATTATTATAAATATTTTAGACTTGATTGTTATTTCAAATCATCACACGGTATGGGCCACTTACAAACACATTAAACTCCTATTTTAGGGCTTGACAGGTTGACTAGTTACCGTAATTAATAACGAAGTGTCCTTTCTTTCTTTGAATTGTAAAACAATATTGCATCACTTGGAAACGCATAAATTCTTTACTTAATGGGAAAGGCACTAGAGATAAATGCTAACTGACAGGCCGAATGTAATAATTCAACAAATTCTTAAGAAAAGATAAAAATATCTAATTTCTAAACGCATTTCTGAATACTAGTGCAACATCTGGTTGCAATTTACTCCGGTATTGGGCGCCCAAATGGCCCTTAAAACAATTGACACGGTGGTACAAAAACAGTACTTAACCAATTCTGGGAAGGCAACCCAAGCGTGATGTGTTGAGAAAGGCCATGGACTGAGGAAGGGTGGTGGACTCGTGGCAGTTGGTCTTGGACGGTTCGAGAGGTCGGACGCAATGGTCTGAGTAGTGAGTGAGTTCGAGACGAGAAAGGTGACAGCAGTGAAGGCGGGCTTCAGCAGAGGCGAGACTGGTAATCGGTGCAGCATATTGTAAGTGGGTTGTGGATTGTACTCTAGTTCGCTTCAAGGACCTGCTTGGTAAGTGTTACCTTTAATTTACTTTTTAATAGTATGCAGGTCTATGCGGACCTTTCATAATGTAATTTTCGTAGGACAATAAAATAATTTGAATTTGAATAATTTGTATAGTATTTTATAAGTAATAGTTTGGCGGTAGAGCAGGAGGAGGTGTTAATAATAATTTATTTCAACATGACGGAGCGGCGGCATTATATCATCACAATGTAAACTATTATCTCGTGTGTTATGTGTTCCACTTCCTAATCCGAACCATGGCACATATTCGTCATCTGTGTTTGGTTGTAGGGAACGGAGACCGCCTTTCGCTACACTGTACACACATTTCATGTTTACGACATATACAATGTACACTAACACTTATAAAGAACAAAAATATTAATATGGCTGTATATGACTTGTTACACAGTTGTGTAGTTATGAAAAATGTGGATACTAAAACACTTGTATGTGCAATATACACAGACATGTCAAAAGCCTTCGATTATGTTAATCACGAAAAGCTCTTGGAAAAACTAAAACGCATAATTATGGCAAACGTGGAAATGCTCTTGATTTAATAAAATCATAAAGAGGTAGTAAACAAGTTACAAAAGTTTCCAGAGTTTGTATGTCTAAGCGAGAAATAAAACATCTTCCTATAAATACATTATATTTGGCGTACCACAGGGGAGCGTTCTTTACTTTTCTAACTCTATATAAACGATCTGCCACGTCAAATTTCTAATCCAATGATATTTTTTGCTGATGACAGCACAGCAATAATTAATTGTATTAATAAAGAGCAATACGAAATAAATATTAATAACATTTTAAAAACAATAATCAACTGGCTCAATCATAATAATTTGTTAATAATTATAGAGAAAACTAAAGTTATGCATTTTTACCAACGTATACACCCCAAAGACTTAATTTAAACTACAATGGTCAAACAGTCGACAAAGCAAGTATAGCCAAATTTTTTGGAATTTTAATTGATATCCAACTTACATGGAAACCACAAGCTGAAAATATTTGCAAAAAATTAGGTTCATCAGCGTACGTTCTTTTAACCTTTCCAAAACGGTAAACATCAACACTATACTGGTTGCTTACCATGGCTTAGTGGTGCCGAATTTAAGGTTTGATGTCATATTCTGGGGCAATTGTTGTGAACGAGAAAATATCTTTAAAGACCAAAAACGCTGCCTAAGAGCAATGTTTAAATTAAAAGTTACAGACAGCTGCAAAACTTTTTTCATTGATAATAAACTATTTACTTTTCCCTGTCTTTACATATTAGAGCTTTCCATTTTTGTTCTGATAGTGTTAAATACTTGGGTGTGCATATAGACGATGGACTAAAATGGGACAAACAACTCGATACACTAACTACTCGAACGCTTCGTCTTATTCACATCTTCAAATCTCTCCAAAAATTCGACAGTATTGACATTCTCAAAATGATGTACTATACATTATGCTAATCGATTATTGGCTACTGTATAACTGTATGGGGTGGAGCAACGAAGACTCATCTTCTCCGCGCAGAAAGGTCGCAAAGGGCTGTACTTAAAGTTATGCTAAGGAAACCCTACAGATACCCTACAACGCATCTTTACGCTGATTGCAAAGTACTGACGGACCGGCAGCTCTTTATTCTCCAATCTGTCCTACGGATACATGCCCGTTTACCTCCATCTGATCCAAGAAAGCGTACATATGTTCCCCCAGGTATACAGTTCAACATCTCATTTGCAAGGAGTCAATTCTATGTCTTAAGCCAGCAAGTTTTTAAAAAATACAGAAAGAACTAAACATAATAAATAGACCTAAATAAATTTAATGTCAAGTCAAAAACCTCGAATTAGCTCATATGGCAGCATTATATCAAAACAGAATCTTTACTATCTTACATCGCTTGACATCATAGTAGTGCAACATAAAAGTAATAGTAACTTATTCCCTGCTGTAAAGGACACAACAAACTGAAATACAACAATCAGGTCTCAGTATATATATAAGTTATGTACCGGTGCTCACAATAATCCTTATAAAAAAAAAGTGTATGGCGCCTATAATCTATAATAAGATTCCAAATAGTATCAAGGAGCAGCATTTGAGTATTAAAAAAAACAGCTTTCATCTTTATTAATACAAAAATGTTATTATTCTGTATCAGATTTCCTAACAGATAAAACATAGTTGTATTATTATTTGTTACTTTATTTTAATTTTGATTTTTTGTAAGAAAATAATTTGTTGAGTGATGTGTGTGTGATGTGTTTGTGATTTGTTAATTTGTTGCTTTTAAATTGAAGTTGTATAATTGTCTAGTATTTAAAATTTTTGTATTCCAAATGGTAGAATGTACCAGGAACAAATACTACTGTAACAACTCATGTATGTACCTACATTCAATGCAAATAATTTCTATTCTATTCTAACACACCCGAGTATTGACGAATGTTGACTTTTATCTGACTCACCACAGATCCGTAATATTCGTATTCCAATTGGAATAAACTATACTAGTATTTTGGAATCAAATAAATTAACGTAACGAATAAATAAATAAATTCTTAAGCGCAAGCGGAACGTTTCCTTTACCAAACATTTCATTATATATCATATATTTGCGCCCTCTTGTCTTATTAGCTTCATACTTTATTATTGATTTAGTTTTATAAGATTTGATATTATTAATTTATATGTTTTAACTGTGAATTCGCAATACTAACTTCACCTTGTACCCCTGCCTGTCCCCTAGCTTCTAAAGTCGGGACAGGGCTGGAGTTCAGTTCTCTTAGTCGGTGGAAAGATGACCAGTTTGGAGACGAGTCTTACAAGGCCGTGCGGATGGTGGTGCGCGGCCTCTCCCCCTTCGGGAGGAGCCGACATTAATACTAATATGTACATGTACAATTAGGGAAAACGAAAATTTTATCAGCCTAGGGTAATTTACGAACAGTCACATCAGCCAGAAGTGAGGATGAGGAACACCCTGTGGTTTTAGTCAGTAGGAGTCTGATAGACCCCTCCGCCTACCCCACAGCGAAGAACATCCATTGAAGATTCCCAAAATTAAAAAAGGCTAGGTTAGCTGTAGGTTAGGTTGGGGTGCGTTGTCAGAATTCCTCCTCGTGTGGCCTGATGGCTGCCGGTCCTCTCTATACGTCTGGAGAGCACAACAGCTGCTGGGCTGGTGCACCCTGGGCGCGACAGTATCCTTCCCCGAGAAATGGGAAGTGATTCTTATTCTTCGAGGAATGTTACTGTCCGTGGCCAATTTGGACCGCGCTGTTCCGCGTGACCCTCTGAAAAGTAGAGGGCACAGCGGAAGAGCATGAGCGGGGTCAGTGTGCACTCACCTTGCCTCCGAGCAGACCACCGCCAGGGTACCAGCCGACCCTCTGGCTGGTTATAAATGTAAAATGTTTATCGGGTAATACGATACCCTTTGGTAAGACTGCTTGTCAGACCTCCTAGCTTCTGACTACTCGTAACGACTGTCAAAGATCAACAAATGGCAGCCGGGACCAACGGGTTAGCGTGCTTTTTGAGCCACAGAGGGAACTCGCTTTGTAATATAACCCATTCAGGGACCTACCTCAGCAAGCACCATTTAACCTTCGAGATCGACCCGTGCAGCTGTTAATATTTAGCCATGAGCCCCTTATTAACGCCCTCATTAAGATACAGGAACTAAAATGGCTAACTAATAGAAATAAATAACAAACTATCGAATAAAGCCAATGAAGGAAGCAATTATGCAGTCGGTTTATAATTCCTATTGTTTTAATACAACTAAGCAATACTGTTATTTTGCAAAAATTTTGGTAGGGGAACCCAGAGGGTTTTAAACAAACTAGGAGGCAAACATACTAGGAGGGATCAAAAAGTAGTGAGAACGACATACTCCTTGGTAAGAAAAAAATAAATAAATACATAGCTCAGATACATATTTGTAATATTAATAAAGAAAAAAATCTTCGATTCTCTTTTCCTTTTGTTTCTGAATGTAGTCATTTGTTTGCTTCGTGTCGGAAAGTGTTCGCAGAAATGGAGAAAAACGAAGTGCGTGCCGTTATTAAATACCTCTGTTTAAAAAAGTTAACGACGCAAGAGATTCATTGCGATTTGGAGGCAACATTAGAAGAGTCTGTTCCGCCGTATTCCACTGTCGCAAGGTGGGCTTCTCAATTTCGAGTAGGGAGAACGAGCACGGAAGACGAACATCGTTGCGGCCGTCCATCGACGTCATTCACCCAATAAAATGATGCGAAAGTCGTGAAAATTGTATTGAGCGATCAAAGAGTTACCATCCGATACTTAATTCAAGAAACGGGCATTTCATATGGAAGTATTCAATCCATATTGAAACAATCTTTGAATATGAGAAAAGTCTCCGCAAGATGGGTGCCGAGAATGTTAACCGACAGTCAGAAACAAAATCGACTTGACATTTCGAAGATATTGTTGGACAAGTTTCAAGGAAATTCTGAAAACTTTTTGTCTCGTTTCGTAACAATGGACGAAACATGGGTCCATCATTGTGATCCCGAGACAAAACAGCATCATCACCGACCCCGAAGAAATTTCGTGTCGTGGATTCGGCTGGCAAGGTTATGGCCTCAATATGGTTGACCACCTCCCTTATTCACCAGATCTGGCGGCTAGCGATTTTTATCTGTTCCCCAAGTTGAAAAAATACTTAATGGGAAACAGGTACGAAGTCGATAACGAGGTGATGGATGCCGTGGAGAGTTTTTTGCAGGACCAAGACAAAACTTTTTTATGAAAGGGATTGAAGCCTTGGAAAAGCGCTGTACTCAGTATGTAGAGAGACTCGGAAACTATGTAGAAAAATAAATTATTAAGTTATCAATAGTCATTATATTCTATCTCATTCTTACTACTTTTTGATCCCTCCTCGTACTCAGCATGAAAACTTGATACCATTAGCATTAAAAAGCTAATCTGACGCTGGCGCGGTACCATCCTAAGACTTTGAGAGGGGGGTCACACAGTTTACACCATATCTCCCTGTCGTTTCGGGCGACGCAGATTTTCTCGGGGCATGGTTGCTTAGGGAAGTACCTGTTTCGCATAAACAGGGAGCCGGACGCTCTTTGTCATCATTGCGGCCACTGTCTGGAGGGCACGGCGCGGCATAAGCTGGCAGAGTGTGCCGCATGGGAGTGGGCCGTGCCCTAGTAACAGAAATCGGAACCGACACCAAAGGTATTTTTTTCGACTTTTATAGAAAAGCCTATCAATTGACAAAAGTCAGGATTCAAGAGCGAGCTTGTAAAATTTATATATAAATATTAATCATTTATTTCAGACATGGTCCATATAAAAATTACAAAATTAAAATCACATTAAATTCATGTACATTAAAATTAAATAAAAGAATCGAGCATAACTCGAGTGATAATTTAATAGAATTTACTACATGTTTGAGTGAGATTATTGCGATTACTGAAAATAGTGATACAGAGACGGTGTGCATATTAGGAGACTTTAACGCTCACCCGGGTGAACGATTTGCAAGTGAACTGTTAACAGTGTGTACAGAGCAATCGTGGTCGTGTGTGGACTTGGAGTTGTTACCGAATGATACTTATACATTTAAAAGCACAGCTAACGGTGCGCTGCGGTGGTTAGATCATTGTGTGGTGAGTAATGCAGCGAGACAATTAGTAATGAAAGCAGCTGTTTTTTATGATGTTTACTCGTCAGACCACATTCCTTTGGTTATTGAGTGTAACATAAATTTAATAATACCTAAGTTAGTGAGTAAAACCCGCTTTTGTAACAAGGTCATTTGGGGTGAAAGAAATGCTAAACAAATTGATGAATATACAAACTTTTGTCATTCAAAATTAAAATTAGTAGATTTTCCTACGGAATTTCGGTATTTTTCGCATGGAATGTGCTCTGATACTAGCCACCGCAGTCTGTTAGATGAGATGTACGAAACAGTTATAAGTATTTTGAAAGAAGGCGCTGATATTTCATATATAGGTTCTGATAACCGTTGTACTAGAAAATATGTGACTGGTTGGAACGTGCATGTACGTGACACTCACAGGGAGGCTCGCATGCATTATCAGACGTGGTTACTGCATAACAAACCCACATCGGGGTGCATACATACAAATATGTGTAAATCCAGGAAGGTTTTTAAAGATAAGCTAAAATATTGTCAGGATAATGAGCAGCAAATAAAAATGGATATTATAGCTAAGAATCAGACTGACAAGCAATTTGGTGCTTTTTGGAAGGCAACAAATAAATTGAATCCACGGTCTGGTTCTCCTGTGAGCGTGGCGGGCGTGCATGAGCCAACAGAAATAGCTAACTTAGTTAAGCAGCACTTTAAGGTTGAGTCACCACTTGTTGGAACGACACAGGTTATCGATGCTGAGGCTGTTTCTGGTGACATTGACGTTCATTTGACTCCTAAGGAAGTTGCATCGGTGGTAAAATCAATGAAAAGAGGTAAGTCACCAGGTCACGATGGCCTCAGTATCGAACATCTGAAATACTCCGAGGTGCACTTGCCACGTATACTTGCCATGTTTTTTAATTTGTGTATCAATCATTGTTATTTACCTAATAGCTTCATGTTTACATGTGGTAACTGTTATTAAAAATAAAACTGGGAATGCCTCTGACGCTTTAAATTACAGGCCTATATCCTTGGCATTTGTTTCAGCCAAAGTGCTGGACAGTCTGCTTGACGCATAATTGGCTAAGCATATAAAACTGCATGACGCTCAGTTTGTCTTTAGGCCGGGGCTGTCCACTGAAAGCGCTATATTGTGTCTTAAGCAGACTGTGCAGTACTAAAAGGATAGAAAAACGCCTGTCTTTGCCTGTTTTTTGGACCTATCGAGGGCATTCGATCTTGTCAGTTATGAAGTCATGTGGAATAAATTGCTATCTGAAACTTCTGTTCCAGCTGAAGTTATATCAATATTCAAGTATTGGTATAGCAATCAAAGCAATTGTGTAAGGTGGATCGGTTCCTTCTCGAGTGTGTATCGGTTGGAATGTGGGGTGAGGCAGGGCGGGTTGAGCTCCCCTCGCTTGTTCAGCTTGTACATTAACCGGCTGATTGTTGAGCTCAGCAGCACCAAGGTCGGATGTCATATTGACGGAGTGTGTACCAATAATATTAGTTACGCTGATGACATGGTGTTGCTGAGTCCATCAATCAGCGCTATGAGAAAGCTAATGTCAATATGTGAGTCATATGCGGTGGCCCATGGGCTCAAATATAATGTTGGGAAGAGTGAACTAATGCTCTTTAAAGCCCGAGGTTTTTCTTACCCAGCATTTCCCAACGTATCTCTGTGTGGCACTCCTCTGTGTAGGGTGTCTAAATTTAAATATTTGGGTCACTGGGTAACCGATGATTTAAATGATAATGTGGACATAGAAAGGAAACGCAGGTCGCTGGCTGTCTGTTGTAACATGCTGGCCCGCAGGTTTGCACGGTGTACGAATTCAGTTAAAATCACGCTTTTTAAAGCATATTGCCAATCTTTCTACACCTGCAGCCTGTGGGCCGGTTATTCGCAGCGGGCATACAGCGACCTGCGTGTCCAATATAATAATGCACTCAGGGTACTGTTGGGGCTGCCATGGCGCTGTACGTCAGGGATGTTTGCTGAGGCGCGGGTGGATGGCTTTGCCGCTATCGTTAGGAAAAGATGCGCCTCCCTACTCGCTCGCGTTCGTGGCAGTACCAACACTATACTGGGTGTCTTTACTAATCGGTGGGAGTCCCCCATGCTTCAAAGGTGGGTGCGGCTTCATGCCGTAATTTAAATTTTGTTTTTGCTTATACTAACATTAGTTTTTTAAGTACATTGTTACTAACAAAATATGGACCTTAGTCTGAAATAAATGTTTATTATTATTATTATGACAAAATTAAACACACAATATTGAATTAAAACATTACATAATGCGAGGCGAGGCGCTAACATGAAGTTGCATCCACCTCTGTATCAGGGACAGGTCTCACCGCTCGGACAAAATCTTCAGGAGACTGTTCGAGCTGCTTCGTAGGCGACTTAATATTGAAGCGCTCCGCTTCCTTATGATCGCGAAAAAATCATCGGTTCGCTCCTCAGCAAACATAGTCGACGCACTACAAAACCGCGGAAGCCCCAACAGTAACCTGAAAACATTGTTGTACTGTACGCGCAGTGCGCTGTACGCCCGCTGCGTAAAGTTGGTCTACAGGCTGCACGTGTAAAATGACTGACAATAATTATGCCTTAAATAAAGTCACCTTCACAGGTCTAGTACATCGCGCAAACCTATGAGCCAACATATTACACCGGACACACAGCGCCCAGCGCTCCCATTTAGCAGCCAGTTCGAAATTGATAGGATTTCATAAATTGTGTCAGTTTATAAAGAAAATCTGAAAAGAACGCAGAATGTCGGAGCGAGCAAAGCGTGCTCTAAAATGTTTGCACCCTTCCTCGGATAAATTAAGTTCTATTTGTACATTTATACAGGAATGAGAATAGGAGGAACTCTGTCAACTTATGGAGAATTATAAAAGTACAGGATGTATTAGGGAGTGAAGCGAGCTGGAAAATTTTAGCACCATGCCTTTTGTTAATTTATACAGAAATGAGAACAGGAGGGACTCTGTCAACTTTTATAGAATTGCTTTATTTCTTTATAGTTGCCGGAAATTTCGGGGAGGCTGAACATCATCACACCCCTCCTGCCCACGGCCCTGGGATAGTTATATTTTCAAGTTTTAAGATGAAGAGAACGCAAGAGCAAGCGAAGCTAGTCGGGCCTCTACTTATTTCCAAGTTATAGCAAGGCTTGATATAAATTGTGTCAATTGTTATAGTAGAAGTGCATGTACAATTATAGTGTCCGACCGAAGCATCGGCTTCGGCTACGGCTTTGGCCACCAACGGCCAACCATAAAATAAGCTGAGGTTTTCGCCGAAGTCGAAGGTTTCTAACAAGCGCTGAAATTGAAGAAACTGTTTGGAATGCGCATGAGCTTGATGGAAAAGGAGACACATTTCGAAGAGTAATTATTTTTAAGAAATTGCAAGATAAGTTAAATCATCTCATTAAATGGTTTATAAAGCGTGTATCATGAAGGTGTGGGTATGCATGTGTGGCTCCACTAATTTATTTTTTCCATAACTGTGTTGAACTATGTTAATGAAAAATTGTTTCAGCGATTTCTCATCACGTTCTACCTACTCAGCTATCAAGTAATCTTACTGAATATGTTCACTGAAAAACCCTCTTGGCGCCCCAAATTAAAATTCTACTTTGCATTCGATTATACGGGCTCCCAAGGCCGTTCATTCAAAACACTAACCCAACCTAACCTTCTATAATGAATGTTTCTATTTACATAACTCATTGATAAACTAGAATTATATCTATACTGCTATACTAATAATAATAAAGAGGTACCGCGGCCCTGGAACACAAAGGGCAAACAAGGAATATGGATGGGTTTAATGATTTCCTATCCTAAACAAAAAAAAAGGATGTTTTTAGATCATTCAGGTCTAGCTTACCGGTTGAGGAGAGGTGGTCAGATCATATCTCACCTTCTTTATTACATGGATGATCTGTTACACTCTGCCCCCAACAAGTTGCGACTGATGGAGCTACTGAAAGTATCTGAAACTTTTAGTAGCGCCAACAGGATAGAATTTGGTGTGGACACATGTGCAGTCATGGATGTAAAGCGAGGGGAGATTATGGAATCCGAGGGACTACAGCTCTCGGACACCATACACCTATGAACCCTTTCCTCATCCGAAAGCTATAAGTATTTGGGAATGTGTGAAGCGTTAGGCATAAACGTAACTGACATGAAGCAATCGTTGAGGAAGCGCTTCTTCGGTCGCCTGAAGAAGGTATTAAATAGCTTTCTTTCAGGCGGGAACAAGGTGCGTGTCTTCAACGGTTGGGACATGCCAGTTTTAATGTACTCTTTCGGCATACTCAAATGTACTTAGACCGAACTCGACGCCCTGGACAGGAGAGTATGTACACTGCTGACCGGAAACCATCGATCACCGGTGATAAGACTGTACATACCGCGGAAGTGTGGAGGTCTAGGCTTTTTAAATGCGAAGACCCTCCACAACCGCGAGGTGTGCAGTCTCAGAGAATATTTTTTAAAAGCCGAGGTTGGAATGCACCGCGATGTGGTCGCAGTGCCTAAAGGGCTCACCCCGCTGTCCATGGCTAAAGAGAACTGGCGCAACCTGTAGTACTAACTACCGATGACCGCATGAAGGTATGGTAAGGCAAGGAGCTTCACGGGCACTTCTACTGGTTACGTTTTGGTGACTTCTTTGGGGAAACTGAAGGTTTTTTCTGTGCGATTATGGACGAAGTTATGTTGACGAGCAACTACCGGAAACATATTATGAAGGACGGGACGGTTGACGTGTGTATATTTAACATTTGTACGCCCATGTGGTAGAATGTGATGAGACAAATCTATATTAACTCAAGACCACATAATATACATACCGACCATATTCTGAAAAATTAATAATGATTTGATTTGATTTGTGCCGGGCATGCCACCGTCCGGGTGAGTCCATCAGACATATTATCATTTCTGGTTGTTCTCGTCTGGCTAATGGCGAGTACTTGCACAGGCACAACCAATATTTTATAACAAGTTGCCAAAGTCAGTTATAGAACTGACCCACGGAAAATTCAAAAAATACATCAAACGTGTCCTTATTAAAAAAGGATATTACAAAATCAAGGACTACGTTGAAGATAAAGAAGTTTTGTAGTTCCTTCAGCACATGCGGCTTCCCTGGTAGCTCATAAACGGCACAAATATGTGGATGTCTCTAACTATTCTCAATCTATTTTTTTCTCTTCTTTCGAATCAGATTTTTTACAATAGTTTTTAAATCATCAAATCAAATCATTTAGTTTTGCGCAAAACACTGTTTCAATGGTGTTATAAAATTTACATGTTTCAAGTGATTCTACCGTAAGGCATGCAAAATGTATACAATCACGGTTTAGCACAACCAAGATTGACATTGAAGTACATATTATATACAATTAGATCAAATATTTAAAGATATTAAATTTATGCAATGTCCTAGTACAGATAAATAATTTATGCAATAATAATAATATTTAACTTATTTCAATGTCATGATTAGAATTATTACAATATTTAAAGATACATGCAAAATTATTGTTATTACTTGATGTCACTGTGAGGTCTTAACTTTGGAAAAGTTATCGTTTAAGAAATCGTTCAAGTTATAGTAACATTTATTAACTAAAAGGCTCTTTAGAGTTTTCTTAAATAAGGCAGTATTCATTGCCCTTATTTCTTTGGGTTATTTATTAAAAATTACCGGAGCCATGTGAAATACACTTTTGTACATTAAAGCGGTGTATGTTCGGCGGACATAGAAGCGAAGTGCGTCACGTTGTTGCCTATTATTCACTTCTGAGGCTAAGGTAAACAATGTTTTATTGATATTAAAAGTTTTCCCAAAAAATCACACCACACCTCAGGACTGAAGCAACTAAACCATGATATGCAGTTAACAAGGTATTGAAATTTGAAATCTGCTATAATTCATGTAGCGCATATACTGATTTATTAATTTTTTTGTATAGTGCTTCAATTTGGGATTTCCATTTTAATTTGTTATCCACAGTAAGACCAAGAAATTTTGTTGCTTGCACTTCTGATACAGGTTCACCCTTATGACATCTGAGGCATAAATGAATTCATACGTTGGCTAAAATGGATTATTTTTGTTTTTCCAATGTTTGACTTCAGATTATTACTGTCTAGCCATTAAATGATTGCATTTTTGGCTACTGCATATATCATGCTCATAAGACAATCTGTCATTACACTTAGTTGCAACGGTACTGTCGTCAGCAAAGAGTGGCATTGGGTTTGAGTTCGCATTTGGAAGGTCATTAATGTAAATTATAAAGAGTAGTGAACTCAATATACCTCCTTGTGGGACACCATATTGTATTTTACGACCCGGTTCTAATATTAACTCTATTAATTTGTGTAGACTGAGTGCGGTTTTTGAGGTAATTTTTAATGAATTCTAAGACGTTACCTCTTATGCCATATGTCTCTAGTTTATATAATAAGATGTCATGTACCACGTGATCAAAAGCCTGTCTCATGTCCATGAAGATGCCTCAGATAGGTATTCGCCTGTCGACATTAGACGTTATGATTTCCAAAAATTCATATATAGCAAGGTTAATACTTTTGTTCTGTCTAAATCCTTTTTGTTCTTCAGCTAAAATGTCATGGGTTTCAAAGTAATTGAAAAGTTCATAATACATATATTTTTCAAAAAAATTTGAGACGATTGATAGTAGTGCAATATCTATAATTTTTTTTTTCTTTACTCTCTTTTTTATGAATCGGCTTAATAATTGCAACTTTTAATTTTTCAGGGTATACACCAGTTTCAATAGAGAGATTTAGAATGTAACTCAGAGGTTGCGAGATACATTCTGTTACTACCTTAATGACTTTAGTGCAGATACCGTCATAACCTACACTATTGGTGTTTTTAACCCTTTATGATTTGTTTTATATCTTTTGGCAGACATGGCTTCATAAAGAATGAGTTAAGTCTAGATGTTAGGTATTGCTTATGGTGATCTTTGTGCTTAGTATTAATGGGTGTTATCTTACCTACAAAATAATCATGAAATGATGATTTGATTTGTCACGATATTATTATTAAATTTAATACATGGGATAGATTCTAATGGTCTGTTTTGCTTTGCAGCATTAATAGTTTGCCATACAGCTTTTGCTTTATTACTTGAATTTATAATATTGTAATTGTTTTGCGCTCGTTGGGTCAAAGATACAATCCTTTTTAGTCTTTTGGTGTATTGCCTCAGTCTTGATTTGTTGTCCATACTTGGGGTTTTTCTATATTTCCACAGTAGTTCCCGTTTCTTAGCACTACAAGTCTTAATACCCCGTAAAACTCACTTGAGTTTTTTATGGATGTGCATAGTTACTGAATCATTTATACATCTTTTGCTCTGAATAGTTACAGCACTATTTTCTTACCTTTGTATAGATTCATTTTTTCTGACTATTTGTGAATGTGTGAACATTGTAGGCTTTGCTAATCTTCGAGACTACTGATCCAATTCCGAAAATTCTTTCACTAATGGGAATCTAAATCATCCTCAAGTATCATGCCAAAGAGCATGTATCAGACAGGTGTGCTCATATTTAAAGTCGTGATGGTACAGATCATCATCATCCGCCTAGCCTTTTTTCAACTAAATTGGGGTCGGCTTCCAGTCTAACCGGATATAGCTCAATACCAGTATTTTACATGGAGCGACTGCCTATCTGACCTCCACAACCCAGTTAGTACTGGGTAATACGTTACTCCTTGGTAAGACTGGTTGTCAGACTTTTTGGGCCACTGACTACCTAACGACTGTCAAAGATCTACAAATGATAACCGGGACCAACGGCTTAACGTGCTTTCCGAGGCACGGAGGAAACTCGGTATGTAATGGGCGGTCACCCATCCACAGACCAATCTAGGCAAGCACGGCTTAACCTAAATATCGACTAAAACCATTTCAAAAGTAATCGTAAAATAATAATGGAAAAAATTATACGCAGTCCCGTATACACACAACTTAAATCAATACCTACTCGACCTAATCGTATGGCGTAGCTGATTATTTTTTTGCTGTTACAGTGTTAGTACTATGAAGAAAGTATCAGCGTTAGTCTCATGGAGCGCTTGAGTAGAGAGAAGATCATTAGATGGCACAGAGATACATAGGCAGTATTGATCAGTTAAAGTTAAAATGTAAGACAAATCAATCACAACCGACTGATGACGTAATAGTCAGCACAAAAGTAGGACCCAAAAACTCTAACCGGTCTTTAAGTAATGCACTGGTTTTTCGGTACCGGTTACGGCTTAGGTGGAGGTGTGGGAGGTGCGGGATGCGGTAGGGATGAGGCGGATTCGGAACCGGGGTTGATAATGCCGGATTCATCTAAAGGACTGGTTGATGGACCCAACAGTGTAGCCTCGACCGCCGATAATTCTGGTTTAGTTTAGATTAAGTACTAGTTTTATGTTTTGTAAAATTAGCCTAATTATTATTATATAAATAGATTATAAGTAACTCTGTATGTTTATTTTAAGTTAGTTAAGAAGGGTGGAGCTGTAATGCAGAAATTTTTTTACTAAATTGTGTTCCATATATGTATACACTGCTGACCATCCGCGGCGCTTTAGTCAATAAATGTCAACTGAAGGAACTACTTTTTTAACTTCCCAATACCACACTATCTTTTAGCTAGAGCGAGATATACAGAACCTTCTGTCGAGCGCATCGTCGATGATCGCGATACATTCCCATGGAAAAAATCGATGCGATTCCGTAATGTGATTGATGTGGCGCAACCCTTAATCTGCAAGGAACATAGCTGTGTAACATTCGGATGTTTTAGATTGTAAACTAAAAGGCCAATGTCTCAATACTATGTATGTGACACAGAACATACCTGTGACTATCAGATTTACATGTCTTTGATTTTTCTTATAGAACGTGTGTTCAATTATATATCTCATCACATGTTACTATATATTATTATTTTCCAAACAATAATCCAACATTGGATTGACAGACTCACAAAACCACATTGCCATAAAACTGAAACAATATATTTTAATTTTTGTACCGCAGCAGTAGGTACGTACGTATTTAATCGTAATTGATAAAATATGTACATACTTAAGTAGGTATGTCTAGGGATATTTTACATTTATTAGCATTACTTTAAAAGTACATCGACTAGACATTTCAAAACTAATTAAACGCCAATGTGGTCCGAGGAAATTAAAAAAAAAAATCATAAATGTGGCAAAATTCAGTAAACTTCATAACAAACATTTTCATCATCATCATCAGCCTATAGCAGTCCACTGCTGGACATAGGCCTCCTCAATCGCACGCCATTCAACTCGATTTTCAGCAACTCTCATTCAGTTGCTACCAGCCACCCTGTGAAGATCGTCACTCCACCGAGCCTGAGCGCGCCCCACCTTACGTTTGCCGATTCACGGTCTCCACTCAAGAACACGTCTACCCCTACGGTCATCGGTTCTACGGCTAATATGACCGGAACATTGCCACTTCAGGCAAACATATCTGTACTAATATTATAAAGCTGAAGAGTTTGTTTGTTTGTTTGTTTGAACGCGCTAATCTCACAAACTACTGGTCCGAATTGAAAAATTATTTTAGTGTTGGATAGCCCATTTTTCGAGGAAGGCTATAGGCAACACGCTAATATAACATCACGCTACGGCTAATAGGAGCGGAGCATTTATGAAAAATCCCAGCGCAAGTGACGTTGCGCGGGTCAGCTAGTTACTGTATAAAAATAAAAAAAAGATTATTTTCGTACGTTTAATTAAGTCAATACTGCTGACTTTATCTTAACTATGGAAAGTCGATATTTAACTAGAAAAGAGTAGTTGAAAGCAAAAAGCGTGCTGGAAGCAGGATCATGTCAGTGCAATGTTGCTAATGCCATTGGCACCAGTCATAGCGTCATATCCAGATTGTGGTCTCGCTATCGGGATACTGGTGAGGTGGCTAAGCGGCACACTGTTAATATTCGGGTAGCCATCGCCAGACTTAACCGATATTTACAAATTACCTCGAGAAGGCAACCGAACACTACGACTTGGCAATTGGTTTTAATGTTAGTCAGAACACCTAGTCTTCGTTAGCGAAAGAACTGGCAGGAGGAGACCACATGATATCAACCTTCATGCTCGTACACCATTTCCGCTTCCAGCACTACGACGAGACAATAGCGGGCATAGATTAAATAGACGATATGACGATCATTTTGCATGGAACGATCGCCAATCGTCTACAATGTTAGTCTCAGATGAATCGCGGTTCAGATTCCTTCCAGATACATGAACAACACATGTTTGGCGAACACCTGGACGCGAGACCCACTTGCGAAATCTCCAGGAAGTCCATCCATAACAAGGTGAAACAATCATGGTACAGACAGGATTACGTCTAGGCGGGAGAACTGACCGCGTTTAGATAAAATGCAATTTAACGGGTGCAAAATACCGAGAGGAGATGCTCACACTTATATTCCAACCACACCAGTTGCAAATGGGTCAAGATTTTATGCATATGCACTTTTCATGCATTTTCGTTGGACCTTATACCACAAGGCTAACTTGACAACCTTTTGAGCATGAATAATCTTTGCAGATGTTTTAGAAACATCCCAGATGCTCTTTTATTTTATACAAAATTTATTGTTTCATTTAGTTTTATATCCTGATTTAATCACTAAAACAGTAAGTCTAATTTTAGCAAAATTTAAACTTTTTAATTTTTATCTAAAAGTCCTCTTAAAAAGTTAAGAAATTCAGATTTTTATTACATTTTCTGTCAGAGTATAAAATTCGCGCACTTTGATATGAGGATGTTTTAAGAAATTCTTTATAGTTTTATTTAAAAACGTGAATAACTAAAATATCCCTAGACACTTTTGATGTGTGTAGGTTTTTGACCACAGCGATTTGGTGATTAAATTAATTTATATAAGAGCAAAAGATATTTATTTGTAGAAGTAAATATTATATACATTAATAAATTAAAATAACCTATATTAACTAACTAACTTAAAAATAAACTTAAAAAATGGCGTCAAAAAACTCCTCCTCAACGCTGTCAACTGGTAATGTACCCAAAAGACTGGCGGCGTTGCCACGTTGTATGCAACGCTAAGCCTTTGGCCAAAGTAAAAGCCAGCCCTTGGGTCACGGGAAGAGTCAACTAAACGTTTAGAAATGTCCTTGAAAAGGCTGTGAGCACTCGGACCCAACGGACCTAGAGTTTCAACCCCAAACGGCTCGAAAATATAGTTACCAATAAGGTTACTATATTTACGCCGCTTGAGGTTCTCAGCAGCCGTAGCCGCAGCCCCAGCACAGCACGATGAGCTTGGAAGATGGGATGGCGCAAGAGTATCGACACAAGTTGCATCCCACACTATAGGCCTACCCATCTGCCATGGAAACAAAGACATGCCGTCGTCTCTGGGAAAATGGATGGTCGGGTTCTTCAGAATTCGGGCAAGCGAGTTTCCAGGCATTGATAGCCTCGGAGAAGCACGGCACATCAAAATCAATCAGTGTGGAAGCCAGGATATTCCTGATTAATTTCTCAGTGCCGTGGACCGAAGATATAAACGCCGGTAAACTAATACTAGAAATTTTGCGGACGCCGAGTCCTCCCATACGAATGGGAAGAGTAGCTTGTAACCAAGCACGGTCGTCCAAAGCCACATTTAAAACGGATGAAATAGTATTTTTGATAATTTGGTCCATTTTGTCCAAAAGATGAGTGTGCTTCCATAAAGGGGAAGCACGTAGGAAATATGTTAATTTTGGGCCGAAACAGCAGTAGCGGATTAGGGTGATGGCCGAATGCATATTAATTTGGAGCAACCTTTTCGAAATATCATTGAAATTTTGAATTTTTTCCTCGATAAAATCGGGAAAGGAATTCTCGAAGATTGGAGACCCAAGGAGACGAAGACAACTTTTTTCAATAATTTTGATGTTAGGGTAACGACGTACGTACGTAACATTTCTTTACAATCCTGTGCGAGTGACTTGACAAGCAAAGTTTGCTCAACAAACCCACCGCCATGATTGAGTTCGTTTGAGGTAGATGGAGTGCAGGCAATATAATAATTCTGATAAATCAATATCCTATAATTGTTTTATTTCCTCTATTACATTTCATTTAAATAAAACATTATAACTGACGACTTTATATGGAAATGTTTTCAAATTAATTTGTTATTGTTTTTGTGTGGTAACATAAATGCCTTTGTTCGTACAATCGGTAGTTATTATGCTATTAACCTTGACCTACATGCACGACGTTGTTGCCAAAATTTGATCGCTCGGTTGACTTGTAGTTATAATACATTTTCAAGATCTCGCTATGACGTAAAGGATTTGCGCGTGGAAGTGCTCGCGTGATGTTGCAATAATAATTCTAATATGTATTTTATTCCAATTTAATAGAATTATTGATTATTATTGTAGGAACGGCAATTAAATTAATTATTAAAAATACGTAATTTTACTTTAAATAAAAGTTCCTACGTTCTTTCGGCGGTATTGCTGTTTCTAATACATCCAATAAACCCAATAAGGGTTTTAAGACTGTTAAATCTGGTCACGTTACTAAGTAGATACCTACGTTTCGATGTTGTCAATTACATAGCATATACAAAGTCAGCGTTAATCGTATTCTAGTGTGTTTGTATATTTTTGTTTCAACAATAATATCGTCGCTAGATGGCGCTACGGCTAGCCTCTTTTTTTTTTTTTTTTTTAGTATGGGAAATCATCAAATGACCCCCCCCCGCTCTGGGCGGAGCGGAAGGGAGTGTCAGACTTGTACTGACTAAAACCCATCCATGTTCCTTCTTTGCCCTTTGTGTTCCAGGGCCGCGGTATCTCTTTCGAACAGTCCCGCAGCCCTGGCAGGCATCGGCCCGTGCGGACCCCTACGTGGTTGCTGACATCTCTTTGAGGCGCGCGTGGAACACGAACGCGCCGTCGACACGGCCTGTCGTCATAAGACGGCCGGACGGCGAGCTAGCCCATAACTCGCCGTCCACAGGCCGGGGGCCACCACGTGACCCCCGACGCCCAGGGCATCTCCCGCGGCGGCTGGGACGTGAGGCTCTTTCCCTCTCACGTTCCGCCACCTCCTTCACTAGCATGACTGCTTCGCAGAAGGAGGTGACGGCTTCCCATTCCCTCTCGCTCCGGACCATGGCTTGAACCAGGGCCGGGCGCGAGAGGTCGCCGCCGCCAATCGCCTCTACGAGGACACGGCGCTGCTCCGCCCAAGCGGGGCAGGCCTCCACAGTGTGCTGCACCGTGTCCTCCGGACGATCCTCACAGTGGAAACACCCGGGCGTTTCCTCCCGCCCGATTCGGTGCAGGAACCTCCCGAAACACGCTACGTCTAGCCTGACGTTAAAATAATCGATGTTTTAAAAATATTTTTAAAATACTATTAGTGTGTGTGTGTGTGTGTGTGTGTGTATGTGTGTGTGTGTGTGACAATCTGGACTCATTCTTAACGGATTGGTCAGAGAGGGCAAATTATAAGCAGGATTGGAAAGCCATGGGGGAGGCCTTTGCCCAGCAGTGGGACAGAGCAGGCTGATATAAAAAATAAAAAAAATGTGTATAGAAGTGTATAAAAAGAATTGTGCAGATAAAACTTGAAGCAATAACTTGGTGTCAGTGTTTTCAACAACTTTTATTCACGAACTGTGAAGTTATGTCAAAAATAATATCATAATCCGTCCCAATAAGAATCACAACAAAAACAATAACAAGTGACAATATGGAATAAACAACTAATTTTCAACCTATAAAACATTCTGTGACCAAACAATTACCTAATAATAAGTGCAATACAAACAATAACATCAAAGACAACGTGAAAAAGTGATTAATTTATTCATTGTTTGAACTTCTACCGTCGTAACATCGACAAAAAGAAAAAAAAGCGATTTTGGCGATTTTTTAAATTTAATCTGCTGCAGATAGTCAAAAAATTCGACTAAGCAGTTATTACACAGATGGCTTAGTGGTGAGAGCATACTACTTCTGCCAACTAACTTGCGTCGTTCAAGTGGTCGCGAATTCAAACCTCATGCTACTTTTGCCAACTAACTTGCGTCGTTCAAGTGGTCGCGATTTCAAACCTCAGTACCAACAATTCACTTTTGGGAATATCTAAAATTCATATTTATAATTTACAAAAACTTCTCTGGAAACAAAAAGCAATGTCACAAATCAGTACATCAAGTAATGGCAGTGGGGTCGTAAAAAAATGGTAATCGAAGAAGTATTCTCTAATCAGTTTGAGTAGGTATTGCAATTATTTAGTACCTAAGGTCACCTCAACAGATTTCTTAAGGACCATTCAATACAAATTAAAAGACTTCTCAACGAATGACTACTGCGTGATCTTCATTGGAGAAAAAGATCTGCAAAATGGTGACTATGCAAATATACTTCACAACCTAAACTGCTCGCTGAAAAATGTAACTCACACTAATATTGTTACCTGCACAACGATCTACGTAAAAGGTACATTAATACATAATTATAAAGTGGAGTTTTTCAATAACCTCCTCCTGTCAGACATAAAAAATAATGAATACACATATTTTTTCAATAGCAATGCTACCCTATCGCACGAAATGTTTTCCTACAATACTGGGAAAATAAATAAATACGGATGGAGAAACATATTTGACCAGATTACCAAGATAAGGTGTGACTACAGATTATTCGGTTCTCAAGAAGTTTTGCCAATCACAAAGATCGAGACTCATGACAACTCTGCCTCAACTAGTACTACTGAGATTTCAAATGAGCAAGAGAATATTAAGACAACGAGTGATCAGTTTATCTATTATAAACATATGAATATTCTACACCAAAACATAGCTGGACTTCTGAACAAACCTGATATGTTGACACTGCATATCCAAGAGTTGCGTACTGAAAAAAACATCGATATCGATGTATTATGCATAACTGAACAATTTGTAACTGCAGAGCCTGAATCATTAATTAAAGTACCTAATTTCAAGCTTGCATCGTGTTATTCAAGAACCCATCAGAAGCGTGGAGGAGCGTGTTTCCTTATCAGAAATGGGTGTCCAACTTGTGACCTATTTAGATCATTAACTCCGAACAGACTGCGAATTAGCAAAAGTTATGCCACTAGCAAAAGTTCTTATAGAAAAGCTCTCTCCATTGGTGTATATCTTATAGTTATTGGTCAGAAAATACTAACTTCGGTGCCAAATTAGACACACATTTAGTTCAATAATGGTAGCAAAGTTCTCTTGAAAAGCTCTATCAAAGAGTGTATATCTTATGGCTATTAGTTGCCCGTAAACTCTTAATTGTAGTAAATAAAATGACTTCCAGCGTGGACATACCAGTCTTAGTGACAAATCTCGTGAAGGAGGTCCAAAATCCGCCTTCACTGAAGATAACATCGTTGCTGCGAGACAACTATTCCTCGAAGATCATCATGTGACATATCGGGGGATAGAGGCGTTATTAAGCATCTCAAGGACAACCAAAGTCATCGCCGAACTTCGGAAATCTAACCCAAACCGACGCATCATACTAGACTATTACAACGTAAGCTAACAAAGCGCTCGTCGAACGATTGAGTATTTGAAACATTATTGACCTTCTTCCATATAGTCCTGACCTAAGCCCTAACGATTTCTTTACATTTCCTAAAACTAAGAAAACTCTTCGTGGTCAAAGTTTCCAGTCCGGTGAAGAAGCAGTCAACGCTTTCAAATCAGCCATATGAAATGTTTTAATACAGGGTCCGAGCGAATGGAAAAGTGTATTAAACTACGTGGTGAATACTTTGAAAAACAATAAAAAGTACTATAAGATTCTAGTTATTTTTTTAACTTAAAAGGCACGCCACGTAGAAGTTTTATTAGCTGCTAAATAACATAATTATGTAGCTTTTGTAAAATTTTATTATTAATTATGTAAATTCAAAATTCGGTATATCATTTTCTTTTCGTAAAATTCTTTTAAAATGTTTTCTTAAGATAATAAGATCCAAAATTGTTGGTACGCCGTAACGTAACTATCTTCGGAAGAGCAAAGTGACCTAACACGGGCTATTGTTGTCTAAAAGATCACTTCAACCACTAGATGTACTACATAACTTGTGAAAGAAAATAAGTTATTTGTATTTGTATCCATCACGATGGATGTTCAGGAAGACATATGGGGGTAAAAAGGGCTCTATTGAAGATCCGAGAGCGATTTTACTGGATCCACTGTCGAGATGATGTGGAGGACTGGTGTCACAAATGTACCAAATGTGCGGCTATGAAAAGACCCCCCACACGCAGCAGAGGTGTATTAAAAGTGTACAACGTTAGAGCCCTTATTTGATTAAATGCCTGAGAATGTGTATTATAACCAATTTTTACCCTTTTTCAATAATTCGTAAAATCGTGATAAATACAAACTTAATTTTTTTATAAATTTGCCGTAAAAATTTACCATACCTAAAAATGATTTCAGTTCGGATACATTAGTCGGAGAAGACAGTTTAATTATGAGTTTATTTTTTTCTGGATCCACTGTGACGCCCTCTACGAATTATAAACCCTAAATATTTGGCTTTTGTACTTAGAAACTCACACTTTTCCTTTTTTATTTTTAAACCATTTTCTTGCAATATTTTAAGAACCTTGTTTATTGTATGTTTCTGTAACCTACTAACACTAAAAGTTAAGTAAAATTGTTGTTGCGCTAAGAGGTACTAAGCAACTTTATCGTCTTTTCCGGCACAAACCGTGGCGCAAGCGTTAGTTCAAAATCAAAAATCAAAATCAAAAGTCATTTATTCAAACTAGGCTGAAAATCAGCACTTTTCGAACGTCAAAGTTACATAAGACAGTCCCCCAAAAATGCCCGCCCGTCACCACTTCCTAGTGCTTTAGCTGGGAAGAAGAAGTGGTGGAACAAACTCCCCAGCAGCACGTCTGTCTGTTTAGTTATATAAACTTGATTCTATACAAATCGTATGCAAAGTAATTAACATTACGAAACACAAAACATTGGATTAAATTACACACTTACCATACGTTAGCTAGCACGCGCCAGTATACCAACAAAACAATGAACAAACTGTACTCAAGCAGATAAAAATTTCAACATAAAAAAAAAAAAACGTAAATAGAACTTAATACCTAAATAAAAGCCTCCGCCAGGCATAAAGGGCGTGCCCGCTTACATAAGGCAATTGCTGTAGCTCGAAGTGAGAAATGAGAAACTAGCCCCATCGAAGTAAAATAAGTAAACAATTACTAATAACAATTAAAACTGTACCTAACCTGTCAGTAGGAAAGCTAATTCTGGAGAAAGAACATAAACATTGTCTTGAGTTAATCACAGCGACCAACTATTCTTATCGTTTAAGTAGTCATTGATACAATAGTATGCCTTTGAACAAAGGGTGGATTTTACTTTAGTTTTAAACGCATTAAAAGGCAAATCTAGCAAAAAAGAGGGCAGCATGTTATAAAAAGTTATACCAAGCCCAACAAATGAGTTATGTACCTTATGAAGCCGGTGAAATGGAGCTCGTAATTTGTCCTTATTTCTGGTGTTAATATTGTGAATATCACTATTTTTAGTGTATAAGTGTATATTTTGCCTAATATATAAGATGTTGGCGAAGATGAATTGTGATGCCACCGTGAGAATACCAACATCTTTAAAAAAATCTCTCAGAGAAACTCTGGCACCAAGCTGGTAAATAGCTCGAACAGCTCGTTTTTGAAGAACGAATATATTTTGAATGTCAGCGGCTTTGCCCCACAGCAGAATACCGTAGGACATAACGCTATGAAAATAACTAAAATAAACTAATCGAGCTGTATCAACGTCAGTGTATTGTCTTACTTTTCTGACGGCGTAGGCGGCCGAACTGAGCCTGCCCGCTAGGCTCGATATATGAGGGCCCCACTGAAGTTTGGCATCTACTGTTATACCAAGAAAAACCGCCGAGTCTACAGTTTCAAGCACCCCATTATCTAAGACGATGTTGGGACCTAGATTCCTAACATTCGGCAAGGCAAACTTTATACATTTCGTTTTCTTGGCATTGAGAACTAGGTTATTCGTCGTAAACCAATCTGTGACCATTGAGAGTGCACTGTTTACGTCATCAAAATCCTGTCTATTCCTGTTTACTTTAAAATGAAGTGAGGTGTCATCTGCAAACAATACAACGTCACAGATACCCTTTAAATAAAATGGTAAGTCATTAATATACACTAAGAATAAGAATGGACCCAGTATTGAGCCTTGAGGTAAACCTAACTGAACTGGTAACCCGGAAGATTTTACACCATTCACATCTACACATTGGAACCTATTATGTAAATAAGAATTTATTACTTTGAGAGCTTCATTTTGGACACCATAATGATACAGTTTACGCAAAAGCGTGTCATGGTCCACGCAATCAAAGGCTTTGGAGAGATAACAGAAAACTCCAATAGCATTTTGCGAGTTCTCCCATGCGTCAAATATGTGTTTCAGCAGTGCAACACCCGCATCTGTAGTCGAACGACCTTTTGTAAAGCCATATTGTTCATTATGAAGGAGGCTGTTTAAATTAAAATGTGAGTATTAACTTTTCAAATATTTTGCTAAATGCAGGTAAGATAGAAATAGGTCTGAAATTGCCAACGTCATTTTTATTACCTGATTTAAATAAAGGTATGACTTTACTACTCTTCATGAGGTCAGGAAAAGAGCCTGAATCAACACATTTATTAAAAGTAACAGCTAGATAAGGGGCTACGATTTCTATTATATTGCTTAATAGTTTAATGGAGATACCCCAGATATCACCAGTGTTTTTAGACTTAAGTGTGTTAAAAATATTAACTACATCACGAGGTGTTACATGTTCGAAGCTAAATAAGCGACTACATTTAGGCACACTACTATGCAAAAGGTTTTCAGCTTTAGACGGGGACGAATTCAAGGAGCGAGTCGTAGTTATAGGTATGTTGGCAAAAAACTCATTGAATGCTTCAGCTACGTCAGCTGCTTTATTAACTAATTTGTTGTCGACCATAATCTCAAGTTGTTTTTCTTGTTTAACCGACTTACCCGTTTCATTGTTAATAATTTTCCAAGTGGTTTTTACTTTATTATTGGAATTTTTAATTGTATCGCTTAAAAATTTAGATTTAGCAAAAACACAAATCTTTTAAATAGTTTTGAATAATTTTTGACATACTCTAAGAAAGGAGTGTCAAACCTGAATTTTTTCAAACCGTATAACTCGTATAGTCGCGCTCTACTTGTATAAATACCTGGAGTAGCCCATTGGTTAAAGCCAGCGGAGGTGCCATTAATGTTAATGGTTTTGGTCTTGAAAGTAGATTGGTACTCTTTTTGCACAACATCAAAAAGAGCTCCATAGATATCATTAGGATTCACGTGTTCTACTATAGATGGTGTAATTCTATGAGCTATATTATTTTTAAACTTGTCGCACCGACTAGCTGTATAAGGCCTGCATTCTATTTTATGCGGCTTTTTATGTAATGGCATAGGGAAGCTAGCTAATAAACCACAGTGGCCAGACGTTAAGTTACTTAACACTAATTTATTTTTGGCATCACAATCACTAAAAATATTATCAATACAAGTCGACGAGGACGCCGTGATCCTAGTAGGTTCAAAAAACAAGTTAATTAAATTATAAGACCTAAACAGATTGAGAAGCCTAATACTTAATGGAGTAACATCTAAAATATTAATATTAAAGTCTCCACATAAAATTATACTTTTGTTACTACTTTTTAACCTATTGAGTGAATCCTCCATTACCGATTCGAAAAGAATAAAATCTCCAGAGGGGGGTCGATAAACGCAAATTATAACGTATCGCTCGAGTTCAACACAAGACAACTCAATAGTGCGCTCGATAGAAAGATTAACTAAGTCTAAACGTTGTTTACACTTCAACTTGTTTGCAACAAGAACTAAAGATCCACCGCGAATAGCACTTTTTCTTATAAACGCACTTTGTACAGTAAAATGATCACTATTCATAAACACTACTTCATGTTCCTTCAACCAGTGTTCAGTTAAACATAACACCTGAACATCATAGTTCTCCATAAATAAACTTAACTCTAGCTCTTTGCCGGACAGACCCTGCATATTTTGATGTACAACATTCAACATATGCAGCTGACCCGTTGTCGCACCGAATAGTTTAAACTACAAGGCGTATCAAAAGTAGTGCTAGTATCACTACTAACAGTAATCGATGGTACACTACAGGTACCAGTGTCATGGTGTATATTGTATGCTAAAAGATTAGCAATATGTCTCCTACAACTAGGTGGCAAATACATTGAATAATTTGTCAGTTTGTAATCAGTAATAAATTGATTACAATCAAAATATAAAATAGCGTCACTGTGACGACAGGTCCTATTATAAATTAACATATTTAAATTATAAATGTGCCTATTTTGCTCAACAGACAAATATTGAGAATAAGGCAAGGCACAGAAAATAAATTTACAACTATTGGTCTCATTGAGATGTAACATCAAATGGACACATTCAATTATGTCCTTTTTTCTTACAGCTAAACACATAATAAAATAACAGTAGAACTGGGGTTTATTTTTGTCAATTTAATTTTACTAATTAATTGGCTAATACTGGCACCGGGTAAACAATTATTAATTACATACTGTTGTGAACACTGATTAAATATACTACCAAAACCTTGACCAAATTTGTCTGAGAATAAATATGTGGTATTAACTAAATTATATACTATTATTGACATCATTAATACAGCTACCTACTGGCTGAGCCACTGAGGGTGTGGGTGCAATAAGTTGAGGCTGGGGTGCCTGGGAGCAGGTACAGCTAAAAGAGAGGTTATTTGTCAGAGACTCATACCTCTCTGCATTGTACTTGACCAGGTCTGCCAACTCATTGGCCTCCTGCAAGCGCTTACTCAGGTTTTGTTGTGAGGCCTCATATTTACTAAAGATGTCCTTCAGAGCATATTCCCTTACAAATAATTCATCCTGCAGCTGCTGAGTGTCAGTATCATACATAGTATTACATAACGTCGCTGCGCCTGCCAAATTCCATATGTGCATTTTTTCATTTTCTCGTTTTTTCACTAAACATAATCTCCGTTTCGTTCTGTATGTGCTGATAAAATCCTTTTTGTGATATTCCATTTAGAAAGAAATATGACAAATACCGTATGTATTTTGGCCGTTTAGAAAAATTCGTATGTGCAGAAATGCACATAAAGGATTTGCGTTTCGTCTTCAGTCACCCACAACTGTGCGCGTCGAGAGGGCGCGTTGTGGTGTAAACAACAATATAAAAATAGTTTTATTGTGTTAAAACTAAATAAAAGTGGTAAGTACCTACTGAATTTACTTAAATTGTGTTGTTTTTATATAATACCGTAAGCCATTCATCAGTAACTTGTCAATTTAAGTTCCTAAACAATATTATAACCTATAAAATAGTCTTGCATACCTATATTTTATTGTTCAGTTATCAGTGGATTTATCACTAGAATATTATTATAATAACTAAAAATATTGTAAGTGATAAAAGCTATAAAAGCTTCTGAGTATTTGAGTGTGTGATTGTTTTAGAATTTTTGTTATTACGTCACGTAACTTTTGAGCGTAGGTACCTAACTGCGTTTGCAAATACAACGCTTATACGAGTATTTACGTATTATACGTGCCCTAAAGTGAGGGCTACGTAGTGAATGTGCATATTGTGTTAATGTAATTATGTTTGTTTGTATGTTGGGTAATTACGTATAATTATGTACCTACTCTTTTTGTTTTTTTTTTTCAGGCGATATGACTTTTAACCCATATACATGCAAACCAGCGTCACGGGGACAGATGCTAGTCAATTTAGCTAAAGGAATTCACAATAATAATAAAAATGAAGATTTAAATGTGCCTGATTTGTTTATGTCCAATAGTTACGATCCTACGCAAGGCTTGCAAACTTCAGATTTAAATCAAAATGTCTCCAACATAGTACAAAACTTATCGTCAGAAAATATGGAAATTAGTATAATATTTGAAGAACTAAAGGACGTTACATATGATAAACTTCTTGATCCTTTCATAGATAAGTCAGAAATAGATCTTATTAAAGATAAACCAGAAATTGATTGTGGTATTCCTGAGATCTCGGACAGTATTAATAAAAGATATATTCTTGATGAAGTTACAGGCCAGTTAAGAGAGGATACGAAATTATTTGAGGAAAACTTGAATGAAGATAATTACTACTTGGATGAAAAGACAGGAGAATTAATATTAGAAAAAAATACTACGGTTTACAGAAATGAAGACTTCTATAGTACATCTGAAACTGAGATTTCGCTTAGTGATGAGGAAATAAATAACAAACAAAGGAAGTTTAATAAGTTGAAAAGGGTATGTGGCAAAAAATATACAGGCAGAAAAAGGAAGTGTGACGAAACGGGTGAGAAAGCAAGTTATGAACTTGTACCGAGACCTAGAAAATATCTTAAAGAAAAGCCATGTGGACATTCTTGTATTTCCAAATCTGACAGAAGCTATTTATGTGGATTGATATCGGAACAAAAACGGAAAGCTGTATTTGATTATTTTTGGGGCTTAACTACATGGGATGCGAAAAAAGCTTATTTAAAAACACTTGTTCGACTGCGTCCGGTATTAAGAAGACGTAAAACTACGAGCAACTCGGAAGATGCATCTCAAAGACAACTGGCATATGACTACTATTTTACAGATGATCAGAATGTAACTGTGAAGGTTTGTAAAAGCTTTTTTGTCAGCACCCTTAACATAAATAGCGATACACTGTCAGAATGGATTAAAAAGCTGCAGGATAACACAGTAGAAGGACAAGATTTAAGATCTAAACATGAAAAACGGCAATTTATAATAAACCCTCTTGCAAAAGTTATTAAATCAACTACTGTCAAAGAATGGCTAAATTTAATTAATAAAGTACCAAGTCACTACTGTCGCTCTAGCAGTAACAGAGTTTACGTAGAAGACACTTTTGAATCGAAATCTCATATATTTAGAGTTTACACTGAGTGGTGCAAAGGTAACGGAAAACCGTATATTGGTCGCAAAATCTTTAATAAAATATTGGAAGAGGAAAAGATTTCCATTTTTAAGCCAAGAAAAGACCAGTGCGATGTATGCACAGCTAAAAAAGAAGGCAATATCTCAGAGGAGCAGTTCGCCGTGCACATTGAAAAGAAGAAAGAAGCCTATAACGCTCATATTGAAGCTCGCACTATGAGCTCACCCGAGGTGCTCGTCCTGACTGTCGATGTCCAATCTGTTCTCCTTTGTCCAAAGATGCTAGTGTCAGTTCAATACTATAAGCAAAAACTTCAGGTTCATAACCAGTCTATTTATATTAACAATAATAAAGATGTGCACCTGTATGTATGGCATGAGGGAGATGGAGGTGTTACGGCTAACGAATTTACAAGCTGCTTGATACATTTTATTAAGACTCAATTAAACTATAAAAAAATTATAATTATATCAGATGGCTGTTCTTACCAAAATAGAAATAAAGTTCTGTCATCAGCTTTACTAAAATTAACAAAGGAGACTAGACTGGATATTGAACAGATCATTTTAGAAAAGGGACATACAATGATGCAAGTGGATAGTGTCCACTCAACTTTAGAGAAAAAGTTTCGTCCCCCTATATATACACCAACTGATTATATTAGTCGCATGAGGGAAGCACGACCTAAGCAACCGTACCACGTTCATCATGTTGATTATACTTTTTTTAAGAATTATGAGGATGACATTTGCATTGATTCCATTCGTCCAGGTAAAAAAGCTGGAGACCCGACCGTAAATGACATACGAGCTCTTTTATATAAAGATGGCAGTATCTTTTACAAGTTACGTCATCCTGATGAATGGAAAATCCTACCTCAGCGACTTCGTGCCAACAACCCATCATCTGTTGTTAGTCGACTTTACAACGAGCCCCGTAAAATTGATAAAACCAAATATGATAGTCTCCAGTCTTTAAAACCTTTTATGCATCGCGACTATCATGCATTCTATGACAACCTTCATTACAAGGAGTAAGTAACTGTGTATCTCAATTACCCAATTTAGGAATTACTTAAGTTTATTTTGTTTAACAATTTTCATAGAAGTATTTGATTTGTTTTTTGTTAAAGAGATTTTTAATTGTTTTCTAAAGATATTTTTATTAGTTTTCTAAAGTTATTTTTAATATAATGCTGTGATAATGATGGCAATAAGTGTGATCTTAAAATAATAACTAAAAGTTAAGTAGGTATAACACTGATCTCATAATATATTGAATACAATAATTGTGAATTATTCTATATAAGTATACTAAATGTAAGTTTCCAATAGTTCCTACTCATCTCATTGTATTTTTTTACTTATGATAACGTAAAGATCACATAATGTTAACCTAAAAATTGTCATAAGTGTCACATTGCCAAAGCTTTTATGTGTAATAATGCACATCCATCATTATTTTATACGATTGCAAACCAGTTATGTGCACTCTTTTGCTAAAAAAAATTCTAGCCCCATAAATGACTGATTGTTTTGGCAACTTTTGTATTTTTATGATATATTAAATAAACGTCCATGTTGTGGTATCAATAATTTTGCCGAGTTTTTCATTTTCAATTCAATAACATGTTTTTTATTGTTTCCCAAAACCTTACAATAATCACTTATGGAACTTGGCAGGCGCAACGACGATAACTGTAATTCACTATTACACATCTTTAATTCTTGAATTAAATTTAAATTTTTTTGCCTAAGTTTTGTATTTAATTTATTTACTTTCTGGCGTTTTAAAGATTTTTGAATTTTTCTAATTAACCTATTAATTTTAATATACTTTTTTATCTTATTATGGCTAGTAAACAAATTGCTTTTAGTGATTGTATCATTAGTTAAATCTATTGTTACAACAGGCTCAACACAAGTGGGGCCGGACCCGCTACCAACCAACTCATCATATAGCCTGCAGGTGATCGCAGACTCTTCACTGGCTTTGAGAGATTCCAAACGGGTTATTGTGTTGTGGGCCCTGCTTAATTCCAGTTCTAATTCAGATATCCGTCTCAAAGCCAATTCGTGGGTGTCACTACATTCTTGGAAATTTGACACAAGTTGACGGAGGTGTTGATGCTGGTCAAGTATGTCCATATGCTCTATATGTAGTTCAGCCAATTGGTTCTTAAGCTCAGTGTTCTTGTTATTAATATACTGAACTTCCACCTCGCTGTCTTCCCTTTCCTGTAGCAGCTGATTGCACTGTTTTTGACTAGATTCCAATTCTTTCAACGTAGCCCTCAGTTTTTCCTCCAAGGATGCAGCTCTACGGGTCAACATATTGATAGGCCAACCCTAGAGGCACCCTAGAATGAGAGAAGGGAAAGCCAAGTGAGTAAAGGAATAAGAGAGAGGGATAAAATGTGGATAATAAGTACTAGGATGAAGGGCAAATTAATTAGAATTTAAAGATAACAAAGGGAAAAGTTAAGAAGAGGATGAAATCTCAATTATGGGATGATACATTAATTAATCACTGATATGTCTTAATCGAGATGGTAATATTATAAAAATAAATGGGAAAAACAACAAAATTAAGTTTGGAAAATGGTTGGGGGTACTACTGTTTTAGGTGATTGTAAATCCGGTTTTTTTACATTAATTTCATGAACTGGCACTAATTCTGTGATTTAACATAACAGAGGTATGTCTAGTAATAAAGTGCAGTGATTTCTATGGGGTCTCTAACGTATTAATGCGATTTTATCTTAATTATGCATAAGCATAATGTCCAGTACAATAAAGAGAAGTATATGGTTATTTAGGACACAGCTCACAGGGACGAGCAATAAACGTAAAAGGGGAAAGAGGTGTAATAAGAACTAACTATTTTGATATAAATATGCTTAAAAATTAAAACAAATACTCCCCGGGTTATGTGATTTCAAATCCGTCCGTTGGATGACAGTTGATACTAGTTCATTGATTTTTCATTAATTTTGCGGCGAAGTTAGTCACAAACACAAATCCTTAATATTTATAACTATATCTAGCTAATTTAAACACTTGTATCAATAATTATACACGAAAAATATTAATTTTACAATTTAATTATAACACGAAATCTTTTGACGGCCGGCTGCCAGTATTGCCAGGAAAGACCAAGAGGATTCAGGTCTAGGTTATTGACGCAACCCTGTCGCGGTCCAACCCAGCTGTTGTAGAGGAAGATGATAGGGTTGCTATGGTAAGTAGCCAGTGCAACGACCGATTGAGGACCGCTTTTTAAGATGCGCTTCGCGAGTATCGATCCACTCCTACCGAACTTAGGCCCCGATTACCACGATTACCCATGCATAATAAAAATAGGGCGCTGGTGTGTACCTTGGACTCGCAACTCAAGAATTTATTCGCGAGTAGCGAGAAAATCGTTGATACGCACTCGATCCTGTACTGTGTATCAACGATTTTCTCACGACATGCCGCAACAGCCCCACAGGGCTTTTGCGGCATGTCGTTTAGCTAATGTCAAGTTCCCTAATTGTGATGTAGCTACTCGATCAAAACCTACCATACCAGCCTGGCAGTGCAGGATCGAGCGTCACATCGACGGGGCCAGGGTACTCATCGGCAAACTACACTGCTTCAGGGAGGGCAATACACGACCACGTGTGATGCGCTTTGTGCGGGCATTCTCGGGGACTGGAATCAGTCCACAAGAATACATGTCCCGTGTCACAGAACGCATCGACTTCCTGAAGCAGAAAGTTTATGCATGGGCGAATCGTATTCGGAGGTATAAGCGGCGGGTTGATGGGTACTCACAGAATCGCATGTTCCAGAGCGATGGGAGGTGGGTAAAATATGACAGACGTATGCCGCCCGGATGATGCTGCTACGAGTTCTTTCTGGCGCAGCATCTGGTCGGTGCCCGTCTGTCATACTGAGGCTGACTGGATGCGTGATGTCGAACAAGTGTGTGAACCGATCTCAGATATGAAGCCAATTTTGATAACACCTTTAGATGTAGCCAGAGCGATTCGTCCGTTACTGAATTGGAAGTCACCGGGACCGGACAGACTGTACAACTTCTGGCCCAAATGGCTTAGTAGTTCACACACTTGCCTGGCATCCCAATTCCAGTCATCCTTAGAGTCTGGGTCCCTGCCGCAGTTTTTAACAACAGGCGTTACCCACAAGTCAGGACCACAGTCGACGGTCTATAAACTTTTTACATCCATTTTGAGAGTGAAAATTAATACACACATTGACAAAAACTCCATTATGTCTGCCTCTCAAAATGGATGTAGGTATAGGTCCCGCGGTACGAAGGAGCTACTCTCCATCGATATGGTCATTAGCCAATAGGTTCGTCCATCCCGCAAGGATCTGTCGTCATGTTGGATGGATTATAAGAAGGCTTACGACTCAGTGCCACATACATGGCTCATGAGGGTACTGGAGTTGTAAAAGATAGGTGCAACTCTACGCACCTTCCTTAAGTCGTGTATGGGGCAATGGAGGATGGTCCTTCAATATCCAGGATTAAACGGGGAATATTTCAGGGTGACAGTCTGAGCCCACTTTGGTTTTGTCTAGCCCTGAATCCTCTTAGAACATTGCTGGAGGATTCAGGTCTAGACTACCGGTTGAGGAGAGGTGGTCAGGTCATATCTCACCTTCTTTACATGGATGATCTAAAACTCTTTGCCCCCAACAAATTGCGACTGATGGAGCTACTGAAAGTAACTGAAACTTTCAGTAGCGCCATCAGGATGGAATTTGGTGTGGACAAATGTGTGTAAAGCGAGGGCAGATTATGGAATAATAATAATAAATAATAAAAGTATTTATTTCACGAAAAACATAGCACTTTGCACTGAAACATAGCACATACATTGTTTGAAAATAATATTTACATTATGATGCAATAGTAGACCCTCTTTTAAACTAGGAATAGCCTGTATCTTAAAAGATAGGGTTCAGCTAAATGGATTCAGTTAATATTCACAATCATTCACAAGAGGAAACAGTGTCAAAGATTTGTACTAACACCTTTTTTTTTTTATTCTGTATGGGCTTACTCTTGACCTCAATCTAGTCCTGAGGACAGAGATGAGGTCGACGATGGAATGAGCTAACCCAATAGAAGCCTATTAACTCGCGATTTAAATAGATTGGGGTCATATGAACTTGGAAACACCGACGCAGGCAGGGAATTCCACTCCTTGGCTGTGCGCATAATAAATGATGTAGCAAAGCGCTTCGTGCGAATGTGTGGAACATCGACAAGGTATGGGTGATAACCTGCAGTACATCTGGACTCCCGATGGAAGAAAGGAGATGGTGGAATGAGTTCGTGGAGCTCTTGAGCACACTCACCGAGGTACAATCTGTAAAAGACCGACAAACATGCAACTTTGCGCCGATGGGCCAGGCTATGAAGCCTGGTACTAACCAGCTTATCGTCACCAATGAGCCTCTTGGCTCTGCGCTCAACAGAATCGAGTGTGGCTAATTGTTATTTGGCTGAGCCATCCCAAAGGTGACAGCAATACTCCATGCCGGACCGAACTTGAGCTTTATATAAGACTAAAAGCTGTCCAGGCTTGAAGTGACGCTTAACCTTGTTTAGGATACCCAGCTTTTTGCCGCAGTTTGAGCTTTCGACTCAATGTAGGCACCGAAGTTCAGATTCGCACCTTTCGCACTCAACTTCGCACCAAGAAGCTCGAGGCTGTCGGTGACTGGTACAGATGTACCCCGGAAAGTAGGAACCAGATTGAACGGACTCCTTTTGGCGGTGAACAGGCACACTTGTGTTTTGGTGGCGTTGAAAACAACCAAATTCTCATCACCCCACTTGGAGACGAGACTTAAGGTTGAATTCGTTCGCTATACCATGGCCTCTCTCAATAAACGCACCTCAACACCGCTGGCTTTTGCGCTGGATGCATAACTCTCCATGACAGTACTGTCGTCTGCGTACCCAAAAATACCAGGAGCCAGAAGGTCATTGATGTGCAGCAGGAAAAGTGTCGCGGAAAGAACAGACCCCTGAGGAACTCCGGCATCAATAGCGATAAGATCAGAGGAGCAGCCATCAATGACCACTCGGATCGACCGTTCACTCAGGAAGTCAGATATCCAGCGGCAAAAGTCAACGGGGATGCCGTAAGTTTGCTCAGCAGACTTGCGTGCCATACCCTGTCGAAAGCCTTCGAGATGTCGAGCGAAACGGCAAGGGCTTCGCCGTGTTTCTCGATGGCCTCACCCCAGCAGTGCGTAGCAAACACCAGAAGATCCCCAGTTGATCGTCCCCGGCGAAAGTCATACTGACGGTCACTGAGTAGGTCGTATGCTTCTAGGTATGCCAGCAGCTTCGAATTGAGAACCCTTTCCATAACTTTACAAAGTATGGAGGTGATGGCGATTGGTCGATAGATACTGGGGTCGGCACGACTACGCTTCTTGGGTACTGGTTGTACATTGGCAACCTTCCATGACATCGGAACCGTTCTGGTTTTAAGAGAGAGGCGGTACAAGCGTGTCAACACAGGAGACAACTCAGGCGCACAGTTCCTCAAGACTCTTGCTGGTATGCCATCAGGACCGCTAGCCTTGTTCACGTCTAGGCTATAGAGTACTCTACGAACCTTTTTTATGTGTATTGTGATCTCCGGCATCGAATAATCACAGTGAGGAATCGTTGGTGGCTGTTTTGAGTCAGTATCTAGATGTGAATTGCTCGCGAATAGAGATGCAAACAGGTTTGCCTTCTTGGTAGCGGAGTGCGCTAACGACCCATCCGGTTTTTGCAAGGGAGGTAATGTGAGCCGGCAGAAGTTGGTTTCGACCGATTTGGATAGGGACCAAAATTGTTTACTACCAGAGGGGTAGGACGGAAGTTTAGCCCCTATACGGCTGACGTGGTCGAAACGCGCCTTTCGGATCACCCGCTTACACGACTTTGCGGCAGAATTAAAAGCTCTTTTCTTCGCGCGAACCCGTCGAGCTCGAACTTTGCTTTGGTCACGGGCTTGCACCCAGGCTTGCTATGCAGTCTGCATTCGAGCCTCAGCACGAGCGCAGTCCGCGTTGAACCAAGGACGGGCTTTGTGACCGAGCGGTATGTTGGAGAATGGAATATAGTATTCCATTCCCTGCCGTATCACGTCCGCAACCGCTTCAGCTGAACAAGTGGGGTCGCCGGAAGAAAAGCACACTGGACACCAAGGGAAGGATGCAAAAAAATGCCGCATCTCATCCCAGTCTGCTGATTCGTATCGCCAAACTCGCCTCTCGCCCCTAGGGCTATCATCTGGAGGAGAGCTGATAGACACCGACTTCACCAGACAGTGGTCGGATGTTCCCAGTTTGGCTGATACCGATACTGAGTGCCTGTCTGGTTCAGTGTTCAGCAGTAAGTCCAAGCAGTTGGGTGTATGTCCGTCAACATCTGGCACCCGCGTAGCTTCAGTCACCAGCTGGGTGAGATCTAGCGCCAATGCAAATCTGCGCGCCTCTCTCCCAGCATGGTCAGTTTTCTGAAACGGGAACAACCACTCATCGTGATGGGCATTAAAGTCCCCCAGAAAAAGAAGCTCCGCCGTCGGGTACCGTTGCTGGGCACAATCCGCCATCTCCATCAGGTGCTCAAAGAGCCTGGTCGTCTCCTGGTCACCGCTGTGCGATCGTTTGGATTTGAACAGAGATATGACTTTACTGTATTTCATTAAATCAGGGAAAACTCCTTGGTCTACACACAAATTAAAAATTAAAGCTAGGTATGGTACTATAGTCTCAACTATGGATGTACAAACTCTGATAGACATTCCCTAAAGATCTTCGGTCAGTTTGACTTTTATTTGCCGGAAAGCTATAATAACTATCATTGGGCTTATGTGTTTAAATTTAAATTCAGCCGGGCAGCCAGACACATTTGCCTTTAATAAACCAATTGAGACTTCAGGAGAGGAATTTAGAGCCTCCGTAGTTTTTAACGGTATATCGGTAAAGAAATTTACAAATTCATGAGCTACTTCCTGATTAGAGCTTTTAGGACCACATGCTGTATCTAATGTGTAGCTAGTGTTTACGTACTTTCTTCCTGTTAGTCTCGTTATTTATGACTTTCCAAACTGTCTTAATTTTGTTTTCTGCTGTTTTGATCTTGTTGCTAATGTGCAGGGCTTTGGCAACCTTGCATGTATTTCTAAAAATTTTTGAATACTTAGCAACATACTTGTTAAAAGTTTCAGTGTTTATATAAGGCTTAAGGCCATAAAGCTCAAATAGTCTTTCCCTACTTTTTCTGATGCCTCTAGTTGCCCAATCACTAAATATAAATTTAGGGCAAATAGATTTTGTCTTCTTTTCAAAAGTTTTGTTGAACTCAGTGTGAACTATTGAAAAGAAATTATCATACAATTGATTTATATTAATATCGTCCTTAGGATGGCTCATAGCACTTAACTTATTCTTTAGGGAAACACCTACCAAAAACCTTATAGGTCTAAATTGAATCTGAACTTTTTGCAATGGTATGTTACACCTAAAAGTTACAGTTTGTCCGCTATGGTCAGACGGCAGACAATGGAGAGAGTTGTTTAGTTGGATATCTGTATGGTTTTTTGCACATTACCTTTAGTACAGCTCTTTGTGCTCTCTCAGCTCTCAGCAAGTTGGTTTTTGATGCTCCACCCCACGCAGTAATGCAATATCCAATTATAGACTGACACAGAGCAAAGTATACCATCCTCAGAGTGCCCATATCAACGGGATCTCTTAGCGATTTGAAGACGTAAATGAGCCGCAATATTCTGGATGTTATCGTATCGAGCTGTTTGTCCCATCTAAGGCATTCGTCAATTTGCAAACATAGATATTTGACACTATCGGTTCTGTCTAGTGTAGGGCATGTACATGTGCTGGTTGATCTCTGGCATGTGTGAGCAATTATAGAAAAGTGTTTAGGGGGCATAGTATTACGTCGGATTGCGAAAGGAATGCAACATGTTTTATCGAAGTTGAAAGTTAGGAGGCTATGGTGAAACCAGCTCATAATCTGACTTAGAGCGTTTTCTGCCATTGTTTTTACCATATCCCAAGTAGGTCCATAGATGACGATTGCTGTGTCATCGGCATACGCGTAAATCTTACAGTTAGGGAGCATCATTCTACAGAGGTCATTTACATAAATTAGGAACATAGTGGGCCCTAATATGCTTCCCTGGGGCACGCCATAGGTCACAGTTTCCTCAACACTGAGGTAATCACCTATTTTAACTAGCTGAGTGCGATTTTTTTAAGATAGTCTTTAAACATTTCTAGTGCTGTGCCTTGTACACCCAGACTCTCCATCCTTGCTATGAGTTTGGGAACAGAAACTGTGTCGAAGGCTTTCGACAGGTCTAGAAATATGCCTAAACATTTAGACCCATCATCAAATTCCTTTCCCACAAATTGTGTAAGGTCCAAAACAGCATCCTCTGTCGATACCCCGAGTTTGAAACCATACTGGTTTTCCGCGATGATACGATGTTTATTTAAGAAACCTTTGAGTTGTTTATTAAGGATCTTCTCCATTATTTTTGAAATCGATGGTAGGACTGAGATTGACCGGTAAATATTGACACAGTCTGTGTTCCCGGATTTTTATGTTGTAAGGATGATAGCCTTTTTTAGTGCGTCAGGAAAAGTTCTTGTCTGAATGCAGCGGTTGCAGATATTGGTTAAGGGAGGCACCAGTTGTTGGCGACATTTCTTTAACAGACTTGACGATATTCCATCCCACCCCACTGCACAGTCGTTACGTAATTGTGAGATGATTGAATCTACTTCCGCTTCATCGACTTCTAGTAAGACAAGTGAGTCAACTGGGGTTAAACTTTTGCATGTATCGCTGTTCGGGGGATTCGTAATTATATCATTCGCTAATTTTTTACCAATGTTACTAAAAAATTAACATACCTGATTTACCGAGCATTGAAAACTACCGTTTATCTTTAACAACTTGTCAGGGCTAGTACGTTCCTTACGAGTATTGGTTATTTCTTGTATGGTTTTCCATCGTTCATTTGGATTGCCTTGAGCTTTTTGTAGTTCACATTTTTCATGGCATGTCACCAACGACCGTGGGTGATGCATTCGATTTGCGGTCAGCAGTACACGGACTCTCCTATCCAGGGCATCAAGTTCCGTCTGAGTCCATTTGAGTATGCCGAAAGAACACATCAAAACCGCCTGACAAAAGACTACTTTGTACCTTATTCAGGCGGCCAAAGAAGCGCTCCCTCAACGATTGTTTTATGTCAGCAGTATTGATACCTAATGCTTCCGACATACCCAAATACTAATAGGTTTCTATTGAGGAGAGGGATCTAAGGTGTATGGAATCCGAGTGTTGAGTTCCCACGGATTCCATAATCTCCCCTTGCTTCACATGCATGACTGCACATTTGTCCACACCAAATTCCATCCTGATGGAGCTACTGAAAGTTTCCGTTACCTTCAGTAGCTTCATCAGTTGCAAATTGTTGGGGGCATAGAGTTTCAGATCATCTATGTAAAGAAGGTAAGATTTGACCTGACCTTCTCTCCTCAACTGATAGCCTAGACCTGAACCCTCCAGCAGTGTGCTGAGAGGGTTCAAGGCTAGACAAAACCATAATGGACTCAGACTATCACGCTGGAATATACCGCGCTCGATCCTGTTTTCGCTGTCGTTCGCTGTTTCCCTAGATCTGTCGACATCCTGGATAGCAAAGGACCGTTCTCCAGTACCCCATACATGAAATCAGGAAGGTACGCAGAGTTGCATCAACTTTATACAACTCCAGCACCGTCATGAGCCATGTATGAGGCACAGAATCATAGGCCTTCTTATAATCTATCCAACATGTAGACAGATCCCTTCGGGAGCGGCAAACCTGTTGGCTAACGGCCATATCTATGAGGAGTAGCTCCTAAGTACCGCGGGACCCGTTCCTACATCCATTCTGAGAGGCAGACATGCTAGAATTACTATCAATATGATGGTTGATTTTAGCTCTCAAAATGGATGTAAGAACTTTATAGACCGTTGGTAAACAAGTAATTGGTCTATAATTTTTGGGCTTCGCAGCCTGATTTATGGAGCAGGTGGGTAATTCCTGTCGTCAAGAACTGGGGCAGCGACCCTGACTCTAAGGCTAATTGAAACTGGGATGCCAAGCGAACGTGCGATCTCTGAAACCATTTGATCCAGAAGTTGTGCAGTCCATCCGGCCCTGGAGATTTCCAGTTAGGCAACGGACGGACTGCACAAGCTACGTCTTGGGGGCTGATGATGATTGCCCCCATTTCAGGTATTGGATCACACGCTCGTTCGACCTCCAGTATCCAATCACCCTCAGTGTGACTGACAGGCACTGACCAGATGCTGCGCCAGAAAAAACACATGGCGTCATCATCCGGTAGACGCGTGTCAGTCACACCTTGGTCCGGTCGTTCCCAAGCCCTATATACCCACCTTTCATCGCTTTGGAATGTGCGATTTTGAGTATTTCGTTCCACTCGCCGCTTATACCGACGAATACGGCTTGCCCATGCACAGATCTTCTGCTTCAGGAAGTCGGTACGCTCTGTCACACGGGCCAAATAGTCTCGAAAACTAACATCAGTTCCTGAGAATGCGAGTATTGCCCTCCCTGAAGCAGATTAACTTGCCGATGAGTGCTCTAGCTTCACCGATACGTCGCTCAATCCTGCACTGCCAAGCTGGAACAGCTAATTTTGGTCGTGTAGCTCTATCATTGTTGGGAAATTTGACGTGAGCTACACGACATGCCGCTACAGCTCCACAGTACAATATTGAGTGGGTATCGGTGAGGTCTTTGCTGGTGTCAAAGCAGTTTGACAGCTGCGAATCTAGAGCACACACCAGCGCCTTGTTTTTCTTGGCATAGGCAAACGAGGTAGACGTGGCCTAAGCTCAGGCGGTGTGGAACGATACTCCCGGAATGCACTCTCCAAAGCGCTCCTCAATTGTGCGTTGCACTGGGTACTCACGGATATAACTTCATCATCATCCCCTTCACCACCGTGGTCGGACCGCGGCGAAGCAATGGTAACATTTTGCAACTGTACCGCGGTCATTGGTGAAGTAGGCGTAACTAGGTTACTCCGTGATTCGGAGCGTAGTCGATCAAGTACGGTGTCATCCAACATATGGTTACGCTGGATGACACGCACCTGATCTGACAGTCGTTGCGCCGTCACGCTGACACCTGGCTCAAGTACCTGAAACAGAGAGAGCATCCGACCACGGTACGCAGTCAAGTTGCTTCCCCCCTCAGTAGCCCCATAATATGGGCGCATGACTTGTTCATTAATGGACTGAGTCCATCGCATGCGCGACACATTTCCACCAGCAGCGGGGACCCTGTTCGGGGCCGGTTGACCTCGAGGTCCCAAGCCCGCTGGTGTCCGTCCTCTTCCACGTCGTCGTTGCAGAAGTAGCGGTGCCGACGGCCGGGAAAAAAACTCGTCGCTCGAGCTCGACGCAACTGCAGCGACCGGCGACACGGCGCTCACGGGTGTGGCGCGTCCCAGCGGCTGCGAGGCGGAACTGAGCGACGAGCCCGGAGATGGTGGGTGTGCCTGTTGTTTTGCTCGGCTTCTAGTCAGCATTCCTAGGTTTTTGACGTTTTATTCATTTTGATCTGCATTTTTATATTTTTACTTGTTCCAAATTATATTTTTCATTTTAGTTTTTTCTGGTTGTGATTCTGATTGTCCAAAACATATTTAAATCAATTAAATTAGTCGAAAAAAAAATTATAAAATTATTGAATAGCAGAAAAAATGTTGCGTCACATTGACACCCGGGCCACAGATTATTATTATTATTTCCTTTATTTTCTTTTTCTTTTCTTACACACTAATTACATTTTTAAATATTTCTTAACAAAAACCATATAAAAACATTTAAAAATATAAAAAATAGTGGTCCGCCGGTAGCGAGAGCAGGGTCCAAGCTACCGGTGGTTAGGGCTCCAGAGACAGGAACCTCCTCACAATACGAGCCGTATCGAGGAGTACTGCCTTCTGAATCAGGCCCTTGATCCAACCGCCTAAGGAGAGCCTCGAAAGATGGTCGTCGAGGCTCTTGGCTATAAGGCCATTGGCCGTCACGACGATCGGCACAATGATAGCCGAGTTCACATTCCACATGTCGACAACCTCGTGTGCCAAGTCGAGATATTTTATTTGTTTCTCTTTCTCAGCTTTCACGAGGTTCTCGTCATGCGGGATGGTAACATCGATTATCATTACGCGGCACGCTGATCGGTCTATCACTACTATGTCAGGCTTATTGGCGACAATAGTCCTGTCAGTAATGATAGACCGATCCCAGTACAGCGTGACGTGGTCTTACTCGAGAACTGGGTCGGGCACATACTTGTAGTACGGTACCTCAGATTCCACAAGTTTATATTTCAAGGCAAGTTGCTGGTGAATAATCCTGGCTACTTGGTTGTGCCTGTGCAAGTACTCGCCGTTAGCCAGACGAGAACAACCAGAAATAATATGTCTGATGGACTCACCCGGACGGTGGCATGCCCGACACACCTCAACCGTCCCGTCCTTCATAATATATTTCCGGTAGTTGTTCGTCAACATAACTTCGTCCATAATCACACAGACAAAACCTTCAGTTTCTCCAAAGAGGTCACCGAAACGTAACCAGGACACGGACGCTAGAAAATCTACATCGGGCCCATGAAGAGCCCGGTAGAAGCGCCCGTGAAGCTCCTTGCCTTGCCATACTTCCTTGCGGTCATCGGTAGTAAGTACTACAGGTTTGCGCCAGTTCTCTTTAGCCATGGACAGCGGGGCGAGTCCCTTGTCCACTGCGACCACATCTCGGTGCATACCCACCTCGGCTTTTAAAAAATATTTTCTGAGACTGCACATCTCGCGGTTGTGAAGGGACTTCGCGTTTAAAAACCCTCGACCCCCGCACTTCCGCGGGATGTACAGCCTCATCACTGATGATCGTGGGTGATGCATCCGTTTTGCGGTAAGCAGTGTACGAACTCTCCTATCCATCGAGTTAGGTCTGAGTCCATTTGAGTACGCCGAAAGAGTAAATTAAAACCGTCATGACCCAACCGTTGAAGGCGCGCACCTTGTTTCCGACTGAAAGAAGGCTATTTAATACCTTGTTCAGGCGTCCAAAGAAGCGCTCCTTCAACGATTGCTTCATGTCAGTTACGTTAATGCCTAACGCTTCCGATATACCCAAATACTTATAGCTTTCGGATGAGGAGAGGGATCTCGGGTGTATGGAATCCGAGAGCTGAATTTCCTCGGATTCCATAATCTCCCCTCGCTTTACATACATGACTGCACATTTGACCACACCAAATTCCATCCTAATGGCGCTACTGAAAGTTTCAGTTACTTTCAGTAACTCCATCAGTCGCAATTTGTTCGGGGCAAAGAGTTTCAGATCATCCATGTAAAGAAGGTGAGATATGACCTGACCACCTCTCCTCAACCGGTAGCCTAGACCTGAATCCTCCAGCAATGTGTTCAGAGGATTCAGGGCTAGACAGAACCAAAGTGGGCTCAGACTGTCGCCCTGGAATATTCCCCGTTTAATCCATACAGGCTCATCGTTCCCCTAGATCTGTCGACATCCTGGATATCGAAGGACCGTCCTCCATTGCCCCATACACGACTCAAGGAAGGCGCGTAGAGTTGCATCTATCTTATACAACTCCAGCACCCGAAGGAATCTCAATCCCGGACGATCGTGACTTGCACTGTAAGTCAAGTATCTTTTTCTCCAAATTTTCTATATACTGCTTTTGCTGCAGGCGTTCTTTTCTTAAGTCCTCCACTTCGACATCGATTCAACCATCTTTTCATTTGACTTGCGAATTTCAACGTTGGACGCCTTTATTTCCGAATTCTGGGACTTAATTTCCCCTATATCCGCCAAAAGTTTGTTCATGAATGCGGTCTGTTCTGCTAGATATTTTGAGACGTTTGAATCTTGCTCATGTTCCGAGTCAAGTGAGGCTAAGGCAGTCCCACCTTCCGGCGAGTTGCCTTTGCGAAAACGTTTGTTTCTATTTGTTTTCACGTAGTCGCTCATAGTCACTGCAGCGTTAACATCGGGTTCGGATTGAGTCTGATTTATACTTGATGAATGAGAATTAGTTGTTTTAGGAGGGGTACGACGTACGGCTGCCATTATTGATGGTAATAGTAGTAGAAAGTAATAGTAGGTAGTTATCTGGCACTGATCAGTATAATATAGAATTTTACCAACGTAGTTTTATGTGTTAACCCGTTTTATTCAACACATGTCGGTATATCCATCGAACGTGAGCGTAGCCGATACAGTGTTCGTAGGCGATTCGTAGGCTCGTAGCGCATATAGTCGTAGCACTGACGTCAGCCGCGCATACCCCACCGTAGTTTCATGGTCCGCTGCTACGAGCACGGTGGCGCGTCGGCTAAGCAATCGAAGTCCGAGACAGGGCATCGCTGGTTGGGGTGCGTTGTCAGAATTCCTCCTCGTGTGCCCGATGGCTGCCGGTCCCTTTCGATACGTCGGGAGGGAATAGCAGCTGCCGGGCCGGTGCACCCTGGGCGTGGGCAGTATCCTTCCCCGAGGAATGGGAAGAGATTCTTATTCCTCGGGGAATGTTACTGTCCATGGCTAATATTCTGACATGGGAGGGGTCCTTCATGGACCAAGGGGGCGTTGCTCCGCGTGACCCTCTGAAAAGCAGAGGGCACAGCGGAGGAGCAAGGGCGGGCTCGGTGTGCACTTACCCTGCCGCCGAGCAGACAGTGAAGGACGCAGTCATTCACTGTCCCCGTCGATATCGCAATCCCACCGTCGAAGTGTCGTGGATCACGTCTTGCGGCTTCGAGTGGGACCGAGGGTCTTGGCTCAACCGCCCGGACCGTGAGGTAGAAAACCTCTATAAAAAGTTACCCCGAATCTCAAGCGGCGGCGCACCGTGAGGAGATGTATGGCTGACGGGTTAATATGGAAAATCAGTCGCTAGTGCGAACCACTGCCGGGCCTGGCTATGGCTTATCTGGGTACAGGGGGCTCTGCCCAGATGGACTTTTTATTTCCCCCATGCTCGTGGGAACAAAATGGAAAAACCAAAAACCAAAAAGACGGCCGGTAACGGCGAAGAAAGGGAGTCGAGGGATGCGGGGTCGGAGTCCGGCGCCGCATCCAGCGATGTGAGCGCGGGAGGCTCAGTGAGCTCCCGGCGCGAGAGAACCGGGGCCGCTGCGGTGAACAAGGAGTTCTACCGCAAGCGGTCCAGGCCGGCAGGCGACCGAGAGTCGTCGTCGGAGGGCGAGCTGGCCTCAGCCCGTAAGATCCCGACCAGCAAGCGTGGCGGGATCCGTGGCAAGGGGAGAGGCCTCTCTGCCACCGAGAGGTCGGCGCGGCTTGCCGAGGAGGGGCGCCACCCGGGGGTGGCCGGTCGCGGGGTGGCCCGTTCGGGCTCCTCTGGCGACGAGGCGGGCGCAGTCGGCGGCTCCGATGCGGAGCGTAAGGCCGAGTTTGAGAAGGAGGTGGAGGCGGCGCTGAGGGCTGTCTCATATAAGCAGAAGCCCTCCACCAGGCATAAGGCCATGCCCGCGGCGATCGCCTCCATCATGGCGTCAGCGGAGGCCAGATATTCGGGGCCAACGTCAAACGAAGTGGCCAAACTGCGGGCGGAGGTCGCTCGTCTGACGGCGGCCATGGAGCTTCTCGAAGAGGCCAATATGAAGCTCCGAGCAGACCTGGCCGGTCTGCGCGAGTCCGGATCTAGCAAGGCGCCCCAAAAGCCAGCAGGCCAGCAGCGACCAAGCCAGCCCGTGGCCGTGCCGGTTGAGAACCAGGTCCTGAACCTGGTTCGGCAGGAGCTGGCTGCCTTCCAGGCGCGGTTCTCCGTCCTGGAGGGCATTGTTCTGCGCCCCCCCTTGGCGGCAACCAGGGCGCCCCCGGCACCGAGAACGGCCACATATGCGGCTGCTGCGGCCTCCGCACCGAGGCCGCCCGGCCGGCCCTCCGGCAGGGTTGCGTCGGCCCCCGAAGGGCCGGCTCTGGCGAAACCGGCTCCGGCCAAGAAGGAGGCGGCCCTGAGGCAGGGCAAGGTGGCGGCCCAAAAGAAGGCGGTGACTGTGCCAGCGTCAGCCGCGAGACAGCCGGCACCACCGCCCCCCCCGCCCCCTAAGCCTTCCGAGACCGAGACCGGGTGGCAGGTGGCCGGTGAGAGGACCAGGCAGCGAAAGGCGGCTAAAAAGGCCAAGAGGCGGCAGCAGAAGCGCCAGCAAAAAGAGCGGAGCGTCGCGGCTAGGCTCAGCGCCCCGAAGACCGCAGCTGTAGTGATTACACTACAGCCGGACGCGGAAAAAAGGGGCGTGAGCTACCGCGACGTGCTCGCTAAGGCGAGGGCGACGGTGGATCTGGGGGAGCTCGGGATCACCGGGGGCCTCCGCCTCAGAGTCACCGCGACAGGGGCTCGAGTGCTGGAGATCCCCGGCGAAACCCGTGGCTCGTCCGCGGACGCTCTAGCTGAAAAGCTTAGAGCGTCCCTAAATGCGGACGAGGCCCGAGTGTCCAGGCCCGTCAAATGCGCAGACCTGCGCATCCTGGGTCTGGACGACTCGGTGACCGAGGAGGAGGTGGTGGCCGCCGTCACCAGGACCGGGGGGTGCCCAGCTGAGCAGGTCAAGGCAGGCACCTTACGTCCGGACCTGTCGGGCATGCGAACCGTAACGGTAAGCTGCCCTGTGACGGCGCGAAAGCCATTGTGGAGGGCCGAAGGCTCTTGGTGGGCTGGGTTTCGGCGCAGGTTAAGCTGCTGGAACCCAGACCTCTGAGGTGCTTCCGCTGCCATGTGGGGCACCACGTGTCGGTCCGGTGCACCTCGGAGGTGGACCGCAGTGGCCTATGCTTCCGCTGCGGCCAGCCCGGTCACATGGCCGCGGCTTGCTCCGCCACGCCGCACTGCGCTGCATGTGCGGCAACCGGCAAGCCCGCCAATCACCGGGCAGGGAGCAAGGCCTGCGGTACACCCGCCAAGGCCAAGGCCAGGGGCAACGGAAGGCCCTCCACCACCACCGCCAAAACCCCCACCGTCGCCACCACCGCAGCCGCCGCCACTGTCGCCGCCGCGGCCGCCACTGCTGCAACTTCTGCAGCGGGGCCCTCTCAGGGGGCCCGGGAGGGGGCTGAAATGGAGTGCCAATAACGGCCCCATTACGCCTTCTCCAGGCGAACATCAACCACTGCGCCTGCGCTCAGGATCTGTTGATCCAGAGCATGGCGCAGTGGTCGATTAACATCGCCGTGGTCTCTGAGCCGTACTTTGTCCCGCCCAGGGATGACTGGGTGGAGGACCTTAGCGGCTCAGTGACCATAATTGCGTCGGCCGCCGCCGGTACCCCGACCCTTGAGAGTGTCAGGAGGGGTCAGGGGTGCGTAGCAGCACGGTTCGGGGAGATCGTTGTAGTGGGAGTCTACTTCTCCCCGAACCGAACTCTCGCCGAGTTCTACAACTCCCTCAGGGAGTTGAGTGTCGTCATCGGGAGCCATTCTCTCCCCGTGCTTGTGCTCGGGGACTTCAATGCCAAGAACTTGGCTTGGGGTTCTCGTTACACGGATGTGCGGGGTAGGATGGTGGAGGACTGGGCTTTGGAGACAGGCCTGGTCGTCCTAAATCGGGGTTCTGTCCCCACGTGCGTGCGGATGCGGGGTGAGTCGGTGGTGGACATATCGTTCGCTAGCCCCGCTCTGTCGCCGCGTGTCGTTGACTGGCGCGTCATGGAGGGGGTGGAGACCTATTCCGACCACCGGTACATCCGGTTCGACGTCTCCACCCAGACCTCAAGCGCGCCGGTCCTACAGGCCCCGAGTGGTCCGCGATGGGCGCTGAAGCAGCTGGACCGGGAGCTCCTCCTGGAAGCCTCGATCGTGCAGGCCTGGGTGTCATCACCGGCCAGGCCTGCCGACATCAACAACGAGGCGGGTTGGTTCCAGGAGGCCATGTCCGAGATTTGCGACGTGGCAATGCCCCGAGTCCGGCCAGGAAGCGCCCGACGTCAGGTGTACTGGTGGTCGCGAGATCTGACGTCTCTGCGTGAGGCGTGCGTTGCTGCGCGGCACCGGTACGCCAGGCATCGCAGGCTCCGCATCCGCCCTCCGGATGCGGCAGCCATTGAGGCGGAGCTTTACGAGGGGTACAGAGCGGCGAAGACCGCCCTCCAAGAGGCTGTCCGGCGGGCCAAGAACCCGCGAGGAGATGCTGGAGTCTCTGAACGGAGATCCGTGGGGGCGCCCTTACAAGATGGTGCGGGACAAACTCCGCACCCGGGCCCCCCCGCTGACGCAGAGTCTCCGGCCTGAGCTCGTGGAGGACGTGGTGAGCGCTCTGTTCCCTTCGCGAGGGAGGCATCCTCCCCCGGCTATGGCTCCGCCGCCGCTTGCGGTGCCGGAAGCGGACCACACTGATGACGACGTTCCGGAGGTGACTGGGGTAGACCTAAGAGTGGCGGTACGCAGGCTGAAAGCCAGAAATACCGCCCCGGGACCCGATGGCTTGCCTGGCAAAGCCTGGGTCCTGGCCTCTGAGGCTCTTGGGCCCCGACTGGAAGGGCTCCTAAGCGCATGCTTGGAGAGAGGCCAGTTCCCGCTTCGTTGGAAGACGGGGAAGTTGGTCCTCATCCGGAAGCCAGGGCGCCCTGCGGACTCTCCGTCCGCATACCGGCCCATCGTGTTGCTCGACGAGGTGGGCAAGCTCTTTGAAAGAGTTATTGCTAACCGCCTCGCCGGGCACCTCGCGGGGATGGGGCCGGATCTTGCGGAGCACCAGTTTGGTTTCCGCAAGGGGCGCTCGACGGTGGACGCCATCATGCGCGTGAGAGCCCTCACGACGGGGGACGCGGTTTCCCGTGGCGGGGTCGTATTGGCGGTGTCTCTTGACATCGCCAACGCCTTCAACTCCATGCCCTGGAGCTGCATTGGGGAGGCACTCCGGTATCACCGGGTGCCGACCTACCTTCGTCGTGTGGTCGGGGACTACCTGACGGATAGGGCCGTCATCTACCCCGGTCGGGACGGAGAATGGAACCGGCGAGAGATGTCGTGCGGTGTTCCACAGGGATCGGTTCTGGGGCCGGCCTTGTGGAATATCGGTTACGACTGGGTGCTGCGCGCCGACTTCCCTAGCGGTGTCAGCGTAGTCTGCTACGCTGACGACACGCTGGTACTGGAACAAGGGAGGTCGCACGAGGCGGCGGCCGTAAACATGACACGCGGGGTTGCGATAGTCGTGGAGAGGATCCGGCAATTGGGTCTCGAGGTGGCATTGCACAAGTCCGAGGCCATGTGTTTTCATGGGCCTCGGAATGCGCCACCGTCGGGATCCCTACTGACGGCGGGAGGGGTTTCCATCGGCGTCGGGTCGACGCTGAAGTACCTGGGACTCGTCCTCGACAGCCGGTGGAACTTCGTGGAGCATTTCCGACGTTTGGCCCCCAAACTGGAACGGACCGGGGCTGCCTTCAAGCGGCTCCTGCCCAACCTGGGGGGTCCAAACGCCTCCTGCCGGAGGCTCTACGCGGGGGTCGTGCGGTCCATGGCCCTTTACGGGGCCCCGGTGTGGGCGCGTTCTCTGAGGCGGCAAGCCGCCCGCTACCTGAACGCGCCCCAAAAGGGGATAGCCCTAAGGCTAGTCCGGGGGTACCGCACGATCTCCGGTGAGGCGGCGAGCCTCCTTGCCGGATTGCCGCCATGGGATCTGGAGGCTATAGTCCTCGCGCGCCTTCACGAATGGCGCGCGGAGGCACTACGTCGGGGGGAAACTCCGCTGCCGCGGCAAATCGCCGCTCAGCGGACAGACCTCCGGCTTGATCTCATGGTGACATGGAGAGAGCGACTGTCGCAACCCCGTGCAGGGCACGCCACCATAGTGGCGATAAGTCCCCTCTTTGAGGAGTGGCTAGGGAGGCGCCAAGGCGCCCTCACCTTCCGCCTGACGCAGGTCCTCACCGGACACGGTTGTTTCGGGAGGTACCTGCACCAAATCGGGCGGGCGGAAACGCCCGGGTGTTTCCATTGTGAGGATCGTCCGGAGGACACGGTGCAGCACACTGTGGAGGTCTGCCCCGCTTGGGCGGAGCAGCGCCGTGTCCTCGTAGAGGCGATTGGCGGCGGCGATCTCTCGCGCCTGGCCCTGGTTCAAGCCATGGTCCGGAGCGAGAGGGAATGGGAAGCCGTCACCTCCTTCTGCGAAGCAGTCATGCTAGTGAAGGAGGTGGCGGAACGTGAGAGGGAAAGAGCCTCACGTCCCAGCCGCCGCGGGAGACGCCCTGGGCGTCGGGGGTCACGTGGTGGCCCCCGGCCACCGTAGGCGCGGGCCTGTGGACGGCGAGTTATGGGCTAGCTCACCGTCCGGCCGTCTTATGACGACAGGCCGTGTCGACGGCGCGTTCGTGTTCCACGCGCGCCTCAAAGAGATGTCAGCAACCACGTAGGGGTCCGCACGGGCCGATGCCTGCCAGGGCTGCGGGACTGTTCGAAAGAGATACCGCGGCCCTGGAACATAAAGGCAAAGAAGGAACATGGATGGGTTTTAGTCAGTACAAGTCTGACACTCCCTTCCGCTCCGCCCCGAGCGGGGGGGTCATTTGATGATTTCCCATCCTAAAAAGAAAAAAAAAAAAAAGGGCATCGCTGGTTCGATTCCAGCGAAACACAATCACTTTTAGGATGCAGGTTTAAAGAAGCACTTGCACAACTAATTGCGTCCTCTTCTAGGACCGCCCAGTGGGAGTCACCGACACGTAAAAACACTTAAAGAGTAACAAGGATTTGGTTTTTACTAATCACGACCAATCTCAGAATTTATGTTGCGGAATCACTTGAGACCACTGACGCACGTGCACTCTAGACAACGTCCACCGGCCAGTCAACGGAATTCAGCTCTCGAATTCCATATACCTGAGATCCCTCTCCTAATCCGAAAGCTATAAGTGTTTGGGTATGTCGGAAGCGTTAGGCATTAACGTAACTGACATGAAACAATCGTAGAGGGAGCGCTTCTTTGGACGCCAGAACAACGTATTAAATAGCCTTCTTTCTATAATATATAATAGGTTTTGATGTATTCTTTTGGCATACTCAAATGGACCCAGATGGAACCCTGAATAGGAGAGTCCGTGCAATGCTGACCGCCAATCGAATGCATCACCCACGGTCGTCGGTGATGAGACTGTATATACCGCGGAAGTGCGGGGGGTCGTGGCTTCTTAAATGCTAAGACCATGCACAACCGTGAGGTATGCAGTCTCAGGGAATACTTCCTAGAAGCTGACGTGGGGATGCACCGAGATGTGGTCTCAGTGAATAAGGGCCTCACCCCGCTTTCCCTGGCTAACGAGAACTGGCGCAAACCTAGAGTATTAGACTCTAATGATCGCAAGGAGGTATGGCAGGGCAAGGAGCTTCACGGACGCTTTTACCGGGCCCTACATGGGTCTGATGTAGACTTCTTGGCGTTCGTATCTTGGCTGCGCTTCGGTGACTTATTCGGGGAAACCGAAGGTTTTGTCTGTGCAATAATGGACGAAGTTATGATGACGAATAACTAACGGAAATACATTATGAAGGATGGTACGGTTGACATATGTCTGGCATGCCACCGTCCGGAAGAATCGACACATTATTTCTGGGTGTTCTCGTCTGGCTAACGGAGAGTACTTGCATAGATATAACCCCGTTGCCATGATTATCCACCAGCAACTTGCTTTGAAGTACAACCTTGTGGAATCAGAAGTGCCATACAATAAGTATGCGCCCGACCCACGTATATTGGGATCGATCTATCATCACTGACAGGACTATTGTTGCCAATAAACCTGACATTGTAGTGATAGATCGATTAGAGTGTCGCGCAATGATTGTTGATATAACGGTTCCGCATGACGAGAACCTCGTGAAAGCAGAGAAAGATAAACAATTCAAATATCTAGATCTGGCTCGCGAGGTTGTCGACATTGTGCCGATAGTCGTGTCGGCCAATAGCTTAATAGCCAATAGCCTCGACCAATATCTGAGGAGGCTCTCGCTTGGCAGCTGGATCAAGGGCTTGATTCAGAAAGCAGTCAAAAATCAAAATCAAAATCAAAATCAAAAGTCATTTATTCAAACTAGGCTGAAAATCAGCACTTTTCGAACGTCAAAGTTACATAAGACAGTCCACCAAAAATGCCCGCCCGTCACCACTTCCTAGTGCTTTAGCTGGAAAGAAGAAGTGGTGGAACAAACTCCCCAGCAGCACGTCTGTCTGTTTAGTTATATAAACTTGATTCTATACAAATCGTATGCAAAGTAATTAACATTACGAAACACAAAACATTGGATTAAATTACACACTTGCCATACGTTGGCTAGCACGCGCCAGTATACCAACAAAACAATGAACAAACTGTACTCAAGCAGATAAAATTTCAATATAAAAAAACGTAAATAGAACTTAATACCTAAATAAAAGCCTCCAGGCATAAAGGGCGTGCCCACTTACATAAGGCAATTGCTGTAGCTCGAAGTGAGAAATGATAAACTAACCCCATCGAAGTAAAATAAGTAAACAATTACTAATAACAATTAAAACCATGATCAGCAAGACGACCAGTCACCACAAGCAGCACCCTTTCACGAGCATAACGCAAAGATCAGCCATCACCCCCCTCCATATTGGAGGATATTGAAGGCATCCCGACCCCCGACGCTACCGCAGGCAGTGACATCTAAGGGAGCATGACGAGCTTGCTGCCTGTTGCTCAGGCAAGAATAGTATAATCAATAGTCGAGGACGCTAGCTAACCACTTATTGCAATACAACTCATAAAACACACATTGTAATGAGTAGATTATGTCACTAATAAATTAAAATTTAACTAAATTAAATTACATTGACATAAACAGTCAAATAAAAAATAATCAATTATATGAACTCATATAAGCTGTCAGTAGGAAAGCTAATTCTGGAGAAAGAACATAAACATTGTCTTGAGTTAATCACAGCGACCAACTATTCTTATCGTTTAAGTAGTCATTGATACAATAGTATGTCTTTGAACAAAGGGTGGATTTTACTTTAGTTTTAAACGCATTAAAAGGCAAATATAGCAAAAAAGAGGGCAGCATGTTATAAAAAGTTATACCAAGCCCAACAAATGAGTTATGTACCTTATGAAGCCGGTGAAATGGAGCTCGTAATTTGTCCTTATTTCTGGTGTTAATATTGTGAATATCACTATTTTTAGTGTATAAGTGTATATTTTGCCTAATATATAAGATATTGGCGAAGATGAATTGTGATGCCACCGTGAGAATACCAACATCTTTAAAAAAATCTCTCAGAGAAACTCTGGCACCAAGCTGGTAAATAGCTCGAACAGCTCGTTTTTGAAGAACGAATATATTTTGAATGTCAGCGGCTTTGCCCCACAGCAGAATACCGTAGGAGATAACGCTATGAAAATAACTAAAATAAACTAATCGAGCTGTATCAACGTCAGTGTATTGTCTTACTTTTCTGACGGCGTAGGCGGCCGAACTGAGCCTGCCCGCTGGGCTCGATATATGAGGGCCCCACTGAAGTTTGGCATCTACTGTTATACCAAGAAAAACTGCCGAGTCTACAGTTTCAAGCACCCCATTATCTAAGACGATGTTGGGACCTAGATTCCTAACATTTGGCAAGGCAAACTTTATACATTTCGTTTTCTTGGCATTGAGAACTAGGTTATTCGTCGTAAACCAATCCGTGACCATTGAGAGTGCACTGTTTACGTCATCAAAATCTTGTCTATTCCTGTTTACTTTAAAAAGAAGTGAGGTGTCATCTGCAAACAATACAGCGTCACAGATACCCTTTAAATAAAATGGTAAGTCATTAATATATACTAAGAATAAGAATGGACCCAGTATTGAGCCTTGAGGTACACCTAACTGAACTGGTAACCCGGAATATTTTACACCATTCACATCTACACATTGGAACCTATTATGTAAATAAGAATTTATTACTTTGAGAGCTTCATTTTGGACACCATAATGACACAGTTTACGCAAAAGCGTGTCATGGTCCACGCAATCGAAGGCTTACTTCTGGACACGGCGCGTATCGTTAGGAGGTTCCTCTCTCAAGAGTCCTGACCACCAGTAGCTCAGACCCTGTTCCCGATACCGGTGGGCTACTGTTTGTAATATTTTAAAATGTTTTTTATATGGTTTTTTTAAGAAATATTTAAAAATATGCAAAGTAAGTATATCAAATGAATAAAGGAAATAATAATATTGTCCGATTTGGTATTTTATCAAACAACTATGTTTATTCTTTGGGAAATTACTAGACTCGACGCGAGTGCATACACTAATCTATTGTATCTAAAAAGACAGTATGTGTATTAATAACTGTAATTTTCTTGGATTTATCTAAAAATAATTGATTGTACGCTTGAGATAAATCTAATTTTGTGAAATACCTACTACCACTTAACTTAATAAATAAGTCGTCTATCTTAGGCACAGGATACTTATCAACCCTTAACATACGATTCAATGTTACCTTATAGTTAGCATATAAACGTAAAGCGCCATCCGACTCGTGTACAATTACCAGTGGTTTGGCTCAGTCGGAAGTGTGAACAGGCTCGATCATGCCCGCGCGCAGCATGGCCTCGAGCACGTTGGCGCGCGAGCGCAGTGCGTACGGCAGAATACCGGCGGAATACCCGGCACGGCTGGTACTTAGAATAGATATTACATACAATATTATTTTTTTGTTGAACAATTAATTCTTCCTCTGTTAAACTCGCATTATTTGGGTGAGGGGTCATTCGGCTCACTATGGAACTGTGACCACGGACCAGTTACCCCTTTTAAAAATTGAAAATGGTTAACTGGGCCCACATCTGTTTTGCTTTTCATCAAGGTTGGCTTAAAATGGTTAGTATATTATTATACAATTGAAGTTGATTTACATGTGTACCTATATTATATATTATCATTAATTTTATTACTAGTATATACTATTACATAGATAGATATAAATAAATTTGAATTTATACAATACTAGCTGTGCCCGCGGCTTTGCTCAGGTGACCGCGTATACTTTTGTCATTGTCAAAGTTTATAAACGATAAATATATGTATAGGTCAGGATTTACTCCGTTAGGCTTGTACATCATGTGGCCAGACGATGGCTTTCGTACTATGAAAACACACTGGGTGTGGTACACTTTTGCTAGCAAAACTAACGAATTACTTGAGACTACAACTGAACACAATAACACGGGGCACAATGAATCTGGTCTAGTTCCAAGACCTCTCTTATCCGCCGTGATCAGACATTGACTGTCGCCCTCGCCTCGAGCTGGACATCAAGGCTCTGTAGAAGTACGCTGTGTTGTGACTGGTAAGTAGGTCACGTGATGTCACTGCACACAGGCGCGCTTTCCAATTCATTTTTTGTCCGTACTAACGACTGGATCCGACATATAGATGCAACTCATGATCTAGGCATCCTGGGTCCCAACGGTTAATAGCATTACTGTTACTATTACTGTACGGTAGTAACTGTGTGTAGTAGCCTGCGTCATCCCAATTAATTTTAAATAGCATTCAAAATTAAAAAAATATCTTCTATGTTTGGTTTTTTAACACATTGTAGTGCATTCATTGCGCACTTATAAAGTCCTCTCCACTTTGGTCGCACTTCGTCTTATTTATGTTACTCAAAGTTTTGAAAAGATTTTACTTGTAAATCTGTAATATTCTAGCCATGGTGATACATAATAGGTATGTACTCCCATGGTTGTAACAGCTCAATGTGAATACGCGGCTCCCAACCAGACCATGGCCGCCCATGCTGGAGTGCCCAACGTGTCCCTACACCGATGTTTTAGAGGGCTTACTGTCAAAAACGCTACTGACACGCGATTAACGTGGCCATCTGGGTGTTAATAATTTGATAAGACATACCCTCGATTCGAAAGAAGAAGAAGAACAGGGCAATGATATTAGATCTCGTATTTCCGAAAATGGACCATGATTGCCTAAGGGGATACTTTTCCAAGGACACTGATTTGAAAATGAAAGGAAATTGAAGAATAACCGCAGGTATTACGCAGATCGATGGTACAAAGACTGATGAATCAAACCCTTCGTATATTCACCACATTTATGTTGACTATAATTAATATTTGCTCCGAAGTTCAAATGTTAGTGCAGTCACATCTAAATGTTAAAAACGTGCCGCGAGTGAAACAGTTTCTATTACGGATATTATTCCTCTTCATTCTGGGGTATCTCCACAATTGTAAATAAAGCCTACCTAGTATCGAAAAAATGCCTGATACTCACCTCTTACTAAAATGTTCATGCTTACCGGCCTATATTAATCGTCGGCTTATCAACATTTGATAAATTGGTTCCTCTTCCTCCCCAAAATCTTCTGCGTCTTCCTCCCCAAAATCTTCTGCGTCTTCCTCCCAATGCGCCTTGAACGTGTGCATAGCTGGCCGCCCGTGTACACCCGGCCCCGCCTTCCCGGTCTGCTCGTTGTAGTAGGAGTCTTCTTATTCTCATCTTGTACTAAAAAATTTGTAGGTCTGAGGCGGTGAAATAACAGCAGATTTACTATTTTAGACTTTTATTAATTTAAAATTACACAGAGTACACGTTAACGGTTCTACGGTTATCGCCATCTTAACTTTTCCCCTTCCATCCTTCCTCTCTCTCACACACATATGTCGTCTCGCTTACACTCACTCATGCTTATTATTCTAACTACTAAGTACACATTTTAAAATCCCACAACTCGGCTGTCCTGATAATTTGTCTGCCCTCAGACAACCTTAATTACAATTTCAATCTTCAGCTTAAATAACAAAATGAACCAACCTCTTATCTTAAAGTTAAGAAACAATGAACGTATCATACATCAAGAATTGTTCTATACTAGGTTACAATAATACCAGTTTAAAATAGAAGTTACTTTGCTTTACAACATTACAGATTTATATGGAACTCATTACAAACAGAATATGGTTAATTGGTGTACAAATACACAATTTATAAAGTGTGGACAATGATAGATCACATAATATTATGCTGCACAGGACTATACTAGCTGTATTGACCAAGCTATGTCTGGAAAATCCATCATTGTGGTATACACATATCAGTCGAGTGCAAAGGGCTATAAATAGTACATACCAACGAAGTATAGACACAACTCCGTTTCACCTTATGGTTGGCATAAATATGAGATGTAAGGAAGACCTACACATATTGGAATTGTTAAAACAGGAAGAGATTGATCAATATGAAGAAAATAGAGAAGAGATTAGAATCAAAGCCAAGAAGCAAATACTACAAGTACAAGATGAGAATAAGAAGACATTCAATGAAAAGCGGAAGCCAAGTACCCAATATAAAGAAGGAGATTTAGTGGCTATAAAAAGGACACAGTTTGGTACGGGGATGAAGCTGAAGCCCAAGTTTCTAGGGCCGTATCGAGTATCAAAGGTTAAGCGAAATGATCGCTACGATGTGGAGAAGGTTGAGCGTGCTACCGAAGGGCCTATTAAAACGTCTAGCTCCGCGGACCAAATGAAGCCATGGCCGCAGTAGGTATTTTCTTTAATTATTTTTGTTATTAGTAGATGGATGAAAGGTTAAGTAAATAAAACAGAACCCTTTTATTATCAACTGTAATGTTTATTGGCATAAACAGTGTGTATTCTGTATTGATATAATATTATGTGATCTATCATTGTCCACACTTTATAAATTGTGTATTTGTACACCAATTAACCATATTCTGTTTGTAATGAGTTCCATATAAATCTGTAATGTTGTAAAGCAAAGTAACTTCTATTTTAAACTGGTATTATTGTAACCTAGTATAGAACAATTCTTGATGTATGATACGTTCATTGTTTCTTAACTTTAAGATAAGAGGTTGGTTCATTTTGTTATTTAAGCTGAAGATTGAAATTGTAATTAAGGTTGTCTGAGGGCAGACAAATTATCAGGACAGCCGAGTTGTGGGATTTTAAAATGTGTACTTAGTAGTTAGAATAATAAGCATGAGTGAGTGTAAGCGAGACGACATATGTGTGTGAGAGAGAGGAAGGATGGAAGGGGAGAAGTTAAGATGGCGATAACCGTAGAACCGTTAACGTGTACTCTGTGTAATTTTAAATTAATAAAAGTCTAAAATAGTAAATCTGCTATTATTTCACCGCCTCAGACCTACAAATTTGATTAGATTTTTCTACACTGCCGTCGACCCATCGTTTTGTAGGTCTGAGGCGGTGAAATAATAGCAGATTTACTATTTTAGACTTTTATTAATTTAAAATTACACAGAGTACACGTTAACGGTTCTACGGTTATCGCCATCCTAACTTTTCCCCTTCCATCCTTCCTCTCTCTCACACACATATGTCGTCTCGCTTACACTCACTCATGCTTATTATTCTAACTACTAAGTACACATTTTAAAATCCCACAACTCGGCTGTCCTGATAATTTGTCTGCCCTCAGACAACCTTAATTACAATTTCAATCTTCAGCTTAAATAACAAAATGAACCAACCTCTTATCTTAAAGTTAAGAAACAATGAACGTATCATACATCAAGAATTGTTCTATACTAGGTTACAATAATACCAGTTTAAAATAGAAGTTACTTTGCTTTACAACATTACAGATTTATATGGAACTCATTACAAACAGAATATGGTTAATTGGTGTACAAATACACAATTTATAAAGTGTGGACAATGATAGATCACATAATATTATATCAATACAGTATACACACTGTTTATGCCAATAAACATTACAGTTGATAATAAAAGGGTTCTGTTTTATTTACTTAACCTTTCATCCATCTACTAATAACAAAAATAATTAAAGAAAATACCTACTGCGGCCATGGCTTCATTTGGTCCGCGGAGCTAGACGTTTTAATAGGCCCTTCGGTAGCACGCTCAACCTTCTCCACATCGTAGCGATCATTTCGCTTAACCTTTGATACTCGATACGGCCCTAGAAACTTGGGCTTCAGCTTCATCCCCGTACCAAACTGTGTCCTTTTTATAGCCACTAAATCTCCTTCTTTATATTGGGTACTTGGCTTCCGCTTTTCATTGAATGTCTTCTTATTCTCATCTTGTACTTGTAGTATTTGCTTCTTGGCTTTGATTCTAATCTCTTCTCTATTTTCTTCATATTGATCAATCTCTTCCTGTTTTAACAATTCCAATATGTGTAGGTCTTCCTTACATCTCATATTTATGCCAACCATAAGGTGAAACGGAGTTGTGTCTATACTTCGTTGGTATGTACTATTTATAGCCCTTTGCACTCGACTGATATGTGTATACCACAATGATGGATTTTCCAGACATAGCTTGGTCAATACAGCTAGTATAGTCCTGTGCAGCCTTTCCACTTGGCCATTTCCCCTCGGGACTCCTGTGGTGATGGTAACATGTTGTATGTTCTCCTCTTGGCAGTACTCTTGGAATTCACCTCCAGTAAATGCAGTCCCCCGGTCGCTTATTATCCTCACAGGGTTTCCATAGTGCTGTTGATGTATCTTTAGTTTTTCAACCGTTTCTTTACTTGTTGTACTCCTAGTAGGGAAGATCCACGTGAATTTAGTGAAACCATCCACTATTGTCAATATGTGATTGTACATTTTCTTCGTGTCCGTCAGTGGTCCCAAATGATCTATATGTAGAGTGTGTAATGGGGTACCTTCTTTATCAATTGGATTCAGATATCCCTCTTGCTTGCCTGCCTTCTTCGTAGCCAGTAGACATGGTATGCAAGACACCACAAACTCTTGTAGTTTCTTATCCAAATCTTGGATAAAATAATCTTGTTTTATAATTTCTTTCATTTTTTTCATAGAGAAATGCCCCTTACTGTGAACTTGCTTTATGATTTCTTTCTCCAGTGACTTAGGTATAACAAGCTGCTTATGCTCTCCTTTGTATAGAAGCCCATTGTCTAGCCAGTAGTCTGAAAAAGAACCATGTTTTAGTACTTCACACACTGCCTTTAATCCGTCATCATTTTGTTGAGTCAGCCTTATTTGGTTTTGTAGACTGTTTACTGTTATAATCATACACGGATGTCGGCTTAACGCGTCGGCATGCTGCATCTTCGTGCCAGCTCTGTGCTCAATGTCATAGTCAAACTGATCTAAGTACAAAACCCAGCGAGCTACTTTCGGTGACAGTTCTTTCTTCTTCAGTGTCAACTCAAAGGCTTGACAGTCAGTCACTATTTTAAAATGGATACCATATAAATAAATTCGAAACTTTTTCACTCCCTCAATGATGGCTAATGCTTCTAGTTCATAGCTTGAATATTTCGATTCGGCGTCAGTAGTCCTCTTGCTCATGTAGTAAACAGGGTGCCAGCCGTCTTTGTGTAGCTGCAGCAGTATGGCAGAATAGGCAACAGCAGAAGCGTCTGTGTGCAATTCGGTGGGTAAATAAGAATCATAAATCTTCAATACTGGCGAATCTCCTAACTTTTGTTTTAAGTTCTCAAATGCCATTGTTTCTTTCTCACCGAACTCAAACAGAGCATCCTTCTTGAGTAAGTCTGATAAGGGTTTGGCTATAAATGCATAATCTTTAATGTACTTTCTAAAATATGAAGTGAGGCCAAGAAAACTATGAACTTGCCTTGTTGTTGATGGTCTTGGATACCTCATGACAGCATCTATCTTCTCAGTAGAGGGTCTCACTTCTCCGTTCTTCACTAAGTGTCCCAAGTACTCTATTTCTCGGGAGATCAATTTTGCTTTCTTCCAATTTATCTCTAAACCATATTGCTCTGAAATCATAAGTACTTTCTTAAGCCGTTGCACAGCTTGGGCCTCATCTTTTGCCGGTATCAATAAATCGTCAATAAATATTATGACTTCATCTTTTGCTAGTAGTTCTCTGAAAATAATTGTTATAAATCTCATAAAATATTTTGGACAGATACTTAAACCAAAAGGAGCCCTCAAGAATTCATATTGTCCATTGTGTGTGACAAAAGCAGTATACCTGATGGACTCTTCGCACACTTTCAGGTGAAAAAACCCATTTTTTAAATCGAGTACACTGTAGACCCTAGCATCCTTTAATTTATCAATCAGATCTTCTATTACTGGTAATGGAAATTCATCTTTAACCATTTTTCTATTTAACAATCTATAGTCAACACAGACTCTAACAGAATTATCTTTTTTCTTAACCAATACCAGCGGGCTACTATATTCTGAATGACTCACGCGTACAATGTCCTTTTCTAACCATTCTGCAACCTGTTTATCCACTATTTCCTGCTCCTTCAGCGCCAAACGTCGTGGTCGTTGCGCCACCGGAACGTCATCCTTGAGCACGATTTGCAGTTGCAGCGGTGCTTCTTTCGTTTGATGAGGCTTGTAGTTTCGTACACAATTTAGCACTTCTTCTCTTAACGCCGGATCCTTCATGTGACCTACAACAGAATCAGATGGGCATACTTCACTCACATAACATCCCAGTCGCTCCCACTCTTTGCTATAAAATTTCACGCAACCCCTTTTTAACACAACTGTAACGTCGTTAAGAAATTCCTGACCTATTATTACATCGTACGGTATATAGTCTTTACATAGAACGTGAAATATAACATCTGGGTAGCACTGTTTGTCCACGCACAAATTCAAACGACACTTTCCCATCGAACGCACTGTTGATTGTCCAATGCCGGAGAGTAATAATTCGTCCTTTTCGTATTCTGGTTTTCCAATCGCATCATAAACATCCGCCGAAATAATGTTCACGTCGCTGCCCGTGTCTACTAACGCTTTTAACTGCACGTTGTTTATTTCCAACAAGACAACCGGCTTTTTCTCTTTTGTCAACATTGACATTGAAACTTCTTCGTCGTTGTAAACAAACGCCGCCATTTTCGATTCGTCGTTCGAAAAGTAAATCTGCCCTAGTCTAAAATAGTAAATCTGCTATTATTTCACCGCCTCAGACCTACAAATTTGGGGGCTCGTCCGGGATATCAAAAAGAAAGGCGGAATAGTACGGCCGGTGAAATAAAAACGACGTGTGCAGATCGGCTACCACGTGCACAGGAACACGCGAACGACGGCGGTTTCTGCGGTAGAAGACTGTCTCAACGACTACGACGAAATGTCCAAACCCGCGAAAGATCGCAGGAAAAGTCGGCAAGAAGACTACACCGACTGCCAGGACGACTGCGATGCGAGAAAGCGTAACGGCAACATGCTTCAGATGACGGCCGAGCTGATACCCAGCTTTAGCGGCCGCGACGACACCTATCCAGTGACGCGGTGGATAGACGAAGTAGAATCCAACGCCGAGATATTCGAGTGGACACCGCTTCAGCAGCTCCTAATTGCGAAACGAGCGCTGACAGGTACAGCACAGCTATGGTTACGGGCGGAGCGTCCACACAAGACTTGGGAAGAGCTCAAGGCAGCGCTGGTAAAAGAATTTCCAGACACTGTCGACATCAAATCCATCCATGAATTAATGAGCAACAGAAAGAAACTGCCGAGTGAATCCTGCTTAGACTACATGCTTGTTATGAAGGAACTCGGAAAGCGCGGTAAGATGCCTGACTACGTCGCAATCAAGTACATAGTGGATGGAATAGTGGATGTCGAAACAAATAAAATCATGTTGTATGGTGTCACCGCGTATAACGACCTTAAAGAAAAACTCAAGATTTATGAAGCTATAAGCAAAAAGATGCAAAGTGCGGCGCAGGTGCAGAGGCGTTCAGCAGTGAGTACAAGTAGCAATAAACCCCATTCAAGCGGCAAACCATGGATTCGGTGCTATGGATGTGGTGAAGTTGGACATGCATCAGCCGATTGCCCGCATAAAAGCAAAGGATTGAAGTGTTTTAAATGTAACCAATTCGGACATGTTGGATCGGCGTGCACTTCATCGGCGGCGGCGCTAGCGTCGGCGTCGGCGACGCCGAAACCCAGCCATCGTGCATCATCGGACGAGATCGGTAAAACACGACGGAGCTACCAACAGCAGCATACGAAGAGCGCGATGTTCGCGGCGGACGTCACACAAGACGACGGTGGCGCCTCTAGCGACCTCCTGTGTAACGAACTGCAGGACTACCAACACACAAGGCGAGCGATGTTCACGACGGTGAATGACGAAGAAGACAGCGCCCCAAGCGGATACTTTTCGAACGACGAATCGAAAATGGCGGCGTTTGTTTACAACGACGAAGAAGTTTCAATGTCAATGTTGACAAAAGAGAAAAAGCCGGTTGTCTTGTTGGAAATAAACAACGTGCAGTTAAAAGCGTTAGTAGACACGGGCAGCGACGTGAACATTATTTCGGCGGATGTTTATGATGCGATTGGAAAACCAGAATACGAAAAGGACGAATTATTACTCTCCGGCATTGGACAATCAACAGTGCGTTCGATGGGAAAGTGTCGTTTGAATTTGTGCGTGGACAAACAGTGCTACCCAGATGTTATATTTCACGTTCTATGTAAAGACTATATACCGTACGATGTAATAATAGGTCAGGAATTTCTTAACGACGTTACAGTTGTGTTAAAAAGGGGTTGCGTGAAATTTTATAGCAAAGAGTGGGAGCGACTGGGATGTTATGTGAGTGAAGTATGCCCATCTGATTCTGTTGTAGGTCACATGAAGGATCCGGCGTTAAGAGAAGAAGTGCTAAATTGTGTACGAAACTACAAGCCTCATCAAACGAAAGAAGCACCGCTGCAACTGCAAATCGTGCTCAAGGATGACGTTCCGGTGGCGCAACGACCACGACGTTTGGCGCTGAAGGAGCAGGAAATAGTGGATAAACAGGTTGCAGAATGGTTAGAAAAGGACATTGTACGCGTGAGTCATTCAGAATATAGTAGCCCGCTGGTATTGGTTAAGAAAAAAGATAATTCTGTTAGAGTCTGTGTTGACTATAGATTGTTAAATAGAAAAATGGTTAAAGATGAATTTCCATTACCAGTAATAGAAGATCTGATTGATAAATTAAAGGATGCTAGGGTCTACAGTGTACTCGATTTAAAAAATGGGTTTTTTCACCTGAAAGTGTGCGAAGAGTCCATCAGGTATACTGCTTTTGTCACACACAATGGACAATATGAATTCTTGAGGGCTCCTTTTGGTTTAAGTATCTGTCCAAAATATTTTATGAGATTTATAACAATTATTTTCAGAGAACTACTAGCAAAAGATGAAGTCATAATATTTATTGACGATTTATTGATACCGGCAAAAGATGAGGCCCAAGCTGTGCAACGGCTTAAGAAAGTACTTATGATTTCAGAGCAATATGGTTTAGAGATAAATTGGAAGAAAGCAAAATTGATCTCCCGAGAAATAGAGTACTTGGGACACTTAGTGAAGAACGGAGAAGTGAGACCCTCTACTGAGAAGATAGATGCTGTCATGAGGTATCCAAGACCATCAACAACAAGGCAAGTTCATAGTTTTCTTGGCCTCACTTCATATTTTAGAAAGTACATTAAAGATTATGCATTTATAGCCAAACCCTTATCAGACTTACTCAAGAAGGATGCTCTGTTTGAGTTCGGTGAGAAAGAAACAATGGCATTTGAGAACTTAAAACAAAAGTTAGGAGATTCGCCAGTATTGAAGATTTATGATTCTTATTTACCCACCGAATTGCACACAGACGCTTCTGCTGTTGCCTATTCTGCCATACTGCTGCAGCTACACAAAGACGGCTGGCACCCTGTTTACTACATGAGCAAGAGGACTACTGACGCCGAATCGAAATATTCAAGCTATGAACTAGAAGCATTAGCCATCATTGAGGGAGTGAAAAAGTTTCGAATTTATTTATATGGTATCCATTTTAAAATAGTGACTGACTGTCAAGCCTTTGAGTTGACACTGAAGAAGAAAGAACTGTCACCGAAAGTAGCTCGCTGGGTTTTGTACTTAGATCAGTTTGACTATGACATTGAGCACAGAGCTGGCACGAAGATGCAGCATGCCGACGCGTTAAGCCGACATCCGTGTATGATTATAACAGTAAACAGTCTACAAAACCAAATAAGGCTGACTCAACAAAATGATGACGGATTAAAGGCAGTGTGTGAAGTACTAAAACATGGTTCTTTTTCAGACTACTGGCTAGACAATGGGCTTCTATACAAAGGAGAGCATAAGCAGCTTGTTATACCTAAGTCACTGGAGAAAGAAATCATAAAGCAAGTTCACAGTAAGGGGCATTTCTCTATGAAAAAAATGAAAGAAATTATAAAACAAGATTATTTTATCCAAGATTTGGATAAGAAGCTACAAGAGTTTGTGGTGTCTTGCATACCATGTCTACTGGCTACGAAGAAGGCAGGCAAGCAAGAGGGATATCTGAATCCAATTGATAAAGAAGGTACCCCATTACACACTCTACATATAGATCATTTGGGGGCTCGTCCGGGATATCAAAAAGATGGCGATAACCGTAGAACCGTTAACGTGTACTCTGTGTAATTTTAAATTAATAAAAGTCTAAAATAGTAAATCTGCTATTATTTCACCGCCTCAGACCTACAAATTTGGGCAGTGTGTGAAGTACTAAAACATGGTTCTTTTTCAGACTACTGGCTAGACAATGGGCTTCTATACAAAGGAGAGCATAAGCAGCTTGTTATACCTAAGTCACTGGAGAAAGAAATCATAAAGCAAGTTCACAGTAAGGGGCATTTCTCTATGAAAAAAATGAAAGAAATTATAAAACAAGATTATTTTAACCTCATCATCGCTTTCAATTTTGAAGAAATCATAAAGCTCTCGCTTTCAATTTTGAAGAAATCATAAAGCAAGTTCACAGTAAGGGGCATTTCTCTATGAAAAAAATGAAAGAAATTATAAAACAAGATTATTTTATCCAAGATTTGGATAAGAAGCTACAAGAGTTTGTGGTGTCTTGCATACCATGTCTACTGGCTACGAAGAAGGCAGGCAAGCAAGAGGGATATCTGAATCCAATTGATAAAGAAGGTACCCCATTACACACTCTACATATAGATCATTTGGGACCACTGACGGACACGAAGAAAATGTACAATCACATATTGACAATAGTGGATGGTTTCACTAAATTCACGTGGATCTTCCCTACTAGGAGTACAACAAGTAAAGAAACGGTTGAAAAACTAAAGATACATCAACAGCACTATGGAAACCCTGTGAGGATAATAAGCGACCGGGGGACTGCATTTACTGGAGGTGAATTCCAAGAGTACTGCCAAGAGGAGAACATACAACATGTTACCATCACCACAGGAGTCCCGAGGGGAAATGGCCAAGTGGAAAGGCTGCACAGGACTATACTAGCTGTATTGACCAAGCTATGTCTGGAAAATCCATCATTGTGGTATACACATATCAGTCGAGTGCAAAGGGCTATAAATAGTACATACCAACGAAGTATAGACACAACTCCGTTTCACCTTATGGTTGGCATAAATATGAGATGTAAGGAAGACCTACACATATTGGAATTGTTAAAACAGGAAGAGATTGATCAATATGAAGAAAATAGAGAAGAGATTAGAATCAAAGCCAAGAAGCAAATACTACAAGTACAAGATGAGAATAAGAAGACATTCAATGAAAAGCGGAAGCCAAGTACCCAATATAAAGAAGGAGATTTAGTGGCTATAAAAAGGACACAGTTTGGTACGGGGATGAAGCTGAAGCCCAAGTTTCTAGGGCCGTATCGAGTATCAAAGGTTAAGCGAAATGATCGCTACGATGTGGAGAAGGTTGAGCGTGCTACCGAAGGGCCTATTAAAACGTCTAGCTCCGCGGACCAAATGAAGCCATGGCCGCAGTAGGTATTTTCTTTAATTATTTTTGTTATTAGTAGATGGATGAAAGGTTAAGTAAATAAAACAGAACCCTTTTATTATCAACTGTAATGTTTATTGGCATAAACAGTGTGTATTCTGTATTGATATAATATTATGTGATCTATCATTGTCCACACTTTATAAATTGTGTATTTGTACACCAATTAACCATATTCTGTTTGTAATGAGTTCCATATAAATCTGTAATGTTGTAAAGCAAAGTAACTTCTATTTTAAACTGGTATTATTGTAACCTAGTATAGAACAATTCTTGATGTATGATACGTTCATTGTTTCTTAACTTTAAGATAAGAGGTTGGTTCATTTTGTTATTTAAGCTGAAGATTGAAATTGTAATTAAGGTTGTCTGAGGGCAGACAAATTATCAGGACAGCCGAGTTGTGGGATTTTAAAATGTTTACTTAGTAGGTTAGAATAATAAGCATGAGTGAGTGTAAGCGAGACGACATATGTGTGTGAGAGAGAGGAAGGATGGAAGGGGAAAAGGGAAGATGGCGATAACCGTAGAACCGTTAACGTGTACTCTGTGTAATTTTAAATTAATAAAAGTCTAAAATAGTAAATCTGCTATTATTTCACCGCCTCAGACCTACAAATTTGGGGGCTCGTCCGGGATATCAAAAAGAAAGGCGGAATAGTACGGCCGGTGAAATAAAAACGACGTGTGCAGATCGGCTACCACGTGCACAGGAACACGCGAACGACGGCGGTTTCTGCGGTAGAAGACTGTCTCAACGACTACGACGAAATGTCCAAACCCGCGAAAGATCGCAGGAAAAGTCGGCAAGAAGACTACACCGACTGCCAGGACGACTGCGATGCGAGAAAGCGTAACGGCAACATGCTTCAGATGACGGCCGAGCTGATACCCAGCTTTAGCGGCCGCGACGACACCTATCCAGTGACGCGGTGGATAGACGAAGTAGAATCCAACGCCGAGATATTCGAGTGGACACCGCTTCAGCAGCTCCTAATTGCGAAACGAGCGCTGACAGGTACAGCACAGCTATGGTTACGGGCGGAGCGTCCACACAAGACTTGGGAAGAGCTCAAGGCAGCGCTGGTAAAAGAATTTCCAGACACTGTCGACATCAAATCCATCCATGAATTAATGAGCAACAGAAAGAAACTGCCGAGTGAATCCTGCTTAGACTACATGCTTGTTATGAAGGAACTCGGAAAGCGCGGTAAGATGCCTGACTACGTCGCAATCAAGTACATAGTGGATGGAATAGTGGATGTCGAAACAAATAAAATCATGTTGTATGGTGTCACCGCGTATAACGACCTTAAAGAAAAACTCAAGATTTATGAAGCTATAAGCAAAAAGATGCAAAGTGCGGCGCAGGTGCAGAGGCGTTCAGCAGTGAGTACAAGTAGCAATAAACCCCATTCAAGCGGCAAACCATGGATTCGGTGCTATGGATGTGGTGAAGTTGGACATGCATCAGCCGATTGCCCGCATAAAAGCAAAGGATTGAAGTGTTTTAAATGTAACCAATTCGGACATGTTGGATCGGCGTGCACTTCATCGGCGGCGGCGCTAGCGTCGAAATCGGCGACGCCGAAACCCAGCCATCGTGCATCATCGGACGAGATCGGTAAAACACGACGGAGCTACCAACAGCAGCATACGAAGAGCGCGATGTTCGCGGCGGACGTCACACAAGACGACGGTGGCGCCTCTAGCGACCTCCTGTGTAACGAACTGCAGGACTACCAACACACAAAGCGAGCGATGTTCACGACGGTGAATGACGAAGAAGACAGCGCCCCAAGCGGATACTTTTCGAACGACGAATCGAAAATGGCGGCGTTTGTTTACAACGACGAAGAAGTTTCAATGTCAATGTTGACAAAAGAGAAAAAGCCGGTTGTCTTGTTGGAAATAAACAACGTGCAGTTAAAAGCGTTAGTAGACACGGGCAGCGACGTGAACATTATTTCGGCGGATGTTTATGATGCGATTGGAAAACCAGAATACGAAAAGGACGAATTATTACTCTCCGGCATTGGACAATCAACAGTGCGTTCGATGGGAAAGTGTCGTTTGAATTTGTGCGTGGACAAACAGTGCTACCCAGATGTTATATTTCACGTTCTATGTAAAGACTATATACCGTACGATGTAATAATAGGTCAGGAATTTCTTAACGACGTTACAGTTGTGTTAAAAAGGGGTTGCGTGAAATTTTATAGCAAAGAGTGGGAGCGACTGGGATGTTATGTGAGTGAAGTATGCCCATCTGATTCTGTTGTAGGTCACATGAAGGATCCGGCGTTAAGAGAAGAAGTGCTAAATTGTGTACGAAACTACAAGCCTCATCAAACGAAAGAAGCACCGCTGCAACTGCAAATCGTGCTCAAGGATGACGTTCCGGTGGCGCAACGACCACGACGTTTGGCGCTGAAGGAGCAGGAAATAGTGGATAAACAGGTTGCAGAATGGTTAGAAAAGGACATTGTACGCGTGAGTCATTCAGAATATAGTAGCCCGCTGGTATTGGTTAAGAAAAAAGATAATTCTGTTAGAGTCTGTGTTGACTATAGATTGTTAAATAGAAAAATGGTTAAAGATGAATTTCCATTACCAGTAATAGAAGATCTGATTGATAAATTAAAGGATGCTAGGGTCTACAGTGTACTCGATTTAAAAAATGGGTTTTTTCACCTGAAAGTGTGCGAAGAGTCCATCAGGTATACTGCTTTTGTCACACACAATGGACAATATGAATTCTTGAGGGCTCCTTTTGGTTTAAGTATCTGTCCAAAATATTTTATGAGATTTATAACAATTATTTTCAGAGAACTACTAGCAAAAGATGAAGTCATAATATTTATTGACGATTTATTGATACCGGCAAAAGATGAGGCCCAAGCTGTGCAACGGCTTAAGAAAGTACTTATGATTTCAGAGCAATATGGTTTAGAGATAAATTGGAAGAAAGCAAAATTGATCTCCCGAGAAATAGAGTACTTGGGACACTTAGTGAAGAACGGAGAAGTGAGACCCTCTACTGAGAAGATAGATGCTGTCATGAGGTATCCAAGACCATCAACAACAAGGCAAGTTCATAGTTTTCTTGGCCTCACTTCATATTTTAGAAAGTACATTAAAGATTATGCATTTATAGCCAAACCCTTATCAGACTTACTCAAGAAGGATGCTCTGTTTGAGTTCGGTGAGAAAGAAACAATGGCATTTGAGAACTTAAAACAAAAGTTAGGAGATTCGCCAGTATTGAAGATTTATGATTCTTATTTACCCACCGAATTGCACACAGACGCTTCTGCTGTTGCCTATTCTGCCATACTGCTGCAGCTACACAAAGACGGCTGGCACCCTGTTTACTACATGAGCAAGAGGACTACTGACGCCGAATCGAAATATTCAAGCTATGAACTAGAAGCATTAGCCATCATTGAGGGAGTGAAAAAGTTTCGAATTTATTTATATGGTATCCATTTTAAAATAGTGACTGACTGTCAAGCCTTTGAGTTGACACTGAAGAAGAAAGAACTGTAAGAAGAAGCATGAGTGAGTGCAAATTATAAAACAAGATTATTTTATCCAAGATTTGGATAAGAAGCTACAAGAGTTTGTGGTGTCTTGCATACCATGTCTACTGGCTACGAAGAAGGCAGGCAAGCAAGAGGGATATCTGAATCCAATTGATAAAGAAGGTACCCCATTACACACTCTACATATAGATCATTTGGGACCACTGACGGACACGAAGAAAATGTACAATCACATATTGACAATAGTGGATGGTTTCACTAAATTCACGTGGATCTTCCCTACTAGGAGTACAACAAGTAAAGAAACGGTTGAAAAACTAAAGATACATCAACAGCACTATGGAAACCCTGTGAGGATAATAAGCGACCGGGGGACTGCATTTACTGGAGGTGAATTCCAAGAGTACTGCCAAGAGGAGAACATACAACATGTTACCATCACCACAGGAGTCCCGAGGGGAAATGGCCAAGTGGAAAGGCTGCACAGGACTATACTAGCTGTATTGACCAAGCTATGTCTGGAAAATCCATCATTGTGGTATACACATATCAGTCGAGTGCAAAGGGCTATAAATAGTACATACCAACGAAGTATAGACACAACTCCGTTTCACCTTATGGTTGGCATAAATATGAGATGTAAGGAAGACCTACACATATTGGAATTGTTAAAACAGGAAGAGATTGATCAATATGAAGAAAATAGAGAAGAGATTAGAATCAAAGCCAAGAAGCAAATACTACAAGTACAAGATGAGAATAAGAAGACATTCAATGAAAAGCGGAAGCCAAGTACCCAATATAAAGAAGGAGATTTAGTGGCTATAAAAAGGACACAGTTTGGTACGGGGATGAAGCTGAAGCCCAAGTTTCTAGGGCCGTATCGAGTATCAAAGGTTAAGCGAAATGATCGCTACGATGTGGAGAAGGTTGAGCGTGCTACCGAAGGGCCTATTAAAACGTCTAGCTCCGCGGACCAAATGAAGCCATGGCCGCAGTAGGTATTTTCTTTAATTATTTTTGTTATTAGTAGATGGATGAAAGGTTAAGTAAATAAAACAGAACCCTTTTATTATCAACTGTAATGTTTATTGGCATAAACAGTGTGTATTCTGTATTGATATAATATTATGTGATCTATCATTGTCCACACTTTATAAATTGTGTATTTGTACACCAATTAACCATATTCTGTTTGTAATGAGTTCCATATAAATCTGTAATGTTGTAAAGCAAAGTAACTTCTATTTTAAACTGGTATTATTGTAACCTAGTATAGAACAATTCTTGATGTATGATACGTTCATTGTTTCTTAACTTTAAGATAAGAGGTTGGTTCATTTTGTTATTTAAGCTGAAGATTGAAATTGTAATTAAGGTTGTCTGAGGGCAGACAAATTATCAGGACAGCCGAGTTGTGGGATTTTAAAATGTGTACTTAGTAGTTAGAATAATAAGCATGAGTGAGTGTAAGCGAGACGACATATGTGTGTGAGAGAGAGGAAGGATGGAAGGGGAAAAGTTAAGATGGCGATAACCGTAGAACCGTTAACGTGTACTCTGTGTAATTTTAAATTAATAAAAGTCTAAAATAGTAAATCTGCTATTATTTCACCGCCTCAGACCTACAAATTTTTAAACAAAGTAAACCATTCGTCCTTTTCGTATGCCGTAACCAGAATACGAAAAGGACGAATTATTACTCTCCGGCATTGGACAATCAACAGTGCGTTCGATGGGAAAGTGTCGTTTGAATTTGTGCGTGGACAAACAGTGCTACCCAGATGTTATATTTCACGTTCTATGTAAAGACTATATACCGTACGATGTAATAATAGGTCAGGAATTTCTTAACGACGTTACAGTTGTGTTAAAAAGGGGTTGCGTGAAATTTTATAGCAAAGAGTGGGAGCGACTGGGATGTTATGTGAGTGAAGTATGCCCATCTGATTCTGTTGTAGGTCACATGAAGGATCCGGCGTTAAGAGAAGAAGTGCTAAATTGTGTACGAAACTACAAGCCTCATCAAACGAAAGAAGCACCGCTGCAACTGCAAATCGTGCTCAAGGATGACGTTCCGGTGGCGCAACGACCACGACGTTTGGCGCTGAAGGAGCAGGAAATAGTGGATAAACAGGTTGCAGAATGGTTAGAAAAGGACATTGTACGCGTGAGTCATTCAGAGTATAGTAGCCCGCTGGTATTGGTTAAGAAAAAAGATAATTCTGTTAGAGTCTGTGTTGACTATAGATTGTTAAATAGAAAAATGGTTAAAGATGAATTTCCATTACCAGTAATAGAAGATCTGATTGATAAATTAAAGGATGCTAGGGTCTACAGTGTACTCGATTTAAAAAATGGGTTTTTTCACCTGAAAGTGTGCGAAGAGTCCATCAGGTATACTGCTTTTGTCACACACAATGGACAATATGAATTCTTGAGGGCTCCTTTTGGTTTAAGTATCTGTCCAAAATATTTTATGAGATTTATAACAATTATTTTCAGAGAACTACTAGCAAAAGATGAAGTCATAATATTTATTGACGATTTATTGATACCGGCAAAAGATGAGGCCCAAGCTGTGCAACGGCTTAAGAAAGTACTTATGATTTCAGAGCAATATGGTTTAGAGATAAATTGGAAGAAAGCAAAATTGATCTCCCGAGAAATAGAGTACTTGGGACACTTAGTGAAGAACGGAGAAGTGAGACCCTCTACTGAGAAGATAGATGCTGTCATGAGGTATCCAAGACCATCAACAACAAGGCAAGTTCATAGTTTTCTTGGCCTCACTTCATATTTTAGAAAGTACATTAAAGATTATGCATTTATAGCCAAACCCTTATCAGACTTACTCAAGAAGGATGCTCTGTTTGAGTTCGGTGAGAAAGAAACAATGGCATTTGAGAACTTAAAACAAAAGTTAGGAGATTCGCCAGTATTGAAGATTTATGATTCTTATTTACCCACCGAATTGCACACAGACGCTTCTGCTGTTGCCTATTCTGCCATACTGCTGCAGCTACACAAAGACGGCTGGCACCCTGTTTACTACATGAGCAAGAGGACTACTGACGCCGAATCGAAATATTCAAGCTATGAACTAGAAGCATTAGCCATCATTGAGGGAGTGAAAAAGTTTCGAATTTATTTATATGGTATCCATTTTAAAATAGTGACTGACTGTCAAGCCTTTGAGTTGACACTGAAGAAGAAAGAACTGTCACCGAAAGTAGCTCGCTGGGTTTTGTACTTAGATCAGTTTGACTATGACATTGAGCACAGAGCTGGCACGAAGATGCAGCATGCCGACGCGTTAAGCCGACATCCGTGTATGATTATAACAGTAAACAGTCTACAAAACCAAATAAGGCTGACTCAACAAAATGATGACGGATTAAAGGCAGTGTGTGAAGTACTAAAACATGGTTCTTTTTCAGACTACTGGCTAGACAATGGGCTTCTATACAAAGGAGAGCATAAGCAGCTTGTTATACCTAAGTCACTGGAGAAAGAAATCATAAAGCAAGTTCACAGTAAGGGGCATTTCTCTATGAAAAAAATGAAAGAAATTATAAAACAAGATTATTTTATCCAAGATTTGGATAAGAAGCTACAAGAGTTTGTGGTGTCTTGCATACCATGTCTACTGGCTACGAAGAAGGCAGGCAAGCAAGAGGGATATCTGAATCCAATTGATAAAGAAGGTACCCCATTACACACTCTACATATAGATCATTTGGGACCACTGACGGACACGAAGAAAATGTACAATCACATATTGACAATAGTGGATGGTTTCACTAAATTCACGTGGATCTTCCCTACTAGGAGTACAACAAGTAAAGAAACGGTTGAAAAACTAAAGATACATCAACGGCACTATGGAAACCCTGTGAGGATAATAAGCGACCGGGGGACTGCATTTACTGGAGGTGAATTCCAAGAGTACTGCCAAGAGGAGAACATACAACATGTTACCATCACCACAGGAGTCCCGAGGGGAAATGGCCAAGTGGAAAGGCTGCACAGGACTATACTAGCTGTATTGACCAAGCTATGTCTGGAAAATCCATCATTGTGGTATACACATATCAGTCGAGTGCAAAGGGCTATAAATAGTACATACCAACGAAGTATAGACACAACTCCGTTTCACCTTATGGTTGGCATAAATATGAGATGTAAGGAAGACCTACACATATTGGAATTGTTAAAACAGGAAGAGATTGATCAATATGAAGAAAATAGAGAAGAGATTAGAATCAAAGCCAAGAAGCAAATACTACAAGTACAAGATGAGAATAAGAAGACATTCAATGAAAAGCGGAAGCCAAGTACCCAATATAAAGAAGGAGATTTAGTGGCTATAAAAAGGACACAGTTTGGTACGGGGATGAAGCTGAAGCCCAAGTTTCTAGGGCCGTATCGAGTATCAAAGGTTAAGCGAAATGATCGCTACGATGTGGAGAAGGTTGAGCGTGCTACCGAAGGGCCTATTAAAACGTCTAGCTCCGCGGACCAAATGAAGCCATGGCCGCAGTAGGTATTTTCTTTAATTATTTTTGTTATTAGTAGATGGATGAAAGGTTAAGTAAATAAAACAGAACCCTTTTATTATCAACTGTAATGTTTATTGGCATAAACAGTGTGTATTCTGTATTGATATAATATTATGTGATCTATCATTGTCCACACTTTATAAATTGTGTATTTGTACACCAATTAACCATATTCTGTTTGTAATGAGTTCCATATAAATCTGTAATGTTGTAAAGCAAAGTAACTTCTATTTTAAACTGGTATTATTGTAACCTAGTATAGAACAATTCTTGATGTATGATACGTTCATTGTTTCTTAACTTTAAGATAAGAGGTTGGTTCATTTTGTTATTTAAGCTGAAGATTGAAATTGTAATTAAGGTTGTCTGAGGGCAGACAAATTATCAGGACAGCCGAGTTGTGGGATTTTAAAATGTTTACTTAGTAGGTTAGAATAATAAGCATGAGTGAGTGTAAGCGAGACGACATATGTGTGTGAGAGAGAGGAAGGATGGAAGGGGAAAAGTTAAGATGGCGATAACCGTAGAACCGTTAACGTGTACTCTGTGTAATTTTAAATTAATAAAAGTCTAAAATAGTAAATCTGCTGTTATTTCACCGCCTCAGACCTACAAATTTGTAGGTCTGAGGCGGTGAAATAACAGCAGATTTACTATTTTAGACTTTTATTAATTTAAAATTACACAGAGTACACGTTAACGGTTCTACGGTTATCGCCATCTTAACTTCTCCCCTTCCATCCTTCCTCTCTCTCACACACATATGTCGTCTCGCTTACACTCACTCATGCTTATTATTCTAACTACTAAGTACACATTTTAAAATCCCACAACTCGGCTGTCCTGATAATTTGTCTGCCCTCAGACAACCTTAATTACAATTTCAATCTTCAGCTTAAATAACAAAATGAACCAACCTCTTATCTTAAAGTTAAGAAACAATGAACGTATCATACATCAAGAATTGTTCTATACTAGGTTACAATAATACCAGTTTAAAATAGAAGTTACTTTGCTTTACAACATTACAGATTTATATGGAACTCATTACAAACAGAATATGGTTGATTGGTGTACAAATACACAATTTATAAAGTGTGGACAATGATAGATCACATAATATTATATCAATACAGAATACACACTGTTTATGCCAATAAACATTACAGTTGATAATAAAAGGGTTCTGTTTTATTTACTTAACCTTTCATCCATCTACTAATAACAAAAATAATTAAAGAAAATACCTACTGCGGCCATGGCTTCATTTGGTCCGCGGAGCTAGACGTTTTAATAGGCCCTTCGGTAGCACGCTCAACCTTCTCCACATCGTAGCGATCATTTCGCTTAACCTTTGATACTCGATACGGCCCTAGAAACTTGGGCTTCAGCTTCATCCCCGTACCAAACTGTGTCCCAGACCCCAAATTTGGGGGCTCGTCCGGGATATCAAAAAGAAAGGCGGAATAGTACGGCCGGTGAAATAAAAACGACGTGTGCAGATCGGCTACCACGTGCACAGGAACACGCGAACGACGGCGGTTTCTGCGGTAGAAGACTGTCTCAACGACTACGACGAAATGTCCAAACCCGCGAAAGATCGCAGGAAAAGTCGGCAAGAAGACTACACCGACTGCCAGGACGACTGCGATGCGAGAAAGCGTAACGGCAACATGCTTCAGATGACGGCCGAGCTGATACCCAGCTTTAGCGGCCGCGACGACACCTATCCAGTGACGCGGTGGATAGACGAAGTAGAATCCAACGCCGAGATATTCGAGTGGACACCGCTTCAGCAGCTCCTAATTGCGAAACGAGCGCTGACAGGTACAGCACAGCTATGGTTACGGGCGGAGCGTCCACACAAGACTTGGGAAGAGCTCAAGGCAGCGCTGGTAAAAGAATTTCCAGACACTGTCGACATCAAATCCATCCATGAATTAATGAGCAACAGAAAGAAACTGCCGAGTGAATCCTGCTTAGACTACATGCTTGTTATGAAGGAACTCGGAAAGCGCGGTAAGATGCCTGACTACGTCGCAATCAAGTACATAGTGGATGGAATAGTGGATGTCGAAACAAATAAAATCATGTTGTATGGTGTCACCGCGTATAACGACCTTAAAGAAAAACTCAAGATTTATGAAGCTATAAGCAAAAAGATGCAAAGTGCGGCGCAGGTGCAGAGGCGTTCAGCAGTGAGTACAAGTAGCAATAAACCCCATTCAAGCGGCAAACCATGGATTCGGTGCTATGGATGTGGTGAAGTTGGACATGCATCAGCCGATTGCCCGCATAAAAGCAAAGGATTGAAGTGTTTTAAATGTAACCAATTCGGACATGTTGGATCGGCGTGCACTTCATCGGCGGCGGCGCTAGCGTCGAAATCGGCGACGCCGAAACCCAGCCATCGTGCATCATCGGACGAGATCGGTAAAACACGACGGAGCTACCAACAGCAGCATACGAAGAGCGCGATGTTCGCGGCGGACGTCACACAAGACGACGGTGGCGCCTCTAGCGACCTCCTGTGTAACGAACTGCAGGACTACCAACACACAAGGCGAGCGATGTTCACGACGGTGAATGACGAAGAAGACAGCGCCCCAAGCGGATACTTTTCGAACGACGAATCGAAAATGGCGGCGTTTGTTTACAACGACGAAGAAGTTTCAATGTCAATGTTGACAAAAGAGAAAAAGCCGGTTGTCTTGTTGGAAATAAACAACGTGCAGTTAAAAGCGTTAGTAGACACGGGCAGCGACGTGAACATTATTTCGGCGGATGTTTATGATGCGATTGGAAAACCAGAATACGAAAAGGACGAATTATTACTCTCCGGCATTGGACAATCAACAGTGCGTTCGATGGGAAAGTGTCGTTTGAATTTGTGCGTGGACAAACAGTGCTACCCAGATGTTATATTTCACGTTCTATGTAAAGACTATATACCGTACGATGTAATAATAGGTCAGGAATTTCTTAACGACGTTACAGTTGTGTTAAAAAGGGGTTGCGTGAAATTTTATAGCAAAGAGTGGGAGCGACTGGGATGTTATGTGAGTGAAGTATGCCCATCTGATTCTGTTGTAGGTCACATGAAGGATCCGGCGTTAAGAGAAGAAGTGCTAAATTGTGTACGAAACTACAAGCCTCATCAAACGAAAGAAGCACCGCTGCAACTGCAAATCGTGCTCAAGGATGACGTTCCGGTGGCGCAACGACCACGACGTTTGGCGCTGAAGGAGCAGGAAATAGTGGATAAACAGGTTGCAGAATGGTTAGAAAAGGACATTGTACGCGTGAGTCATTCAGAATATAGTAGCCCGCTGGTATTGGTTAAGAAAAAAGATAATTCTGTTAGAGTCTGTGTTGACTATAGATTGTTAAATAGAAAAATGGTTAAAGATGAATTTCCATTACCAGTAATAGAAGATCTGATTGATAAATTAAAGGATGCTAGGGTCTACAGTGTACTCGATTTAAAAAATGGGTTTTTTCACCTGAAAGTGTGCGAAGAGTCCATCAGGTATACTGCTTTTGTCACACACAATGGACAATATGAATTCTTGAGGGCTCCTTTTGGTTTAAGTATCTGTCCAAAATATTTTATGAGATTTATAACAATTATTTTCAGAGAACTACTAGCAAAAGATGAAGTCATAATATTTATTGACGATTTATTGATACCGGCAAAAGATGAGGCCCAAGCTGTGCAACGGCTTAAGAAAGTACTTATGATTTCAGAGCAATATGGTTTAGAGATAAATTGGAAGAAAGCAAAATTGATCTCCCGAGAAATAGAGTACTTGGGACACTTAGTGAAGAACGGAGAAGTGAGACCCTCTACTGAGAAGATAGATGCTGTCATGAGGTATCCAAGACCATCAACAACAAGGCAAGTTCATAGTTTTCTTGGCCTCACTTCATATTTTAGAAAGTACATTAAAGATTATGCATTTATAGCCAAACCCTTATCAGACTTACTCAAGAAGGATGCTCTGTTTGAGTTCGGTGAGAAAGAAACAATGGCATTTGAGAACTTAAAACAAAAGTTAGGAGATTCGCCAGTATTGAAGATTTATGATTCTTATTTACCCACCGAATTGCACACAGACGCTTCTGCTGTTGCCTATTCTGCCATACTGCTGCAGCTACACAAAGACGGCTGGCACCCTGTTTACTACAGGAGCAAGAGGACTACTGACGCCGAATCGAAATATTCAAGCTATGAACTAGAAGCATTAGCCATCATTGAGGGAGTGAAAAAGTTTCGAATTTATTTATATGGTATCCATTTTAAAATAGTGACTGACTGTCAAGCCTTTGAGTTGACACTGAAGAAGAAAGAACTGTCACCGAAAGTAGCTCGCTGGGTTTTGTACTTAGATCAGTTTGACTATGACATTGAGCACAGAGCTGGCACGAAGATGCAGCATGCCGACGCGTTAAGCCGACATCCGTGTATGATTATAACAGTAAACAGTCTACAAAACCAAATAAGGCTGACTCAACAAAATGATGACGGATTAAAGGCAGTGTGTGAAGTACTAAAACATGGTTCTTTTTCAGACTACTGGCTAGACAATGGGCTTCTATACAAAGGAGAGCATAAGCAGCTTGTTATACCTAAGTCACTGGAGAAAGAAATCATAAAGCAAGTTCACAGTAAGGGGCATTTCTCTATGAAAAAAATGAAAGAAATTATAAAACAAGATTATTTTATCCAAGATTTGGATAAGAAGCTACAAGAGTTTGTGGTGTCTTGCATACCATGTCTACTGGCTACGAAGAAGGCAGGCAAGCAAGAGGGATATCTGAATCCAATTGATAAAGAAGGTACCCCATTACACACTCTACATATAGATCATTTGGGACCACTGACGGACACGAAGAAAATGTACAATCACATATTGACAATAGTGGATGGTTTCACTAAATTCACGTGGATCTTCCCTACTAGGAGTACAACAAGTAAAGAAACGGTTGAAAAACTAAAGATACATCAACAGCACTATGGAAACCCTGTGAGGATAATAAGCGACCGGGGGACTGCATTTACTGGAGGTGAATTCCAAGAGTACTGCCAAGAGGAGAACATACAACATGTTACCATCACCACAGGAGTCCCGAGGGGAAATGGCCAAGTGGAAAGGCTGCACAGGACTATACTAGCTGTATTGACCAAGCTATGTCTGGAAAATCCATCATTGTGGTATACACATATCAGTCGAGTGCAAAGGGCTATAAATAGTACATACCAACGAAGTATAGACACAACTCCGTTTCACCTTATGGTTGGCATAAATATGAGATGTAAGGAAGACCTACACATATTGGAATTGTTAAAACAGGAAGAGATTGATCAATATGAAGAAAATAGAGAAGAGATTAGAATCAAAGCCAAGAAGCAAATACTACAAGTACAAGATGAGAATAAGAAGACATTCAATGAAAAGCGGAAGCCAAGTACCCAATATAAAGAAGGAGATTTAGTGGCTATAAAAAGGACACAGTTTGGTACGGGGATGAAGCTGAAGCCCAAGTTTCTAGGGCCGTATCGAGTATCAAAGGTTAAGCGAAATGATCGCTACGATGTGGAGAAGGTTGAGCGTGCTACCGAAGGGCCTATTAAAACGTCTAGCTCCGCGGACCAAATGAAGCCATGGCCGCAGTAGGTATTTTCTTTAATTATTTTTGTTATTAGTAGATGGATGAAAGGTTAAGTAAATAAAACAGAACCCTTTTATTATCAACTGTAATGTTTATTGGCATAAACAGTGTGTATTCTGTATTGATATAATATTATGTGATCTATCATTGTCCACACTTTATAAATTGTGTATTTGTACACCAATTAACCATATTCTGTTTGTAATGAGTTCCATATAAATCTGTAATGTTGTAAAGCAAAGTAACTTCTATTTTAAACTGGTATTATTGTAACCTAGTATAGAACAATTCTTGATGTATGATACGTTCATTGTTTCTTAACTTTAAGATAAGAGGTTGGTTCATTTTGTTATTTAAGCTGAAGATTGAAATTGTAATTAAGGTTGTCTGAGGGCAGACAAATTATCAGGACAGCCGAGTTGTGGGATTTTAAAATGTGTACTTAGTAGTTAGAATAATAAGCATGAGTGAGTGTAAGCGAGACGACATATGTGTGTGAGAGAGAGGAAGGATGGAAGGGGAAAAGTTAAGATGGCGATAACCGTAGAACCGTTAACGTGTACTCTGTGTAATTTTAAATTAATAAAAGTCTAAAATAGTAAATCTGCTATTATTTCACCGCCTCAGACCTACAAATTCGACGTTCTTATCAGACTTACTCAAGAAGGATGCTCTGTTTGAGTTCGGTGAGAAAGAAACAATGGCATTTGAGAACTTAAAACAAAAGTTAGGAGATTCGCCAGTATTGAAGATTTATGATTCTTATTTACCCACCGAATTGCACACAGACGCCTCTGCTGTTGCCTATTCTGCCATACTGCTGCAGCTACACAAAGACGGCTGGCACCCTGTTTACTACATGAGCAAGAGGACTACTGACGCCGAATCGAAATATTCAAGCTATGAACTAGAAGCATTAGCCATCATTGAGGGAGTGAAAAAGTTTCGAATTTATTTATATGGTATCCATTTTAAAATAGTGACTGACTGTCAAGCCTTTGAGTTGACACTGAAGAAGAAAGAACTGTCACCGAAAGTAGCTCGCTGGGTTTTGTACTTAGATCAGTTTGACTATGACATTGAGCACAGAGCTGGCACGAAGATGCAGCATGCCGACGCGTTAAGCCGACATCCGTGTATGATTATAACAGTAAACAGTCTACAAAACCAAATAAGGCTGACTCAACAAAATGATGACGGATTAAAGGCAGTGTGTGAAGTACTAAAACATGGTTCTTTTTCAGACTACTGGCTAGACAATGGGCTTCTATACAAAGGAGAGCATAAGCAGCTTGTTATACCTAAGTCACTGGAGAAAGAAATCATAAAGCAAGTTCACAGTAAGGGGCATTTCTCTATGAAAAAAATGAAAGAAATTATAAAACAAGATTATTTTATCCAAGATTTGGATAAGAAGCTACAAGAGTTTGTGGTGTCTTGCATACCATGTCTACTGGCTACGAAGAAGGCAGGCAAGCAAGAGGGATATCTGAATCCAATTGATAAAGAAGGTACCCCATTACACACTCTACATATAGATCATTTGGGACCACTGACGGACACGAAGAAAATGTACAATCACATATTGACAATAGTGGATGGTTTCACTAAATTCACGTGGATCTTCCCTACTAGGAGTACAACAAGTAAAGAAACGGTTGAAAAACTAAAGATACATCAACAGCACTATGGAAACCCTGTGAGGATAATAAGCGACCGGGGGACTGCATTTACTGGAGGTGAATTCCAAGAGTACTGCCAAGAGGAGAACATACAACATGTTACCATCACCACAGG